>JASAUF010000027.1:600000-988159 GCA_030180095.1 Magnolia changhungtana | reverse complement strand
CAATAAAAGATAGCGCAACTAAAATATATAATGTATAGGTGTCATGAGATGTAGGTCATGTGGGATGATCATCCACTTGCTTGTGTTGGATATCCGTCAACCCGAACTCAGTACTCGTCAGACATCCACCGCAGTCACGATGGATGTATGAAGTGCATGCTTGATGTCTATGATTTGTTGTATATACATCTTCACCAAGAGGAATCATGAATTCATGTTATTAATGAGTTGCATGTCTCAATAAGCAATTCACATTACTAATTGATCAATGAGTGAATCATACACAAGGATTATATTATCCAAATAGTACAACAATTAAATTAATCATGACAATCATAGCAATCACAACGATCATAGCAATCTCATCATATATCTTAATCGTACATGTATGAGATACGTTAGGATTCATTCACCAATTCGTGGTAAGGTTGAATCCATTGAATAGTCGAACGCTTCAGAGTTAATGCTCCAAAGTCCTATCAATATCATTCACATACTCCAATTTCAAGTAGACTGTTGTTAAGTGGGGCCCACCTTTGATGAACCCAGGATGGCCCACCTTTAATCCTTTTGGTCTTAATGATTAACTAATCTGGTTTATAAATCAAAATAGGGTACTGTCGATTGATGCCGTCGATCGATCGACCATTGAAAGATGATATTCTGATTTAATTTCTAAAGTCTCTGGACACTTTTGGCCATCCTCAATTGATCGAAGAACCTTGCTCGTCGATCGATCGAATATGGTTTAATTAACTCGGTCTGTTTGCTGGACAAAAATGGTCGACTTCGGTCGATATGTTCGATCGATCGATCGAGACCGCTCAAGGTTTTCCTCGACTGATCGACCCTCGATGTCGATTAATCGAAATGGATACCAAATTATGGTTTTTGGTCTCCTGACAAAAATTGACCTCATCGATCAATCGAAGTCGGACAGGTTTTGTCTGTTACATGATCTGATTATTTATTTATTATTATTTTTTTAAACTATAGGGTTTTCTCCACTTTTTCTTAGTTTTGTGGTTATAAATGCTTCTAGGGTTTGGGTTCAACCCATCCAATTGCTTTTCGCAACATTAAATTCGGATTAACCAAAAGGCTGCTTGGATTCCAAAATCTAAGGTTGTCTAGAAAAACTGTTTTTCTACATGGTCTTACTTCATGATCTATCATTACCTAGTCATTACATTGATTGTTGTGGAAAATCTCCTGGTCGAATCACTCTAGGGTTTGGGATCCAGATACGTTTAATCCTTAAGATCTTTTCATTCAAAACCCCCTAGATTGATACGGCTGGGTTCCCCAAAGACGATCTCTCCAATTACAGAATTTAGCGTAGAACCGTTTTCTTTCTTCAAAACTTCTCCATGGATCAAAACGATGGAAGTAGGGTAAATCCACCACGTCCATGGATTAGATCCAGGGTTTTAGGATGGAAAACAACAACTTAAAGAGGAAAAACTGTAGAAACATACCGGCAGAGGCTCCTCTTTCGCTGGCTGCTCTCTCTCTCTCTCTCTCTCTCTCTCTCTCTCTCTCTCTCTCTCTCTCACGACCGGCAGCTGCTAGGCTTCAGGGTTTGACTGCAGAATTTCCTACAGTTCCATCCCTTTATCTAGAAGGTTCCGTCAGGATTTTTTTGTAGGTTTTGGCAAAAAGTATAATTTCTGCAGTGTTGGGAGTCGATCCCTTGACCTATGCAGTGTTTGGAGTCGATCCCCTGACCTAGCCCTCTACTGAGAGTGCTCTCTTTGTTATAGTCCAAAAAATTAATTTAGTAATTTAGTTGGGTTTTTAGATGGTTTGGAAAAAATCAGGGTCGGCTTAACTTTAGGGGCCTAAAATTTCAGGGAGGTCCTCTCTTGTGATGGTGAGTCTGGTGAGTTTGGATCTCTCACATGTGGCACATCTTTGCACAAGTGTGAGAAGTGGTCAATCACATCCTCTACATAATCTCTCTCTCTCTCTCTGTTTTTTTTTGGAAAAGGGCGTGGGCAGTCTTCCAGAGTGCTGCAGATTTGAAATTGAATGAGAAATAGTTGGGACTGATGTATTTTGTCCCTAGAAGATTATCATTTTGTCTACAAGAAAGGGCTTTTGTGGATGGTGGTTGGAGAAATGGAGACAAACGTGCTTTATTGAAAAAGGAAAATTTTGATGTTATATGATTCTAAGCATTCTTACTTTTCTTGTTGAAAGATGATGACTTCACTACGAACCAAAAAAAGAGAAAGATGGTGAATTTTTTTCTTAATGTTTACCATTTTGGTGTTTTGTTCATTTGTTTAATGCATTTTATTGCCATAGTGGTGATAACCCAGAGCATATAACACTGAAACCATCATGTGTTCAATCATCATTGACTAGTAAAAGACAGAATCATGACTTCCATCATAACTGCCTCAAAGACAGAATCATGACTTCCATCATAACTGCCTCAAAGACAGAATCATGACTTCCATCATAACTGCATCATTAATTAGGACTAGTGTTTGGATGAGTTGAACCAATTGTCATCCAAATGATTTCACCACTTCCCAGCAAACTTCAGTTGAAGTTCATATTCTGTTTGATTTGGTTGGCTACGTGATCCGGATTAGCCGTAACAAATCAGGCATGACAATTACTTCAAAAAGAAGAAAACAAAGTTCGGCCAGTCCTTCCACAGGTTAAAACAGTTATGAATTTTTTGGTTGATCAATGATCAAGTGACAGGAAAAATTAGGCTTATGATACCTGGTCAGAAGTATAAAAACCAGCTAAAATGGAAATATGCTTGTATTGATTATACAATATTGTAGTCTCTCAAGCTTGCATCAACTATCTCGAAAATGTGTTTTTTCTTCTACCATCATGAGGTTAGTTTCTTTTTCTTCATTTTATTTTCAGGAGAATAAATCTGAGCAACAATCTTCCCAAGTATCGGGCGAAGCTGATTTAGAAAAACCTCTCGAGGCCTACCCAGAGAGGCAGAATCATACGACAGCAGCACCAGATGCCCGTGTTCGGCAACTTAAAGATCAGTTGATCAGAGGAAAGGTTTTCCTTGGCCTAGGGCCTATTCGAAACAACCCTCAATTCGTAAAGGAACTCAGGTTGCGAATGAAGGAAGTTACTAAAGCACTTGGCGGAGCAACCAAGGATTCTGAACTGCAAAAGAAGTAATGTTCTCTTGGAATTTTTTGGTGTAAAATAGTTTTCTTCTAGATCATATAGTGGGAGTCTTGTGGTGAACTTAGGTTGCATTTTATGTACCCCCAACTTATTGATTGTTTGACTACGTCAGTGGGGTGACTTCATTTTGTAGTAACTGCACTGTTTGGGTGGCGTGAAAAATGAAGACTGAACACATGTGGGTTATTGCTTTCCACATTTCTGCCCCCAAAATAGTATTTTGTTCATTGAAGGATCTAAAGGGCAAGGGGAAGGCCCTAAAGGATGTGGGTGGATGCAGTATGAAGAGATTTTATGACCTGTTGTTTAACTGAAGATATGGCCCTCGATAGAGTGACATGGCAGAATGGGATTTGTGTAGCCAACCCCAATTGCTTGGGATAAGGCATAGACGACGACGATGACAATAGTTCTTTTTTTTGTTCAAGGCGCTGCCTGAAATGAGATTATTCAAGTAGAAAAGCATGCTGACCACCCCACTTCCTTACCTTCCCCCAAATGGACCCTATATAGTGCATGGGGTATTCCGTAACGGTGACGGTGGCCATTATGGCCACCACCGTTACCGTTATGATATAGGTCATAATGGCTGTTACGAATCCCGTAATGGCCTTTACAGTCTCTCTATTTTCTTTTTTTGGAAATCCCTCCTCCCGAAAAACCTTTATCTGCCCTGTAACATTGGAAAAAAATCCGAAAAACCTATCTCTGCCACGTAAGAGACCATTATGGAGCTGTTACGGCCTTTACAGGGGCTATAATGGGCCATTAACGGTGGTTACAGTTCATTTTTTCCATAATGGCTGTTATGGCCGTTACGACCCTGTAACGTGTAATGGTGCCACCATAACATTTACGCAACGGCCTTTATGGGTCATGTAACAGCGTTTACGGCACACCATGAGTGCATGATGTTGCTATTGCTTATTTAGATTGACTTTGGATCAGTTTAGTTGAAGTTCTTGACCTTTTCTTTTCTGAATTCAGTGCCTTGGAAAAACTGACGGCAATGGAGCAAACCTTGGCCAAGGGTAAGCAGATTCAAGATGACTGCTCTGCAGTTGTAAAGAAGCTTCGTGCTACACTCAACAAAGCGGAAGAACAGCTCCGGTTACAGAAGAAGCAGACCTTGTTTTTGACACAACTCACGGCGAAGACTATCCCCAAAGGTCTTCACTGTCTTCCTTTGCGTCTTTCCACTGAGTACTATTTTCTAGACCCCAGCCAACGTCAGTTCCCGAATCAGGAGAAACTGGAAGATCCCGAACTGTATCATTACGCTCTGTTCTCAGATAACATATTGGCAGCGGCGGTGGTTGTGAACTCTACTGCCTTTCATGCCAAGGTAAATTGGTCAAATTACAAATAAAACAAGTCCTTAATTGTGCCAGACATGCAAGTAGAACAGGGATCCTGCTTATGCCAGACATGCTAATATGGCACACCTTTGCAATATCTGGCCTTTCATCTGGTGGGTCACCATGGCCCAAAAATAGACCAGTCCGCTCATCAGGAGGGCCACAGATGTATGTTGAACCAGGGGAAGTGGCACGTGCAATGCATGTAGAGAGAGAAGGGAGAGATTTTCAGAGGGGAGAGAAAAATGGAGGGAAAGGAGTCATGCTACTTGTGCAAAGGAGCGGGGGAGAAGTGGGTAAAATTGAAGCTGTTTGCTTAGATGGATAAATCCAAATCGTTGGTTTATAAGCATGCATGGATTTTCAAAATTATACAAATACTCTTATCTATCTTGGAAATCTCATTTAATGTCCTATAAAATCTCAAAACTCTCCTATAACTAATTGGATGGGCAAAAATGTATGTTCGCCCGTGGCGTTATCTATAGTAGTCTTAGTAGAGATGAGGACCAATGGCCAATATTTGGTAACTGCTTTTATTATCAAGCCTGATTTTTTGGCATGGCCATGTAAATGGTGGGGCCCACTTGATCGTCAGCCTGGATCCTTCTGACTGTGCCATGCTTGCATAGTAGTGTTCCCTATCCTGCTTGCATAGTAGTGTTCCCTATCCCTACTTGCACAAGTTAGCCTTTGCTTTTCTCTTTTTGATTTTAAGACGGTTCTTTTGGCAGGACCCAGAAAAGCATGTCATCCACATTGTCACTGATAGGCTTAACTATGCACCAATGAGGATGTGGTTTCTAGCCAATCCACCTGGAAAAGCCACAATACAAGTTCAGAACATTGAAGAGTTTACATGGCTGAATTCAAGTTACAGTCCAGTTCTCAAGCAGCTCAGTACTGCTTCCATGATAGATTATTACTTTAAGGCCCGCCAAGCAAACTCGGATTCAAACTTGAAGTTCCGCAACCCCAAGTACCTCTCTATCCTAAATCATCTCCGATTTTACCTACCGGAGATCTTCCCAAAGCTCAACAAAGTGCTCTTCTTAGATGACGATATAGTTGTGCAGAAGGATCTGACTGGCCTTTGGAGGCTTGATCTGAAAGGAAACGTCAATGGTGCAGTTGAAACATGTGGCGAAAACTTCCACCGTTTTGATAGGTATCTCAACTTCTCACATCCCCTTATTTCCAGGAACTTTGACCCTCGTGCTTGCGGATGGGCGTACGGAATGAATATCTTTGATTTGGCGGAATGGAGGAAGCAAAATATAACGGAGGTCTACCACGCATGGCAGAGACTGGTAAGAGATTCTGTTTATATACTAAGTATATTTTAATTTTGTTTTATTGATACCCTTTCTTTCTTTCTCTTTTTTTTTTTTTTTAATTATTTATTTATTTATTTAAATTTTTACACACGCACACACACTACTACACACTCACACTGTAGTGGGATTTCACCACCTATGGGTACTCGAACCCTCAACCAGGTGTTGAAACTCCTGAGAGTCTACCACCGGAGTAAGAGCGAGGACCCTGTTTTATTGATACCTAGTTGATTGGTGATTGCTTTGAAAGATGCACTTTTGAAGTTAAGCACCAAAAGCCAAATCCTCAATTTGTCACTCCTTGTCCTAAAATAGAGAACATTAGCTTCCTTATACAGTAATTAGAGAAGGATTTGACACTAAACACTGATATGTTATCAAGTGGTCGGGACACATGCTGCACATGTGTGTGATCTTGAAGAACATCTGTTGGGATGCTATGGATGAGCCTTATGCCAAAAAATCACAATGGCCAGATGATCCTAGCTGCTGATTGGGAAACCTTCTTCCTGTTGAATATTGAAGGCTGGTTGTACTTTTTTTTTGTTGGGTTTCTTGAACTGCTAGTTGGAAGCTTCAAAAGCCAATCCCATCAGTTTCTCGGTCATCAGATTAGTTTGTTTTTTGGGGTAGCCCCATCCAGGTTAGGGCCCAACAAATGAACATTCCAGATCTTTAATATGTGTGCCACGGACAGATATTGGGTGATTGATAACCAACTAGTAGATCATAATGCCATTGCTCTCTAATAATTGTTGGGCACATGCGGATAGCATGGTACATTACATTTTGGGTTATTACGGATCAAATGAAACGATTATATTAAGACTACCAAATCGGGGAGCTGAAATACGAAATTCAGCAGCCCGCTTAGGTCAACCACACAACAGGAAGATGAGCCTATTTGCTTGACCCGATAGTGACGATGGTTTGCCGATGTATGTGCAGCCTGATCAAGCACAAAAGTGGGCCCGCCTCTTTATTCTCTCTATGAGGGAACTAAAAAGGAGAGGATGGGAGGTGTAAACCGACCTCCTCTCTCCTTGTATCCCTTGCATGTGTGCCACACGCACCCACTAGGGGTTGCCATGTGGACATGTTCCCAATGCTAATTAGGGCTCCAACCCGAGTTGAGCAAATTCATGTTGGGTCGGGTTAGAATAATCACATGTATTTGGGTTGGGTTAGGTTGGGTTGGGTTGGTTGAGGGTTGAGTGTAAAGGACTTCGGGTTGGGTACCTCAGGTTGGAATTTGGGTCCGGACAGGCTGCAGGTTGGGTCCTCCTGAGGTCGGGTTGGGTTTGGGTTGACCCTCAACCATACTCATTACAGAGGAATCAATAGGGCATCAAATGCTTGACTATGTAACGACTCCCACTTGGTTTTTGTACAACAGATACTAAGGATGCATTTTTTTTTTTCTCTCATGAATCCTGACAATCTGACATTTCAATGATGCATTAGAATGGTGGAACAACATTCGTGTAGCCCACCCCTACTAGTTGGGCTGATTATTAGATGATGACGCGTTACCAAGGGTGCATTTGGATACATGACTGAGTTGAATTGTGAGCATTTGGTTTGGTCAAAGAGGAAACAATGAAACTGGAATGATATGGCATTCATAATGAGAAAAATTGCCCTTGAATTGCAATTATATTCCTTTAAGGTGAATTGCAATTATATTCCTTTAAGGTCCAACTTGAAACATAATTGCAAGTTGGGGCCTAGTTCCTAAGTAATAATACCAAGGAAATTGAAATTTATTTAGCTAGTGCATGGGCCTTTTTGAACTTCAACAACTCACTGGCTGTCTGAGTTTCAACTTGCATTCATGTTTGCCCCTCGATGCAATATATAGACTTGTGTCTACCATAGTTTAAAAACTCAAAAACTCAAGTGGATATCTAATAATTAAATTAACACAATTTATAAATATTTTAAATAGTTATTTATTAATAAAATAATAAAATAATGAAAGGATAAGCAAACAAATGATGCTTGGCTTACTCCTGTTGCTTGAGGTCTTCGGTTCAAAACCCAGTTCTTACCTTGTTGTTACAAAAAGCTATACTCAAGTGAGTGACTTGAATCAAGTCGACTCATCCAGTCAAGTGGAGTTAAGCTGAGTCAGGCTTACAACCGAATTTAAAAAAGACTCCACTTGAAATATTGCCTAGTTGAGTTGACTCGGCCAAGTTGTGAGTCAAGTTACTGACTTTTGGAACTATGTTGTATGCATGTGTATTTGTAACATTGCATGGTTTGGTTGTCGGTCTGTTTCTTTATAAGCTATACATCCTTTTCTTGTACAGTAAAGCAGGCTAACTGAAAGTGTTCCATGTGCAGAATGAGGACAGAACACTATGGAGGTTGGGGACTTTGCCGCCAGGTCTGATAACATTTTGGAAGCGGACATTCGCCCTCGACCGGTCATGGCATGTCCTGGGCCTTGGCTACAACCCAGATGTCAATCAGAAGCAAATCGATCGGGCTGCCGTCATACACTATAATGGGAACATGAAGCCGTGGCTTGAAATAGGCATGCCAAGGTATCGAAAATACTGGACACAATTCATCGATTATGATCAATCATATTTACAGGACTGCAACATCAATCCTTAGAGCGGACGGGAGATTGAAATCTTTCCAATTTTCCTTCCAACACGGTACGGCGTAACTTCACAAGCCTTTGTTCTTTTTGCCGAGGGTGGTTTTGTTCTTTTTCTCAAATTAGAAGTTCTATTTCAATTCTTTCTGTGCACGCGCATGGTTTTGAATAAACTCATGTGTCAATGGTCCTGATTTATTACATCTTGTCCACGGAATCCTTTTTTGTATCTCTGCAGATGTATTGTACATTTTCCAAATTTAGAAGTATTTAGTTCCACAACGTAGGTTGTCTTCTCAGTTTCTCTTATAGACGAGTTTTGGTGTCGGATAAGAAGAGCTTTGGTACTCTGGCAGTGTGATGGATGATACGCAGGGCACTTAAAATTTATGTAGACATTGCATTCCTGGAATACAAGTCAAACCAAGTTGTCCAAATTATATTTCCTAGTTTAGATGTATCATGAACCAAAAATTACACTTGATTATTGGAGTATCTGATTGGTGGACATTTAAATTTGAATGGTTAAGAATTAAAATTGTTGGACTGTCCCATTTTTACAAACAAGTGTCCATGAATCAGAGCCTAGGATCGTTCAGCCAAAATGATCTTTGGTTGGTTAACTACAGTTGATTGTGTCAAAGAAATTATGCTGTCTGGCATAATTTCTGAGTTCCTGTGTATTGTGTCAAATGCAGTCTGAACATCATATAACTCTTACCAGATGCATATGCAGTACACTCAAAACTGCCCATCATCGTCCCGATTTGGGGATGGCCGACTGTTGAAAATCAAATTGCCGAAGAACACCGGTGCATCTTCAAAAAGAATATGGAACATTCTTTAAAAAAAAAAAAGGAAAATGGAATATGAAAATATTTAGCGGTTGACATTCAACAGGAAAAAACTACTGCTAGGATCACCACTGTGTGATGATGGCCCACTGGTAAAAGTCAAATTGCCGAACTAGCCTAGTGCGCCTTCAATTGCCGAACTAGCCCACTCTGTGATGACAGTTAGCTGTTGACATTCAACAGGAAAAACTCACTGCCAGGATCACCATGCTGAGATTTCCACTCAAGGTTTAGAGCACACGGCCCAAACCGATTCGTATCAGTTGAAATGATATGTATCAGCTTGTGGCGCGACGATTTTGATGTGTCACAACAATTAACCTCCCCAATTCAACCTGTTAAGACCTGACTGTTTCTTTGCATTTAGTGAGGGTTTTGAACTTTGTATAAAACTTGGGTGGATGGTTTGATAAGTAATGGGTATCGGTTCTAGATGATGTGGTAACGATTTTAACCCTAGACTGTAGTAGCTTGTGTAAATTATGTTGTATTTTAAAAGGATTTTAAAATAGTGTTTCAAAAATTCAAAATTCTCCATTGTTTCTTGTTTTGAAAAGTATTTTATTTTTAGTACATCTCGTCTCACATCGGAAAGAACAAATAAAAAAATAAAAAATCCAAGTATATAAGAGGAGTTTTGCTTTCTCATAGGGCATGTGAATTTGGTCAAATGGGAGAATTATGCCATTAGCCGGAACCTATGCCGTTGACCACACACGCACGCTTAAGCCTTGCCGGGCCATGGATGCCCATGCGCTGAGTCGTGCCAGGCTGGGTCGGGTCCGGGTCTAGGTCTATGTGAGGATTGAGAGTACACTTGCATTAACGATTTTGTTCCGTACTCCATGAGTATACTTACACCTATTGATCAAGGATGTAAATGTTTAAGTGGTCACACCAATTGAATTCAAACCCAATGGACATAACCCATTTGAAATAGTATTTTAAGCACCTAATCATGGTTTATATATAGATCTAATCCTTTTTTGAATTCATTCATTAAAAACTAATGATTTTTTTTCTAGTTATTTAAAATTCGTCTCTAGTCCATTGTTGTTTTACTGAGTCCGCTGTCGAGTCAACTTAAGTTCTACATGCTGGTTTGAGCTCGTGTACAACAAGTGCACCATTGGAACTGGGTAATAGTCGTTGTATCCTGTTCCAAGATTTATATTGCACTTGAGACATGGTCTGAGGAGAATAGATTTGGTTTCAAGTCGAGCAGATTTGGTTTCAAGTCGAGCGACCCAGTCACACTTCCACTCAAACAAATAAGTCATCTATTCTTACTTTATTCTATTATTTAATTTTTTGTTTTTCCGAATATTATCAACTATTTTCAATACAAAATCCTACAGCTGACCAGGCACTGCATGGGAGATAACGTGCCTCAGATCCACCCCATCCGTCAGATGTGCCACCGGATTTTCATCATGAATCCTAAAAATCAGTCCAATCCAAGACTTAGATGGGCTGGACCATTGGGACTAGTGTAAAATCATACTTCGCGTGGTGTGGCCCACATGAGTTTGGGGGAACCCATTCACCCTGGCACGGCACATCAAATGAGCAGATTGGATGGTGGACCTCACAATTAGGAAGATTTTAATGGTGGTGCTTCCCTTCTCAACTGTTCTGCCTGGTGTAGCCCACCTGAGTCTTGAAGTGGCCCGGTTTTCTGACCTGGTCCACACAGAGGGTGGCGAACCTGATGCACGGGGTGGATCTCATCCATTGTGAAGTCCTCAAGACATCACGCAGACCAGCACGCTTCGACCCGTTTCTCTCTCCCATTAGGAACATTGAGGAGGATGGTGCATACCTCTTACCATCCACCTTGCGAATGGGTGTATTTGTATGTGAGGACATATTAGCCATCGAAAAGTTGGCCACATCTGGGAATGATTGGGTGTAGAAATTAGCCATTTTTGGGTAATTTCTGGGGTAGGCAAGCTTTAGTCATTTTTGTCCAACATGCCACAATTTTCGGGCAACATACATACGCAAAAGAGGGGACAAGTTGGTTAGTGCAACGATCATCCTAGCAGGCGCAACGAGCGGCAACGACAGTCAAGACCGCTGCATGCAGGAAGCGGACTCGCTATATGAGGAAACTCTGTGTTGTCCACCATGATTTATGTATTTTATCTGCTCCGTTCGTCCATTTTGAGAGATAATTTTAGGAATTTATTCCAAAAATGAGGGATATCCAATGTTCAAATGGACCACACTATAGGAAACAGTTGAATTGAACGTCTACCGTTGAAAATTTCTTGGGGCCACGGAAGTTTTGGACGAAGCTTATATTTGTTTTTTCCCTTCATCCATGTCTGTGTGATCTTATGAACAGGTTGGGTGACAAGTACACGTCACTGTGGTGCCTAGAAAGGTTTCAACGGTGGAAATCATTATCCCCACTGTTTCCATCCACTTGATCTTTGAATATGCTTCAATTTTGAGCTCAACCCCTTAAAGTATATGGAAAAACGGATGAACTGCGTGGATAGACCACATACATTCAAGGTGGGCCCAACTGAGTTTACTCAGTACGATTAGAGCGTACTGAGTAACTCAGTACGCAATCCGATTTCTACTATGCAGTGGGCGAATAGACTTTTTTTTTTTTTTTTCTCCTTTAAAAATGACAAAGCGATTTGCAGTGGTAGAGATCGTGAGGTGATTCGCACAGCACATGTGAGAATGTGGCACATGTTTAGATGCAATATCCAATTAAACTGGAATTTCCTTTCCAGTCTATGAATTGCACCTGACTTGAAAGGAATGTAATTGCAATTTTCTGAGGCCTTTATTGCCACAAACGTTCTGTATCATGCTTTAGTTTTTGGCTTCTTAACACTTCAACCCAGTGGGAATGACCTTATACACGGTTTGGATGGCATATAAACATCGGAGGTGCAACGCTTGGAAACTTTTTCCTCTGTTTTCCCTCTCCTATGGACAGTGGATTTCTCACAAACATTACAGTGGGCCCCACAAAAGGTTTTGGCAGTAAATCCACGTCCCATACGACGCACAGTTGAAGATTATTTGGCGCAAAGATGAAGCCAATGACAAGGGACACGAAGATGGCACTACTCAATGTAAAGGTGTGGCCCACCTACAGAGCGGATGAGCTTGATTGTCATGACAGGTGATCTCCATTGTCGGGGTCCGCCATTTACACTGATTAGATTTCCCCCAACTGGTGAAATGTTGCTGGTCGGACTAGTATGAGAAATTTTGCATGTGGCGGCTGCAAGTGAAAATCTATCTTATCGATTTTCTAACTTCATCAGAGGAACTAGTTGAGTTGATATATAATCAGTCAACCACATGAGATTTTGCTGTTATCTATCCAGAAAGAGAATCGATGAGATTATTCACAAAGCCAGAAAATAAGAAAAGAACTTTACAGAAGAAGAGGTCCTTTTTGGATGGATGCTTCTCCATCATCATCCCCCCTGACTACAACGACAACGCCCTTATACAGCAAAAGGAAATTTACATGGCAAGTAGTGATATAGATAACATAAGTTAAGACTAAAGGACTCTCCCTTATTTTACCTCCTCTTACTAAGTGAAAGCAAAAGGTGGGGCTTCGTCTTTATATGACGGTCCCGCTTGGTATCAACGCATCTTTGATTATGGTGACGATGCCACTCTTGATGAAGTACCCATCTGTTTCTCTTGCCGCTTCTTGGACATTATCCTGGTTGATGATCTGAAGTGACAGTAACCTGATATAAGTGGACATGCATACATGCAGACAACATGTTTTTTTTTTTTTTTTTTCTCCTTAAAGACACGAGTATGTGTATATTTGATTGATGGAATTGCAGGATCAATAGCCCAAGGCTTTGCTTTCAGTTCTAATAAGTGGGGCCGGGTTTCAGTAATCCAAACCAATGTGTCTGTTGGTACCGTTACCAATATGGATGGACCATGTCCTGTGTATGTCTCAGATTGGGCCCTTTTCAGTTGAATATGGACATTTCTGCATTTCTTTTCTCAACCAATCCAGTTTTAGGCCATAATTCAAGGGTGGTTGAGATTGCCCTGTCGAAAAGATTTTCAGAATGTGATCCATCTGCACAACAGACCGATCAATGGTCTCGATAATCAAACTGTGGACCTCACTTGTCTCAGGTCAACATATAGTTCCTGGGATTGCCCTGTCAAAAAGATTTTCAGAATGTGGTCCATATATCAATGTTTTTTAATTTATTATTATTTTTTTTTTTATTTCTTTCTTTTCTTTTCTTTCTTTCTTTTTTAGAACTTTTTGTTTGTTTTTGTTTTAAGATCCAAACAGAGTGGTTATTCAGTTCACAATCAGGGTGGGTTCTGTTTCAAAATTTCAAGAAGGAAGATCAAGACCTTCACATCAGCTCCGATTCGAGCGTTCTTGTCGATGATAGCCCTTTTGATGTGAGAGTTCTTTCCTATGCCAATGGGTATGCTACCTTTCGCTGCCAGAAATCTCCTGTCGGCATCCGTCTGATGGAAGAACACATTGCAAGATTCAATATTAGATCACTGTACCCAAAACATCACGAAGAAAGAGATGTTACTTCCGCTACTTGGGCGGATTCAATCACCATGCTAGCCACATGATGATGGGTCGGATTTGATTAAGAGAGATTACCTCATAGTAATCAGCCCCCATCAGTAATGTGTCCTCAATGATCGCACCCTCCGAAATGCAAGAACGAAGCCCAACAACAGAATGGTGGATTTTGCAGTTCTGCAAGCAATAACAACATGCCATATTTACAACAAATGAGGCTGGTAATTTCAGAAACAATACAAAATGGACATGATATACAAAAGGGGTATTTTCTATTTTAAACCCATAGGTGAGAAGGCCAAAGGGAAGTCTAGGAAGGGTGGCATAAGATTCAATCCGAGAGCATACAAAATTGCAATGTCCTAACCTAGCTCGAAACAAGAACCTAGTACAGAACTGTATCTGCAAGTAGCTTACCTTGATGACACAACCCTCACCGATGACGCTGTCCGTAACATCAGCATCAAGCATTTTGGAAGGTGGCAAGTACCGAGGTTGTGTATAGATTGGAGAAGAACGATCGTAGAAGCTGCATATAGAGAGAAAATAAGTGATAGTATGATATTGTACATAATTCAATATTCAATAATAAATTTCTTGATTTCAACCTTCCGAAACACATACCTAAAATCTGGAACTGGCTTTTTGGTGATCCCCAAATTCGCATTATAGAAAGCCTCAATTGTACCAATGTCCTCCCAATAGCCATCATACAAGTAGGCCTGTACCTATAATTTATCAAGAGGCCTACAAAGTTAGATCAGGTAGCTGCAATAAACAAACATAAAAATAACCTAAAATGATTGTTTGGAAATTATTCATAGCTTATTATAGTCCAAATTTACAACTGGGGCCCAAGTGGGCCCACCCATAGTCACAGTGGATCAATGGATAAGAGGGGTTTCATCATGACCCAATATAACTCTGTTCAGATGATCATGGAACAAGGCCATTTCTACACCTACTCAATGTGCGAGCCCTTAATTTTACATCCAGGATTACCCAATCATGATTTAGGTGGGCAACTTGAGTCCCACATATACATTCACACTATAATAAGGTATGAAGAATTCATACTGGATCGATTATTGATGTAGGGGGTACCGGCAATTGCACCAAAAGCTCTAGAGCTGTTGGGGAAGCACTAGAATATCCCTTCTAGGCCCTCCCAGGCAGACCGACCAAGATCTTCCTGTGGGCTATTCTGTATCTCACAAGCCCCACACTGGGACCCACCCCGTGGCAATTCTGCATCTCACAGACCCCACCATGTGGGCCACCCCATCCTAATGTGGAGATGCACCTGCATCATCCACCTACACCAGCAAGGAGACTCGGACACTGGTCTCCCGCTTTGATACCACCTGATGCAAGGAGTACCGGCCAAAGGACCAAAAGCTCCAAAGTTGTTGGGGAAGCCCCTGAATATCCCTTTATTTAGGCCCTCGCAAGCAAACCGACCAAGATCTCTCCATGGGCTACCCCGCATCTCATAGGTCCCATTATGGGACCCACCCCGTGGCCATTTTGCATCTCACAGACGCCACCCCAGTGTGGAGATGCAACTGCATCACTTGTGTCACTGAAAATCAAGTGACTTTTTAATCAAGTAGACACTTTATGGGCAGAGTCTAGAGTGTTTAGAAAGTGTCCAGATGGCTGTTGAAGGATACGCTGGTTGCGATATCATCCATGGCAAAAGTGTCTTTTATTGGAGAGACCATGGAAGGCAGCTCACCACATATCATCCCCCATGTGTTGCATTGGGTGACGGAATTAAGCAAATAAATTTGCAGAGATCCAGCATGTTTTCAGGTCGCAGATGCAAACTTTCTCTATCTTATTATAGAAGCTAATAATATGGTTGAGGGGTTATGGTTAAGGTAAAGGGTCTCTGAAGTTAACTCTTACATTTGGAGACTCCTTTTATTGTAAGCCTTTTCCTTTTTCCCTGTATTTTCTTGTTTTTTACTAAATAACATTTTTTATCGTGAACTGTAGAAGTTATAAAAAGCCAATAAAATAAAAAAGAAAAATGAGAAGCTTTAACAATGGGAATGCACTGCAAGAGAGAAGTTAATGCTGGAAGCTCGAAGGAGATGTTTGTTTTTTTTTTTTTTTTTAAGGCAACGAAACTGAAAATGCATTAATAGGAAAGAAACAGAAACAAAAGGAGAAAAGGAAAGAACAGAAAAATACAGAAAATGTTTGTTATTCTGAAGGATGTTTCTAAGGAGATGTTTGTTATTCTGAAGGATGTAGACTTATAAATTAAAACAGCTTTATGATGTCTCTAGGAGTTGTAGAAAGAGCAATAATATGTATGCGGGTATTTTGCAGTTTCATATGAGAGAGAGAGAGAGAGAGAGAGAGAGAGAGAGAGAGAGAGAGAGAGAGAGAGAGAGAGAGAGAGACTGTCTAATTACGAAATTAAATTCATCACAGTTGGACATACCCTCATTCCAATGGAAGTTGCACCAGGAATAACTTCACTTCCAAAATCATTGGCTCCAGGGAACTTGTCTCGAAGCAACTGCAACATCACATCTTTGCTGACCACATAAATACCCATACTTGCAATATAAGGCATCTCTTTTGCTCTCTCATCATCAAGGCCTAAAATGGTAGTGTCAACCTGAAATGGAAGATGGAAAAAAAAAATGAAGTGGGGGAAGAAAATAAGAATATTAATTTGTTAAGCATTTTAAGAGAGAACCATATCCTCAATAAGAATTCATGCAGTGCAATCATGACTACTATTTAATTGTATCAAACAAAGGACCAAAGTCAAACCATCAGAATTCTCTACCTTCATTGCTTTAAGCTGCTCGCCTTTAGGTTTTTCGGAAAATTCAATAATCCGACCTTCTTCGTCAATCTTCATCAGACCGAATGCAGTTGCACGTTTTTCATCCATTGGCAATGCAGCCACAGTGATATCTGCGTCAGTTTCTCTGTGTGCTTGAATGAACCTCTCATAATCCATACGATATAAATGATCTCCAGCAAGAACTAGGAATTCCATGACATTATGTTCCTCAAACAGCCATAAATACTGCCTCACAGCATCAGCAGTTCCCTGTAAATACATCACAGAAATTCATTCAGCACAGTCCATTAGCAGAAGACAGTTTGGGCGGAAGGAAAATAGCTCAATACCATCACATTATCACACATGCAACAGGCTCGTGAGCATACATGCGTCTACATACATGCATGCATACATACAGGGAAATGATTCCATGGTAACGTTACCACCATAATTGTGGTGGTAAAATTATAGAATGGGCCCCACGGGATGCATGTAAGACATCCACTCCAACCATCTTGCATGCCCTGCCTCATTTGTGCATGGCTCAATAAATAGGCTAAAGGGAAATTCAGGTGGGCCGCACCATAGGAAACAGTTAGAATGGACACCCACTTCCAACTGTTAACACTGTCATTATGGCAGTACTGCTAAATTATTTGTGTGCATGGATGCACATGTGGGATTCGTAGGAAGGATTCGTAGGAATAGAAGTGCAAGCACATGTAAAGATATTCTCTTAAGAACAATCAGAATTGAGATTGGTATTTCTAGGAAGTCATATTTCTTCGAAATTTCAATCCAAACAGCCCCATTACAAAAGCAGAATTGAAAATTTGAAATCTTAGGAAGAGTATTGATTATAATTAAAATAATAATAACTGTGGAGAAACAGAGAATTTCTTGCATGCTTTCTGGCAAATTTGATAATTCCATTAGCCTCTCATGCAGATCAGAGTTGTTTGTGAACCAAACAGAATGAACAACTTGGTTTCTGAAACACACAATATTTATCTGTACATGAATTCTTATTTTATTGCATATTCCATTACATAAATATAAGAAACAAGTATACCTAACAAGTTTGATGTAAATTTCACAGGAAATTCATAGATTCACCAATTCTCTAAGATGAGAGTGTGGCGCATTGGCCTCTGGTGTGAGGATTCTTAAATTTTGTGAGGGCGAGGATAAGAACCTTGTTGTTCCGAGCAATGACACCCATTCTGAAGCTTAAAATACACATGTAGAATAGATCTCTTCTTTGAGGTCTACTCCATCTTGATCCTAGTCCTTTGTAAAGTTTACTCTTCTTCTAGCATAGTGGAACTCACTTTTCAAGTTTAATCATACATTACACATTGATGGGCACTCTGTTTGTAGCTACCAATTTTCTAATATAAAAAATGGAGTGTGTTCCAAATCAAAATTGCATACATCAAAAGGCATAAACAGTACCAAACCCATTCAGAGAATGAGCTTATCAGCAACCATTGGGCAGAGTTTGAAAATATTACCTGGAACCAGTTTGGATTCTCAGGGCTCTGCTGAGCAGCAAGAACTTCAACAAACCCTTCATTCTTGTATCCACTCATGTTACTTCCATATGCACGGGAAAGGTGGCGGTTAAGAGATGCAGAATTGAATTGAGTTAGAACATAGATCTTTGATATGTTACTGTTCAAGCAATTGCTAACAGGAATATCAATTAGCCTATAGTTGGCTCCTAAAGGAACAGCAGGCTTTGCTCTCTTTTTGGTGAGAGGGTACAAGCGGGTACCAGCTCCGCCTCCAAGTATAATTCCCAATACACTCTGCAGAAAAAAAGAAACAGAGAAACCATTCAATTGCCCGAACCATTTAATCAAGAGAGTAAATAAATAGCTAATACTATAATCAAATCCGTAGACTATCAGACAATCAACTACATAACTTCAAAAAGTAAAATCAAAGACAGACTGACATCTACAACAACCATAGATCAAATTTTCCTCGACAATGAGAGAGATGACCATTAAACCACCTATCATCAACATTTGACACTTATAAAGATCCCTAGACCCCAAAATATCCTTCGAGACCTCATTTCGAATCTAACAAGTGTCTCAATCTTCCCCCCAAATGCATTAGTTTAGAGCTCAAAACCAGCCCAAACCACAGAAACAAATTGATCATCGATAAAATAACCAGAATGACAATAGAAAATAAAAAATCCAGTACTCTTCAACAACCAGAATTTCTATCCTTGGAATGCTTTGATCTTTTCCCAAGCCACAATCTAATTGCTAGTTATCACAAGATAAACGTCCCATCCAAAACAGAGAAAAAGAAGAAATAGATCACCAAGAAAAATATAAACAAGACAGCAATACACGATATCAAAAACCTAGAAAATCAATTATCGCAACTGTATCCCATCATTTTTCTAGACTGCACTTCATCAAGATTCCCACCTTCACTAGAATTTCAAAACCGACAACAAACCCAAATTACAAAATAACAGATTACCAGAAAAGAATATTGACAAAAGACAAATTCCAATTCTCACAAAATTTCCAAACTGAAACAGCAGTCTCCTCAAATTATCAAATTCCTTCAAAATCATGATCCGATCCAAATCAGGAAAAAAAAAGAAAGATCATCAAGTAAAAAGAAATCAATAACAATCCATATAGAAAGAAGAAATCAAGAATCATCTCCGATATTCTTCCAGACCACATTCCCACCAAATTCGCCACTCATTTGTCTTCAAATTGAGATCCAATCTAATTCATATAAAAAAGAAAGACACAAAAAATGATGAAGAAAAACTATTCGAATGCAATCTTCAACATCAAGATCCAATCCAAACGAGAGAGAGAGAGAGAGAGAGAGAGAGAGAGAGAGAGAGAGAGAGAGAGAGAGATCGAAATACAGACTGCTCGAAACTCCTGAACTCTGATACTCTCAATGAACTTTCTGATCTTCTCCGCATACCAAACTTTCCTCAAATCACTCTTTAGAAAATCAAAATCGGACCCAGATAAAGAAAGAAGAAGAGAAATGCTCCAGTGCTCTCAGAACACTATAACTTAAAGTGCTCCTAGTTCCATTGGTCCAATTGGATACTCTTCAATTCAATCCAATTCATCCATCCACATCGTTCATCAGGTCCAACCCATGTTCCATGGGCTACAATACAAAAACTACACTAATCCAACAAATATTAACCATGATCAAGGCCCTTTAATATGGACAGTCAATATTGTTTTAAAACAATAGCACCAATCAACAATCTGATCCATCAATTTGTTAAGGCCCATCATGCATTGCTTATGATTCTGAAGAATCATTTTCGTTACACAATCATAGCCATTCCATCCATATCTTGGAAAAAGGATGGCTATAAAAAATAGGGCCAAATCGAGGGTGGATAGATCACTTGATCAGTGAAATTCTTGCATAGTAGTCCATGAATTGTGTTCTGGACTTTGTAGACGGTCCAGATAGATCGATTGAACTGACCAAATGAACTGATCCAACTAGGAATAGTATAAGTTATAGTGCTCTGAGAGCGTCGGAGAATTTCTCAAGGAAGAAAAAGAAAATCAGAAAAATTACCTGAAAATTCCCAAAAAAATAAGAAGAGAAAAACAGGAAGGAAGGAAGAAAAACAGCTGAAAGAAAAAGATCATACTCTGCTAGCATCGGGATCGAGACAGGTCTGAGAGTTCCGGGAGTCGGAAACGGCCTTCGGAGAAACCAAGATCGGAGATCTGAAACCGGGAGCGGTTTTCTTGCAGCTGGAAACCGCTTTGGAGAGGAGCTTGCTGTCACCACCGCCGGATAGATGGGAGGAAGAGGAAGAAGAGAGGTTTTGAGTTCGAGATCTGAGAAAAGGGGTTTTGGAAGTAGGGTTTTGAGGGTTTGAAGAAGAAGCAGTAGGAAAGAGCTTTGAAATGCCGATCGCCGCCGATGCTGCTGTAATCGCCATTTGAGGATCTACGCAAGAGAGAAGGAGAGTGAGGTAAGGGGATTTTATAGGAGGATCCTGAGCGACTCAGACCTCTGCAATGAAAAGGCCACTGGGATTTAACGAAATTACGACAATGACCGGACTACAACAGGCACTGGGATAGTCTACGATGATTGTCGACCACCATTTCTGAAATGGTAGATCCTGTTTATACGTTTACGTTTCTCAGTTGTAAAACAATCTAGACCGTCCAAAGTCTGAAACGGGATATATTTGATTATATAGATAGAAGTTTTCTTCTGTTTTTACCATGGAATTGGGCCACACGATTTTAAATAGGATTATTCATTAAAAAGCCATCAATTGGAGGGATAAAATACATGATTAGATTGGTTTTAGCGGCATGCTTTTATTCCAAATGTATGTTATACTTTGGATGGTCTAGATAGATGTGGATGAGTACCACATACAAAAAGGATGAGCCACCACCATTTCCAGAATGGTAGAAAACTATCAGAGCTATCAATAAGTAGAGAAATTATATGATACACGTGGTCAGCAATTTTGAACAGTACACACGCGTTTCTAATTCATCGTAATCTGGACCATTGGCATATTGAATCTAGCTGGTAACGGATCATAACTAAGGCGCGGTATTTAAATCTAAAATCTAAAGCCTGAATATGAAATCCGAAGTCTAAGCCTAAATCTAAAATATGAAGTCCAAAAACTTGTTTGGTAACTATGGTTAAAGTCTGAAAATTAAGTAATGAATTTGAAACAATCTTTTTGTTAACGAACATCTAAAATGTCTTAAATATGTTAATTTGACACATTTGCCCTTATCTCTGGTTTGGAAATGTTTTTCATTATAAATAAATTATTTTTTATTAACTAAAAATAAAATTATTCTATTTAATTCAAATAAACTCTAAAGTACTTAATAGAAAATTAAAATATAAAAAACAGATAAAAAATTAATGATCTGTATGTATAAATGTGCCGGTAATTTCTTCTCGCATATTGGACATAATAGTTTGTTCAAAGTTTTCAAATACTTCTTTCGCTTCATACATATATATCATTCTCTGATTCGATATTAATCTCCGAAAGAACATTTTCATCATTGTATTGTTGGAAGAGTGGATCGGATATAGATTCTTTTTTTTTTTATGTAGTTATGTAGTGTCATGCATGCAATAACTATGTCTCTTTGCGTCGAAAAGGAATATGGTGTCATCTACTTCAAAATTGCAAAACCCATACATCATGTAGAAATGATATCCCTCTTATTTTTGGTCCACCTGAAATTTATATCCCTCTTTTTTTTTGGGAATGGATGAAACACATACATCATGGCACCACAGAGCATCGACCACCACTCACCGGGCTGGTGGCAGGGAGAGTAGCCAATCCGTTTCCATACCACACACCAGCTATATAATTGGTGTAGATACGTGTGGTGCGAAGACGAGCGTCGATGCTCCTCGAGGTTCGAGTTGTTCGAACGGTTCAAAGGAGATCAAAGTTACATGGGCCCTACAGTAATGTATTTATTATATCCACGCTGTTCATCAAATTTTCGAGATCATTTTAGAGCATTATCCAAAAAATGAATCATATCTAAAACTCAAATGGACCACACCAAAAATAGTAGCGGGATAATGACTTTCACTGTTAAAAAGTTTGCAGGGCCTACTATAACGTTTATTTTCCATCTAACCTATTCATAAGGTCAAAAATATCTGGATGAAGAGGAAAAAAATTTTCATATTGATCTGAAACTTCTATAACCCCAAAAGGGTTTTAATGGTAGACGTTCAATCCCCCACTGCCTTTTGCAGTGTGGTCCAGTTTATCTTTAGATTTGGCTTATTTTTCAGCTCAAGCCTTACGACAAGCTCGCAACAAAATGGATGGATGGTTTGGATATAACAAATATGTCATGATGGGACCCACAGAACTTGCTGATGTCAATACACTAGCCAATCTGCTTCCCAATCCCATCCCCAGCTGGCATAGATTAGACATGGGGAGTAGCCAAATTGGCAAATTGCTACTGAAGTGACGTTACCAAGCTCTGTGGACCCCACCATGATGCATGTGTAGTATCCATAACGTCCATCCATTTGGAAAGACCGTTTTATTGTATGAGAAAAATAATGAGATAGATTTAAAGTTCAAGTGGACCCCACTATAGAAAACAGTGGGGACAGTGACATCCACCGTTCAAAACTTCTTAGGGGCCACAAAAGTTTCCAATGAAGCCTATATATATATATATATATATATATATATATATATATATATATTTCACTTCATATATCTCTATTTTAACTTATGAATAGGTTGGATCTAAAAAATACATCATGGTGGGCCTATAAATGTTTTAGCGGTGAGTGTGACTGATCCCACAGTTTTCTGTAGTGGGTCCACTTGAACTTTAGATCTATCTCATTCTTTTTTTCTCATGCCATAAAACAATCTCTACAAATGGTTGGATGGTATGGATACAACACACGCATCATGGTAGGGTCTACGGAGCTTGGTGATGTCACTTTAGTAGCGATTTGGCTACTGAACTTGTCAGTATCTAATGCGCACCCGTCCCCAGCCCATCCGCTTCGAACGCAGATTTCGTCTTACCCCCGCCCGGACTGATTACCATCCGAGCAGGGCTCTATGGGGCCCACCGTGATGTAAGTGTTTTATCTAAGCCATTCATCGTTTTTCTCATATTATTTTAATATATGATCTTAAAGATGAAGCAAGTCCACAGCTCGAATGAACCACACCAAAGGATGCTGCAGTGATAATGACATCCACCGTTGAAACCTTTCTAAGGGCCACTATGATGTTTTTTTTTCCCATCCAACCTATTCATTAGGTCATGTAGACGTGGATGAAGTGAAAACACAAATATCAGCTTGATCCGAAACTTCTCCAACTCCCAAGAAGTTTTTAATGGTGGACGTTCAATCCCCAGCTTGTGGTCCAATTAATCCTTGGATCTGTCTCTTTTTTTTTTGGCTCACACCTTAAATGATCTGAAAAAGTTGATGGACAGTGTGGATCAAACACATAAATCATGGTGAGTCATAAAGAAGTTTTACATGTTAAAAATTGGTTTTGTATTGCACAAACAATTTAAAGAGAAAAAATTTCCGTACTAACTAGAAAATGGGTAATTTTAGAAGCAAATTTTTTTTTTTAAATAAAAAAAATTTATGGAGCTCATTCCACGTTCACCATTAAGCCTGAAAAACCACAGCGCTTTCCTTCTTCCGCGTTAACAACGCATTAACAAACACCACTAAACACGGAATATTTTCCTAATTTCGTATTAAGTGCAAAAAATTAGCGTTAACAAACAGGCCCTAAGAAATATTCCGTATAGAAAGATATCATGAATCGATATTAAAAATATTTTAAATTTGAATTTGGACCATTATTGTATTTCTTTTCTTAACCGTGAAAATATTGAACGGTTAATATTTTTCTATACCATATTCCAATTACTCTTAGACAATAAATCAATGGCTTTGATTACCGAAAAATTCACCTAAATTATTAGAATTAAAAATCACGTGTATGTGCAAAGATACTGGCTTGTATCATATAGTTCCGAAAAAATTAGCATTATAGACGAGTCCGTACAATGCCCTTTTTTTTGTTGCCGTTCGAAAACTTATCTCACTAAGGGCGATTTTTAGGGGTCGTTTGGCACCGTGGATTGGAGGGGGTTGGAGGGGATTGGCAATCCCCTAGTTGTTTGGCAGCATAAAGTAATTGGGGGTTGCAAATCCAAGGGGTTTCCAATCCCTTCTTTGAGGGGGTTTGCGATCCACGGTGAGAGCTTGGATTACACCAAAAATCATTTCAATAGTTCATGTGTAACATGTGTGTCACTATATACCATCATTCTATTGGTCACATGGCCCACTAATGATGATCAACACCGTCTAAACATTGTCCATGTAAATCAGCACCGTCCAAACATTGTCTAGCACCATCCAAACATTGTCCATATTAATCAATGATTAAAAATCGTTAGTTAGTCACTCAGACATGATCTTGTGCTTGCGGTCCATCTGAGACTTGGAATTTCATCATTTTCAAGCAAAGCATATATTTCAGCGGGCTTATAACAACCATAGTGTCAAAAATTATATATCTCACTAATTAGGGATATTAAAGTTGATTTAGTAGTTAAATTCAAACCCCTGTAAATATATATTCCATGCATAGGTATTATTGAATTAAAGTTGATTTACACTCCAGGGTGCCAAACATACCGGGAGGATTGCCAATCCAGGGGGTTGCCAATCCTAGGGGTTCCGAATCCAGGGGGTTCCAAATCTACGCTCCCAAACAGGCCCTTAGGGTATGGACATTGGTTTTTTTGCTGAAAATTCCCCTGTCTTTTAGGGTAAGCAGCTGGAAAAATAGGGGTATTTTCGTCTTTGTAGGTTTGTCCGTACGAACAGTAGTCTACTTTGGTACTTAAGGTTTTTTTGGTCCAATGAAAAAAGGTGGGTAGTATGTTGGGTCTATACGACGCAAAATCCCTACAGTTCCTGGCAAGGGCAGTTATTGGATACATTTGACAAAGAGTGGTGGACATGCTCATGCAATCAGAGATTGTACACAAATCTTACTTGTAACTCAAAATAAAACCGTCCAAAATTATGGGCCAAAAATTAGATTTTGACAATCCCATATTTCAGTAATGTACGTGTTTTTCGAATTAGAAATGTAGACTATTTGTCATCTTAACCATTAATTAAATTTCCATCAATTAGTGAATTATGATCATGCAATGTTTTAGATTCTAATCCAACGATCAATCTCAAGAAGGTCCCACGACTTGAATGGCTTGATTACTCTAATACGGCTTGTATAATTGTCGAGACATACATTCTCAGTTCACCTACGTGCACATATCTATTTTTCATTTTTCATATCTTGTGTGTTTGTAGCTCACATGATAAATGAACCCATCTAGCAGGTAGGTGGGGTTGGACGCTGTAGGGCCCAAATTGATGAATGTTTTATATCCATTCCGTTCATCTTTTTTTTCTAGCTCATTCTCATTTTAGGGCGTGTTTGGACAGTCACGAGGGATGGGATTAGATGGGATTAGGAGGGTTATTGCGCGCCATCTCATCCCGTCTGCTGTTTGGGATGGTGGGATGTATTTCATCCACCGCGCCCTCATAAACACCGTCCATCTCTGACATGGATTCCACCAATCCCGGGATGCAAATTTTCACCACTATGTGGGGCCCACCAAGATATCAGTGAGATATCCACTCCCTCCATCATTTTCACAAGCCTACATTCAGCCATGAACCTGTTTTGAGGCAGATATAAAATAGTGAGTGGGGCACACCACAAGAAACAGTGGAGATGCAAACCCATCCATTTGTGATGGTCCAAATACGCTGCTGTATATCCCATGTGCTATTGCAAACCCATGGGATCAACGGACAAACACTGACACCACCATCATTACCTTAAAAACTATTCCATCCCTCCTAATCCCCTGGGATCGGTCCGGCGAAACACACCCTTAAGGAATGAGCTAAAAAATAACCAAATATGAAGCTTAAGTGATCTTCCTAACCCGCTGTAATGTTTATTCGCCATCCAACCTGTATATAAAGTCACACGTATCTGGATGAAGGTAACACACAAATATAGGTCAGATTCAAAAACTTGTGTGGCCACCAATAAGTTTTAATGGTGGCTATTCAATCACAATTGTTTCCTACAGTCTGGTCCACTTAAGCTTTTGATGTGCTTCATTTTAAGTCCATGCCTGCTCTCAAAACGGATGGGGATACAACACACGTATCATGGTGGGTCCCACAGTTGCCACCATTAAAATAAATGGCGTGCACCGCTCACTCTAGAGTCGAGCAGATTGGAAGGGATTGGATGGTATTAGAAGGGATTGGAAGTTAAATCCCGGGATTGGCCGGGCGTGCCAAACAGACCAGGTGATTTGATCCTGGGATATAGCAATCCTATGGATCTTACGACAATTCACTGACAACACCATCATTACCTTTAAATCCCATCCAATCCACCCTAATCCTTTCAAATTTGCTTGGGACATGTTTGGTTCAAGGGATTGGGAGGGATGGGAAGGTTTAATCCCGGGATTGGCTAGGTGTGCCAAACAGACACGATATAGCAATCCCATCTTAAGACAATCCATTGACAACACCATCATTACCTTGAAATCCATGCCATCCACCCTAATATCATTCAATCCCTTCCAATCCACCCGGCCAAACGGGCCCTAAAGCAGCATATGTCGGGAGCGGATTAGGTGAGACCCCGGATCCACAGTAGGTGTGTGGGACCTTGACCGTGGGACCCACCTTGATCTATGTGACTACATCAGCTCCGTCCATCTGTATTTAAAACTCATTTTAGGGCAGGATCTAAAAAATGAAGCATATCCAAATATTAGATGTGATATGACCATAGCACGGGAACTAGTAGTATCTGACAATTAAAAGCTTCATGTGGGTCATCAAAGCTTTGGATCAAGATGATATTTGTGTGGTCTCTTCACATAGGTCTTTGTGACCTTATCAACAGGTTAGATGGAAAATAAACATTCCGGTGTACTCTATGAATTTTTTAATGGTGGGGATTCAATCAAGACTGTTTCTTGTGGTGTGGTTCACATAATATTTTTTCATGCTTAATTTTTTAATTAATGCCTAAAATGATTTTTTAAAATTTCTGGACAGTGTGTATTTAAGTAAAATACATTACTATGAGCCCCACCATTAGGGATCCCACCTACCTCGCTGTATCCGCGGTATCACCTAATACTCTCTCGCATACGTCTCTTCTCGCCGATCACAGTCGTTGCAGGAGCATTTTTATCGTTGTAGTTAATTACAATTTACAACTCACATGTGGGATCCTAAACACTTATTATAATAGACTAGTGGTGATTGCACAAATAAAAGCCATGGATATTCGACTTAAGATCCACATGGCATTTGGCGTTTTGTGATCTTCGGTAAAGATCACATGAGCAGCGGCCCCCCACCTTGGAGAAAATGAAACTGAGCCGTGAAGGTCACATCATCCCACCATACGTGAGATCTTTTATGATCATGCAATGTTTTAGATTTCCATCAATCAGCGTAAATTATGATCATGCAATGTTTTATATTCTAATCTAATGATCAATCTCAAGAAGGTCCCACGACTTGAACGGCTTGATTACTCTAATACGGCTTGTATAATTGACGAGACACCTATGTGCATATATTTATTTTTCATTTTTCATATCCTGTGCGTTTGTAGCCCACATGATAAATGAACCTCTCCAGTTAGGTTGGGTTGGACGCTGTGGAGCCCAACTTGATGAATATTTTGTATCCATTCCGTTCATCTGTTTTTTTCTATATCATTTTAAGACATGAGCTAAAAAATAACCAAATCCGAAGCTTAAGTGTACCACACCACAGGAAACAGTGGATTAATGGTATTCGCCAGCGAAACCATCTTATAAGGTCATACGTATCTGGATGAAGGTAACACACAAATAACGGCCAGATTCAAAAACTTGTGTGGCCACCAATAAGTTTTAACGGTGGCCGTTCAATCACAATTGTTTCCTACAGTCGTCCACTTGAGCTTTTGATGTGCTTCAGTTTAAGTCCATGCCTGCTCTCAAAACGGACGGGGATAAAACACACGTATCACAGTGGCCCCACAGTTGCCACTGTTTAAATAAATGGTGTGCACCGCACACTCTAGAGTCGAGCCTAAAGCCGTCCCGGATCACCTGACTGTGGGACCCACCTTGATATATGTGACTACATCCACTCCGTCCAGGGCATGATTAAAAAAATGAAGCATATCCAAATATCAGATGGACCATACTACAGGAAATAGTAGTATCTGACAATTAAAAGCTTCATGTGGGTCATCAAAACTTTGGATCAAGATGATATTTATGTGGTCTCTTCATATAGGTCTTTGTGACCTTATCAACAGGTTACTTGGCAAATAAACATTCCGCTGGACCACATGAAGTTCTTAATGATGGGATTCAATCAATACTATTTTTCGTGGTGTGGTCCACCTAATATTTTTTACATGCTTCATTTTTGGAATCATGCCCTAAAATGATCTTTGAAAATTTTTGGACGGTGTGAATTTAAGTAAAATACATCACTGTGAGCCCCACAGTAAGAGATCCCACCCACCTCGGTGTATCCGCGATTTCACCTAATCCTCTCTCGCACATGTCTCTTCTCGCCGATCGCAGATTCGCAGACGTTGCAGGGGCATTTTAGTACTTTTATTGTAGTAGTTAATTACAACTCACATGTCGATTCCTACGCACTTATTATAATTAGACTAGTGGTGACTGCACGAATATAAGCCATGGATATTCGACCTACGGTCACGTGCACAAGCTACCAAGTGGGCTCTATCCACGTGGCACATGACGTTTTGCGATCTTCCGTAAGGCTCACGTGAGCAGCGGCGCCCACCTAGGCGAAAATGAAACTGAGCCGTGAAGATCACATCATCCTATTATACGTGAAATCTTTTATAGAAAGATTTGCTCGAGTACATTATAGCGTACTTTAATATAATACATCCGGGTTTTAGCCGTTGGATGTGGACTATTTTTTAAGGACCCAAACCGTTTATGTGAGAGTTCTGTTCTTCGGTCAGGTACTTTCTAAATTTATTTTGAATTTATTATATTAGTCAGTTGATTATTTAAAGATTATAACGACCGTCCATTTTCAAAAGGAAAGAACCATCTATCGGAAAAAAAAAATTATTTTTCCTGAACAAATAAGCTAAAATATAAGACAACTATCCATTTAAAAGCCATGTGGTGTAGCGCACAATCTATTTAGGAGCGAAATCTAAGCATATCTTATTAGCTTAAGTCATCGAAAATAACGTGGACGAATAAGAACCTAACGGCAGTAGAACTTCTGGTGCCTTCAACACAGATAGTCTAAACACATTTGTCATTAATAACTTATGTATTGATCGAGTTTGGGTTGGGTCAGGCAACCCGAGTTCGACCCAAGTTTTACAAGGGTAGTGTTTGTATAACCCAAGACCGGCACTAAACTCGAAACATGGTGCCCAAGCCCAACTCAATGTCTAGTCGGTCATGAGTTGGTGGGGTTGAACCCACCCAGCTTTCAGCCCCCTAACTGTAACTTCAGGCCCGCAGAGGACGAGCAGTGGATCATTTCTCCCCCTCCCCCGTGAAATACTAAAAAATGGGACGCAATTGCCTGTGCCTAGTAAGTTCTTGTAGGCGGAGTTTATGTGAGACCCACAGAGATTCCTGTGGGAAATCCACTCCGTCCATTGGTTTTACAAGCTAACAAAAGGGTCCGAAACTCAGGGGGACCACACCATAGGGAACAGCAGGGATTGAACACTTACCATTGGAAACTTTGTGAGAGCCACAGGAATTTTGTATCCGGATGATTTTTATGCGTACAGTTCATCCAAGTATTAGTAAGCTTACAAAAGGTTTGGATGGCATATAAACATCACAGTCATCTCTCGAAATATTTCAATGGTAAGTGTTTCCATTCCAACCGTTTCTTGTCATGTGGCCCATCTGAGTTTTGGATCCGCCTCGTGTATGAATTACTATTCTACTGTGAGCATTTAAAAAATGATGGACGGAGTAGATTTCTCACGGGCATCTCAATGGGCCCCACAGCTTAAGGCCAGGCAATTGGCCTCTTAGAAAAGGGCAATACATCCCAAATGGACGCAAATTAGATACTGACGTGGTAGCGAATTCGCGACTGAAGTGACGTCACCAAGTTATGTGGGCCCACATGATGTATATGTTGTATCCACGCCGTCCATCTACATGAAGAGATTATTTTAAGTCCTGAGCCTAGGAATGAGGCAGATCAAATACGTAACTCAAGTTGGGAATGAGCGCCAACCATTGAAACTTTTTTAGGGGCCACAAAAGCTTTCGATCAAGCTGATACATGTGTTTTTACTTCGTACATGTCCATGTTAACTTATGAATAGATTAGATCTCAAATAAACATCATGGTGGGATAGGAAAGTTTCAACGGCGGGTGTCGCTGTTGCCACTGTTTTCTACGGTAGGTCCACTTGAGCTTTTGTTTGTTTGTTTGGTTCTTTTTATTTTTTATTTTTAATGCACTAAATTGATCTCTTCAAATGGATAGACGATGTGGATACAATACACGGACGTGGATTGCATCCTACCCCCGTTCGGACGATAATCTGTTCGGGCAAGGCTCTGTGGGGTCCACCATGTTGTAAGTGTTTTATCCACGCCTTTAAACGCTTTTTTTCTATAATTTTAATATGTTAGCCAAAAAATGAGGCAGGTCGAACGCTTAAAGTTGACCACAAAGTGAAGATTGAACGTCCACCATTAAAAACTTCTTGGGAGCCGGAGAAGTTTCGAATCAAGCTGATATTTGCGTTTTCACTTCATCCACGTCTAAATAACCTTATGAATACGTTGTATGGTAAAAAAAACATCACGTTGGCCCATAGAAAGGTTGCAACGGTGGGTGTCATTATCAGTGTAGCTTTCTTTGGTGTGGTCCACTTAAGCCTTGGACCTGCCTCATTTTTGGCTCACATATTAAAATTATTGGAAAAAAGCATTTAACGGCGTGATAAAACACTTACAACATGGTAGGCACCACAGAGACCCTGCCGGGGGTAGGACACAATCCGCGTCCTACAACACACATCATGGTGGCCCCACAAAACTTGGTGACGTCACTTCAGTGGCGAATATGCCGGTAGCTAATTCGCGTCCGCAATACATGCCACGAATTATCACATACATTCTTACGTATTAATTACTGTACGTTCGAGGGCTGTGGGGCTCACCTGTGATATTTATAAGGAATCCAAACCGTGCATCTGGTGCGCATCCTCGTAATAACCGTACATCTAAAGAATCCTTCCTATCCAATACTCCACTAGAACGTCTAAGTTTTTGAACGGCTTGAATTTTTCAGTCTCCATCCTACTAAAGCACACCTGAGATGACTGGTTGGATGACACATACACAACATAATTCCCCACATCCCATCTAGAGTTTACATGGTGGCCGTCGCCCTACCAAATGTCCCCCGTTTTCCTTTGGTGTGGCCCACCTGAGTTATAGGCTAGGCTGGATATCTTGGCCTAACGTGGGCGGTCTTATCAGATGGACGGGATGGATGGAACTTATACATGGCAGTGGCCCCGGGCAGCTCAAGCGTACGGTGACCATTTGTTCCATCATTTCCCTTCCACCCTCCGTGGGAACAACAACATCCGAGCTTGACTTGGATTCAGTAGCGACCCCTCCGTGCTGATGTAGGTGCTGTAAAAAGCACTGTAGGCACGTTTTTATCCAGGGGTGTACATCGAGTCGAGTGAAGCTGTCGTCAGATCGACTTGGCTCGACCACGTTTTTTAAAATATCAAACAGAGCAATCTGTCTGGATGACACTTGGTTGGTGAATGGTCAATCAGGTCCGTTTATCTAGTTACACGTATTGTACATTAGCCAAATGGACGGCCTACATTGGATGTAATTGTTTACACCTAGCCGATCGAATGGTCCAAAGGGCATTTGACAATATTAAAAGGCTCTCAATGGAGAGGGCTTGGACGAACCAAAATCAAAGTTTTGATTACTTCTAGTTCGACAGTCCAGCCTAAACCAAAATCCTAGCAGTCAAAAATCCAGTTGTTTGTGTTGGGAAGATTTAAACTAGAGTTAGCTTTCTACAAAATAAAGGTCCAAAAAAAAAACCCTTTTTACATTTATTTGAAAAATCAAAGTTCATATAATAGATTATCCCCAGCCCTAAGCCCGCTATAATGTTATTCACCATCCAACCCGTATATAAGGTCACACGTTCGGAAAGGTCCACACAAATATTGGCCAGTCAAAAATCTAGTGACATGTTTGTGTCCACTGGCTTTTGAAGATTTAAACTAGAGTACAAAACACGAACCAAGCTAGCTTTCTAACAAAATAAAGGTCCAAAAAAAAAAACCTCGAATCCCTTTTTGACATTTATTTGAAAAATCAAAGCGATTCATATAATAGATCATCCCCACACCATGGGAAACAGTGGATTAATGATACCCACCAGCGAAACCTTCTAGCCCGCTATAATTGTTATTCACCATCCAACCTCGTATATAAGGTCACTATATTTAGCTTGTGAAGAGGAAGATATCTAGCAAAGACGAAGGTCACATGTCACAAATATTGGCAATGCAGAAGCAAAGAATGCCGATCTTAATAAAATAGTAGAAGCACTGAGCAAGTGAAGTGCAGCCACCAATAAGTTTTAATGGTGGGTGTTACCTTTTAAAAACCCACGACTTAAAACTCAACCTAATGACTTAATTTAACACAGGTCAGGATTTCCCAAGCAGCTTTGAGACGATCCATATGTCCTGGGAGACTCAGCACACCTTGAGCTAAGTTTGAAAAACTGAGCTGTTTCTGCAATTATAAGTCCATGAGAATCTTTAAACACCCTTCAGCATACATTTAACCGTCAAAACGGACGGGTTCGATAAAATCACATCGTAAACAGGGCCCGAGTGACCCACCTAAACCTCACAATAAACTCCAAACTGAATCACAGGACCCCAAAGTGAATGATCGGAGAAGATCCATCAAAAACAGCGTAAGAAGGCCCCACACTTGATGCATGAGCACAATGTACAAGGGTACATGAATTGCACTGGACAAGTTGGTGCGGTTAAACTCAACCAATTTCAAAGAAATAAGACACCATCCCGCCATTTTTCAACATGTGGAACCGTTGGATTTGGAACCCCTATTTGAGCCCACCGGACCACTTTCCGGGCAATCCTAACCGTCTATTTTGTCGGCGGGGCCCACTTCAACAAAACTGTATAAGCTTTTTCACTATCAACCGTCCATTCTCTGCCACGAAAACTGAGTTCGGATCGTTGAGAGGGTGTTCTCCATCGTATTGCCTAGGAGATTACAGACGTGCGCCACCTCTGAGGGTCTCTTTCCTCAAACTAAAATGGTTAAGCAGGAAGGAACTCCAGTGGCTGCCACCATCTCGCCCGTTGCTTGAAGACTTGTAGGGAAAATCTCGGCCATTGGCTCCCCTCCTCCCTGCCTATATAAGGAGGTCCACCCTCCCAAGAATCGAACTCTGAATCGAACTAGTTCGGTGACTCCGCCGTTTTCTTTTGGGAGATGTTGCTCATCCAAGACTGTAGGGAAAATCTCGGATTGGCTCCTCCTCCCTGAAAAATGAGGTCCACCTCCCAAGTTCTGCACAGAAAGGAAGGTGAGGTAGAGAGAGAGAGAGAGAGAGAGAGAGAGAGAGAGCAGAGAAAAGAGAGGGAGAAAACAGAGGAGAGTGACGTTTCTCTTGGTGAGCTTGGAGCCCACTGCCTCCACTCAGCCCGTGAAAACCGGATTGAGCCGAGTCAGTGAGTTTTCACAGTAGCACCACAAGGGAGAGGGAAAAGAGAAGAAGCAGGTGAAGGTGGGGGGTGTGTGCGTGACAGCTGATTTTCAAACTGGTGAGGCACCTCCCTTCACTCCTTAAAAACGGCTTTAAATAATCTCTAGAAATAACTCCGTCACACCTCACCACACACATTGCAAAAGCACCCATCAGCGGGCATTATACATATAGCGATGACAGAAATCTATAAAAAAAAAAAAAAAAAAGAAAGAAAGAAAGAAAGAAAGAAACATGCATTCAGGCATTATGTCAAAGTCGAACTGGCCTGAGTAGGTTTATGACATGAAAATGGCCTCATATAGTGGCTGAAACCCAATGATGTGGCAGCCCTCAAACCAGCTCGGTCGACCTGCAGCAACGGACATATTAGCACTGGAAACGGCCCTAGAACTTTTTGAACAAAAAGTGGCACCCACCATGCCGTTGAATGAGCACCGGTAAGAATTGAGAAAACGACCTGAGAAGAGCCATGGTTGTGCTGCCAATCAGGGCTGAAAAGGGCCTCCAAAACAGCCGCAAGGGAAGCTGTTTCTCGACAGCCAAACTCGTTGCTGGTGGGCTGCACATGGGCTACGCCAAGACACAGGTGGGCCCTACACAAATGCAGGTGGGCCTCACCCAAATACCCATGGAATACCTTAGCTTCGGGCCTTGCATGAGTACTGATGGGCCACACCCTGCATCAGTAGGTGGACCTCACCCTGCAGCAATGTTGAGCCACACAGGTGGACCCCACCTTGATGATGTGGAACATCTGAGGCCGTCCAGCAGGGGACGTCAGGCCTGGACGTTCTTTGTAGACAGGGATTTTATTACATGTAAATGTACACATAGCATCGTACATATGGGTTTAATAATGATAGTAGGCCTATATATAATATATGTGTATACCTGCACCAGCCAGAGTGCTGTCATCCAATATCCAAACCGTCCATCAATGGACGTTCCAGGTAGTCCAGTGCTGAACGTCATTGCAGAGAAAAAAAAAAAAAAAATATATATATAACATATAATATTTAAGTACCTATACATGCATCTGTACTTGCATGAAGATTTAGGACATTGTATTATATTATATACACCCCAGATGCATAGGGTACTGCGCGCACATGGATTATATCCAAACCATCCACCCATTTCAAAAGCACATGGACCCCACTTGTTTCACCATGACCGTCCATTCCAGCTCATCCATTTATGGGAGTCTAGGGATGGACGTTTGAATGAATACATATTATATATTTTATAATACAATATAATATATATAAAAAAAGGTATATGTATGCATGCACGTATGCAAACTTTAATTTATATTATATATGAGGCACCTCTGACACATGAAATCCATCATAGCGGCGTAAGGCACGTAGAGTACATCCTAACCGTTCATCATATAACATATGCACGTGGTGAGCCCATGTGGGACCCACGCTGATATCACGCTAAAAAAAAAAAGAAATATCAGATGCATGTGATATACATGACATTTAAACATTAGATGAATGTGATATATGCTATGTTTAGTTAGTCAGATACATGAAATAATATTTTAATATATGCATAAGATGTTAATATAACATTTACATATGCTAGACACGTGTGGGTGACCCTGTGTGGAACCCACATTGATAAAGTCCCACCTGACACTCATGATTGAATCCAGACCATCCAAGGTCTGGACGTGGCCCGCCTTAATACATCTACTTTCTCCAAACCATCCACTTGTGGGCGCCCGGCTCTAGATATGATCACCCAGATCCATAGCTTCACTGGCGGATTGGGTAGAGAATACCTCGTTTCAACACTTGAGGTCTTGGCGCCGATCCCTAGCAGGGTGACTAACGTGGGATGTATGTACCGACATGGGTAGCATCAACACCATCTGAACCATTCAACACACTCTTAAATGCTCTCTGACCATATGGACTCTGCCTTAGTATTCGAGTCTCACCCAAACTCCGTACAGAAAATCCCACCTCATGATGTGTTGCATATCCGCACCATCCATGGGGATTCCACCTTGATATATCTGTTACTCCAAGTCAAGAAAGTACCTGATAAATGTAAATTATAATTTTAGGAAATTACCTGAGTAACCCGGGACCACAAGGAGGCTCAAACCAAGTTCAACAACGCTATCATAATATTTCCATTTCTAACTTAGTTAAACATAGTTTACACCAAATTCCTACTATTGTGATACTTGTTTACATGTTAGCTAACCCATGAAAATGATTACTATTTCTCACCTTGATGATACATTGACGAAAATCATGATGTTTTCAAATCATGTCTCCGCTTTAAATTACATAGTATCACATGTTATTTTGATTTCCGCTTTTTACATAACCTCATAATGCTACACGTGGGAGATTCCATGATCAGTATGCAAGCCATACTTGGGATGCATTTAGACAAAATGCGTGTAAAATAGAGACCTTGAACTGGTGTCATTTTGATCAAGGTACCTATTAGAACATCCCAAGGTGAAGGACCTCATGAGCCGAGGATGGTGGTAATGGGACAACATGCAGAAATTTGGCACGTTGAGCCATGTGCTCCCGTGTAAGGACCGTGAGCTTATTTAAATTGGCTGGCAATTGACTAATAATGGTTGACTAATCATGCATGCATATCACGGACCAAAGATCTATTCGTTAACGTGACATACGGATTCCCTTTTGTTTTGCCCGGGGCATAAACCATCATCTATCTGTCATCGTACGTATTGCCTGTCTGGATGTTTTACCCGAGGCATTTATGTTTTACCCGGTCGACGATTATGGGTGACGATGTCTTCACGATGTTTTACCCGGGACATACATAGGCCGCCGTTGTTTTACCCGAAATTGCATTCACATCCATGCATCTAATAAAACCGCATATTGTTTGTTTTGGATTCTTGCTTGTTCTTCTTTTAACTATGATTGCTAAGGCGGATGTGTTTTTGAGGGGAATTCACACCGAGGCGGCCACTCATCTATCAACTATCCAGTGTTTGAGGAAACCTTGATGATGCCACCGCGGAGCAAGGAGAGGAATATTATGAAGAAGAGCCGCATCGACGCAATGCATATTTTGGTGTTAATCAAGAGTTTGATAATGGTTTAGTATTTTGGACTTTTGGAATTTTGTAACTAAGACCCAAGTGAAGCGGGTCAAATATTTGGGCTTTCATGAATACACTTGCTTCTTTGGGCTATCGCACTCGAATTTATATTCATTGTTTCTCGATTCATTAACTCCCGAATTTACAAAACGAGCCCCGTGCTAGTTAGCGAACTTTGACAGCAGACTAGCTATTCTATCAGGTGGTGGCATTGGTGGGTTCGACTGTGAAGGTTTGACTGTGCAAGAAAGGTATGTACATGAAACTATTACCTTTTTTCTCTTTTTTTTTTTTTTTAATTTATTTATTTATGATACTTTGAAGGTGTTTGAGAAAATACTTATAAAACCGTTGCCTCTGTTTGTAAAACAATGGGTTTTTAAAGTTACAATTCAGGTGTTTGTGGAAATGCCTCAATGGCAAATTCGGCGCTGGCCGAGCTATTGGTCGAACCGAGCCAAGATGGCTAGTCCAAGGACCGAGCTGAGCCGAGTTCGAGCTAAGGTCAGCCAGTGTTTGAGCCGAGTCGAGCTGACGCCAGCTCGATTCGGTTCAAGTCAATGTACACCTCTAAACACACATATCACATCACGGTGGGCCCCACAATTGCCACCATTTTAATACTTTTATCGCAGTAGTTAATTACAACTCACATGTCGATTCCTAAGCACTCATTGTAATGGACTAGTGGTGATTGCACGAATATAAGCCATGGATATTCTACTTGCGGTCACGTGCACTAGCTACCGAATCGGACCTCGTCCACGTGGCACATGGCGTTCTGTGATCTTCGGTAAGGCTCACGTGAGCAGTGGCGCCCACCTTGGCGAAAATGAAACTGAGCCGTAAAGGTCACATCATCCCACTAACGTACGTGAGATCTTTTATAGAGAGGTTTGCTCGAGTACATTACAATATACTGTAATATAATACATCTGGGTTTTAGCTGTTGGAAGTGGACCATTTTTTAAGGACCCAAACCGTTTATGTGAGAGCTCTGTTCTTCGATCAGGGACTATCTAAATTTATTTTAAATTTATTATATCAGTCAGTTGATTATTTAAATATTATAATGACCGTCCATTTTCAAAACGAAAGAACCGACTGTTATGTGCTAAAATAATTCGATGTAATAGATTTTATTTACTGAATGTCCATTTTACAGGATGACATCCATCTTATAAACGGTTTGGATCAGCTTCTTACAGGAGGACACTCATAGTAAGTCCCGGCGTATTACATTGCAAGACATTTGGGTGTATTTTGAGCACTCCCGTCCGTACAAGGACCATGTTCACGGTAGCCGTGCCAGGAGCAGTCGCGAGTGTAGCAAGAGAATCTGATTCTCGACACACATGCCACAACGTGTGAGATCTGGACTGTTAATCAGGTGGACCCAACCGCTACCTCGTCAAATATTGAAAAAAAATTAGGATTTTCTTGGAAAAAAATGGCAACAGATATATGTCTCAATATGGAGCATTAAAATCTTATTTAACTGTCCATCTTTTCACATCCTACATGAAGAACATTGTTCATCCTTGTTGTCTCCAATTTCTACGAAAGTCAATCAAAACGAGTTAACGTATATGTGGTGTATTTGAAAATTATTTTAATGCCACATCATCCACTAAGTAATGGAGTGAAGAGAGATCATGCTCAAACAATTACAAGGTAGATGGCAAATTTAGAAGCGGAGAAGGTTAAGTAGTGCTGAATGATTATATCAATTGTTGAAACATAAGAAGTATCCATATGGCCCGTTTAAAGCTATAAATAACAAATGAATTCAATAAAGTAAAGTGTCCATTACCAATCAAACAAATTTCAACCTATCTTTCAATTATATTTTCAATTACTTGTAATTTACATTTATTAATATAATTCTCTGCTTTACTCATTATTTACATTTTGTAGCGTAATACTTTATTTTACTCATTATTTATATTTCTTTGTGTAATTAGTAATGTTAATCGCATAACTATTCACTTTAGTTGTATCGAAACTTAACCTATCTTTCAATTATAATTTAAGTCCTTTTGTGTAATTAGTAACGTTAAGGCCACTGTTTCCTTTCGTGTGGGCTTATTTGATTTTCCATGATACATGTAAATCATGGTAAATAAGTAATTATTACTTTTTCACCTTGTTTGAAAATATGAGAGTAATTCGACCTCGAAAATCAAAACAAAAGTGTTAACTTAAATATGTGGACCCACCGTAATGTATATGATATATCCACACCGTCCAGCTATTTTATTAGAATATTTTGGGGCATGAACCGAAAAATGAGGTAGATCTAACACTCAAATGGCCCACACGAAAGGAAATAGTGGCCTTAATTTGTCTACCATTGAAAGTATTTTTTTCCACTAAGCTCACATTAAGGTTTTTTTATCATCTAACTCGTTCATAGGGTCACACAGACATGGATAAGGGGAAAACACAAATATTAGCTTGATCCAAAACTTTTAAGGGCCTTAAGAAGTTTTTAATGGTAGGTGTTCGACACCCAGATCCATAGCTCAACTGGCAGACCGAGTGGAGATACCTCGTTTCAACACTTGAGGTCTTGGTATCGAACCCTAGTGGGGGTGGCTAACATGGAGTGTGTGCTGACATGCATGGGTGTGTACTAACAAACTAACCCAAAAAAAGAAAAAAGAAAAAAAAGGTAGGTGTTCGATTCCCGTTGTTTCCTATTGTGTGGTCCACTTGAGCTTTGGATCTGCCTCAATTTTTTCCTCATGCCATAAATTCGGTTGGCATAACAAATGAGCGGCGTGGATAAGTAACATACATCACGATGGGCTTCACATTAATGTTGTAAATTTCTCGATTTAAGTGTTAAAAAAGTAAGTTGTCACATCTGCATTGGGAAAGATGTGGTAATTATCTAGGTAAATAATTATTACCCATTTACATGGTAATTACACTTGAGCCGAAAAATCAAACAGACCTTAAATTCACTTAAAGTATTAAACAAAGTTCTCCTTAGGAATATGTTTTTTAGTTGTTACCCGTAATTGATTATAAGATTTATTTTTTTTTTTTGGCTCTTTTATTTGTATTGAAAAGTCATTTTATACGAAAAGCAAAAGTATGACCCATTATTAAATGATGAATTCTACTTTCTAACTATTACCTGATTGTTTTATCATATTGTGCGAGTGACTAAATAAGCAACCAATCTTATTTGATCTTGTTCACATATTATGTATTTGGCTATGTTGACACTTGGGGTTATAGTTGTTTGGTTTGAATTGAGTTGTACATTCAATTCTAATACCCTGCACTTATCACGTGACTCAAACAGTAAATTGAACCACAACAAACATAATTAAGTGGATTTTTGTTTGAAATGCATAACTTTAAGAACCATCTAATGAACACTTCTAATCTTATACACAAGTGCTACATTGGCAAGTGTGTGGGATCGAGATTCTCTTCCTACTCACGAGTAGTCTTAGCACCTCATGTGCATCAAGAAGCGGAGTGACATTTCAATATGGGGAGCAGATTAGGTGAGAACCTAGACTCACCCACAATGGTGCGGTCCTAATTACCATGAGGCCACCTTGATGTATGTATTATGCATCCACGCCATATTATCCTTTCGTTTTTTCAAATCATTTTAGGGAATTATCTAAACAATGAAGGATCTAATAATTAGGTAGACAATATCAATAAGAAATAGTGGTGATCGACCATTAATGAACCACAATGGTGATCACATGGTGGTGAGCATATACCTATGCTATGCTGTCCTACCATGCACGTGACATGCTAGCTTGCGAATCTAATGAACGATGGAAAAAGAAAGGAGTAAAATTGTAAAGGGATGTGTAATCCTTTTAGCTGCATTGATTCAAGTTGACAGTTCAATACATGGATCTGAACTGCCTATTAAGTCCAGAATCCATTATCTGGACTACCTGATTGGATGATTCATTCCATCGATCCTTTGTTGGACTTATTTTCAACAACCATCCTTTTTGCCAATTCATGGATTGGACGGTTAAGATGGCTTAACAAAAGTGATTCTTTAGAATCATAAGTAATCTACGTGGAACCTAACAAATAGATGGATCAAATTGTTGATCGGACCCATTTTTTGAACCGTCCATGTTAAAGTCTATTAATTAAATGGCTAATATTGGTTAGATTAGTGTCATATTTACATAACATATTCTGATGTTAGCGTTGGACGTAATGAATGGTCAGGATCAATGGATTGGTCTGTTTTTAAGTGGCCTAATACAACTAGAGCACTGTAACTAGGGCTGAAAGTCCGACAGACAAGTTGGGATAGTGCTCAGCCCTGGCCTAAACCAAGGTTCCTATACCTCAACTCTAACCCAACCCAACCCAACATTGGGTTGAGTATTTTCAACCCAAGCCCAATTCAAGCGGGCTTGGCCGGGTTGGTTAGGTGAATATATGCTAATGTTTTCGTTATTACATTAGTCTATTTTATTTTAATACATGTCTTATTTTTTGTACCTATAATTGTATTAATTATATATGCAATTATTTATTGTAAAAAAAATTCATTTTTTCTAAACAAACAAGCCAAAATATAAGACAACTATCCATTTAAAAGCCGTGTTGTGTAGCACACAATATATCTGGGAGAGAAATCTAAAGTATCTTATTAGCACGGGTCATCAGAAATGATGAGGACCAATAAGACCCAATGGCACTGTAATTTCTTGTGCCTTCAACCCAGACTATTGACACACAATCATCATTTATAACTTATGTATTGATTGGGTTTAGGTTGGGTCAGGCAACCCGACTCCGGCAACCCGACTCCGGCCCAAGTTTTATCGGGTTAGTGTTCGTATAGCCCAAGACCAAGACTAAATTGGATAAATCATGCCCGATCCCAACCCAGCTTTCAGCCCTAAGTATAACTTCAGGCCCGTAGAGGACGAGGGGTGGAGCATTTCTCCCCACGTGCAATACTAAAAAAATGGGACGCAATTGCCTGTGCCTTATTCGTTCATGTAGGTGGCGGAGTCTATGTGGGGCCCACAGAAATGCATGTGAGAAATCCACTCCGTCTGTTGGTTTCGCAAGCTAACAAAAGCGTGGGGTGCCAAGAAACAAGAATATCCGAAACTCATGTGGACCACGCCTTAGGGAACAGCAGGGATTGAACACTTACCATTGGAAACTTTGTGAGAGCCGCAGGAATTTTGAATCCGGATGATATTCGTCCTTACAGTTCATCCAAGTAGTAGTGAGCTTACAAAAGGTTTGGATGGCATATAAACATCACAGTCATCTCCCGAAATGTTTCAATGGCAGGTGTTTCCATTTAGACTGTTTCCTGTCATGCGGCCCATCTGAGTTTTAGATCTGCCTCCCGCATGAATTACTATTCTACTGTAAGCATTAAAAAAATGACGGAGACAGCAGAGGGCCCACCATGATATATATGTTGTATCCACGCTATCCATCTATATGGAGAGATTATTTCAAGTCCTGAACCAAAGAATGAGGCAGATCAAATACTCAAGTTGGGATTGATCGTCTACCATTGAATTTTTTTAGGGGCTATAAAAGCTTTCGATCAAGCTAATACTTGTGTTTTTACATGTACTATTATTACTTAGTACATGTCCATGTTAACTTATGAATAGGTTGGATCTCAAATAAACATCACGGTGGGACAGGAAGGTTTCAATGGGCGGGCGTAGCTGTCCTCACTATTTTCTATGGTGGGGTCCACTTGAGCTTTTGATCTGCCTATATATATATATATATATATATATATATATATATATATATATATATTTGTTCTGCACTGAAATGATCTCTTCAAATGGATAGACGGTGTGGATACAACACATCATGGTGGCCCCACAAAAGTTGGTGACGTAACTTCAGTTGCGAATATGCCGGTAGCTAATCCGCGTCCGCATTACATGCCACGAATTATCACGTACGCTCACCTGTGATATTTATGAGGAATCCAAACCGTGCATCTGGTGCGCATCCTCGTAATAACAGTACATCGAAAGAATCCTTCCGATCCAATACTCCACTGGAACGTCTAAGTTTTTGAACGGCTTGAAATTTTCAGTCTCTGTCCGGCTAAAGCACACTTGAGATGACTGGTTGGATGACACATACACAACATAATGCCCCCACATCCCATCTAGAATTTAGATGGTGGGCGTCGCCCTCCCAAATGTCCTCCCTTTTCCTTTGGTGTGGCCCACCTGAGTTCTAGGCCAGGCTGGATTTCTAAGCCCAATTCTCTGTCTTACATCTCATTTATAATGCAAACCCTAGGCTGTGAGAGGGCTCTCCCGCCAGTACTCTCCCAAGCCTCTCTCTCTCTTGGCACTTTTTTCTCTGAAAAGTGATAAAGTGGAGAATTGTGGGGCCCACATGATATTTTTATGTATCCAACCTGCCCAACAAATGTACACCATGGTGTTTAGAAGAATGAAAATTTTAGGCAATCTAAATATAAGGTGAGCCATACTATGAAAAAAATACACCACTTGAAAACATCAAAATGAACATTTAGCCCCCATCTAGTGGTTCAATCGGAAAGATTTTTAGTTGATGTGATTATTATGGTTGGGTATGTGTTTAACATGCTGGATGTCATACACATACCATGTTAGCCCCAAAACTTTCTAACTTTATTATGTTTCAATGAAAATAATAAATTAATTACTTCAGTAACTACCCCTAAAAAGCACTACTTAGGCACTTTAATTTGTGAAGGAATTATAAGGGCCAGTTTATATTCCCTTAAAATAGTTTTCTATTATTTTTTTTTTTTTTTTTTTTTTTTTTGGTATAGTGAGAAACTTCATTTCTCATTTCCTCCTTTTAATTAAAAATCAACAAATTTATTCCTCCCAAGCAAGGGGATTTTCCTACAATTGAAGCAAAATGAATTTCTCAATAGCTAAATACACAAGTGCGCGCCACCACCTATCTCTAATTGCCTCACATGTTTCCAATCACCTCACATGCATAAAATACGTGAATGTTCCACTATCCATCCTCTATTGTGCCACACACGGGCTACTATGCTATCGTGTGCACCATCCATTTTCAATTGGGCCCCGTATTCACAAAGTGTCTCACAGGTATTGCATGTGCCAACATTTCATTGCCCATCTTCTGTTATGTGGCACACATGCCACTATATCACATGTGCTACCATCCATCTTCACCCGGGCACCACATGTATAAAGCATGTCAAATGTGCCGCATGTGCCAATTTTTCATTGTCCATTTTCTATTATGTAGCACACGTGCCACTGTGCCACCTGTGCCAGTATTGTCCATCTTCACTTGGGCACCACATGTACAAAGTGCTTCAAATGATCCACATTTGCCAACTTTTCAGTGTCCATCTTTTATTGTATAGCACATGCGCTATTACAACACATTTGTTACCATCCATTTTTTATTTGGCCCTCACATGTACAAAGTGCCTCACATGAGTTGCATGTGCTAATGTATCATCATTTTTATCGACACCGTTCATTGTTTTTATCAAATCATTTTAAGGTATGAGACAAAAAATGAAATAAGTTTACAGCTCTAGTGGACCACACCAAAGGAAGCTGCAGTGATAATGACACTCACCGTTCAAACCTTTCTAAGGGCAAACGTGATTTTTTTGTTTTTTTGTTTTTTTACCATCCACCCTATTCGTAAGGTCACGTAGACATGGATGAAGCGAAAAAACAAATATCAGCATGATCTGATCCGAAACTTCTCCAGCTCCCAAGAAGTTTTTAGTGGTGTACATTCAATCCCCAATTTGTGGTCCACTTAAGCCTTGTGCCTGCCTTGCTTTTTTTGTCCCATACCTTAAAATGAAACGAGAAAAACGATGAATGGCATAGATAAAACACTTACATCACAGTGGGCCCCACAGAGCCCTGCCCGGACAGGACGCAATCCGCGTCCTCCACCGAGGAGGTGAAATCGGATTGCGTACTGAGTTACCAGTCGGCTTTTATCTCACTGAGTAAACTAAGTTGGTCCTACCGTGAATGTGTGTGGGTTATCCACGCCGTCCATCCGTTTTTCAGCTCATTTTGGTGGCTGAGCCAAAAATTGAAGCATGCCCAAAGCTCAATTGGACCACACCACAGGAAACAGTGGGAATAATGACTTCCACCGTTGAAACCTTGGTAGGGCCCACAGTGATGTTTATTTTTCATCCAACTGGTACATAAGATCACACATACATGGATGAAGGGAAAACACAAATAACAGATTGATACAAAACTTCTGTGGCCCCCAAGAAATTTTCGACGATAGAATTTCAATTCACACTGTTTTCCCATGATGAGGTCCACTTGAGATTTGGATATACATCATTTTAGGGGTAAGCCCTCAAATTATCTATTAAAATGGATGGACGGAGTGGATAAAATATATAAATCATGGTCAACCCCACAGAGTTTAACCCTCAGCGTGCTGAGTTACTCAGTGCGCAATCGGCGTCCGGAGGAGGTGGATTCTCCAAATACAGTACCAAAAAAAAAAAAAAAAGCGCCACATCAAGCCATCAGGGATATCCTGGTGCCAGTGGCATCGGGGCAATAAACATCCCTCACTGACAATTATGAATTATGATAAATAAGAGTCTGGATCTTCTCTTTGACACAAGCAGGGATTTCCTGATAGTTGCAATGTGAATGGCTACGCTGTCACCGACTCCACTAATCACATTGTAATAAGTAAGAAATCCCTGCTCATGGCGGGCAAAGGATCCAAATTTAATAAATATATTAAAATTGAAAAGACAAATAAAATTTAAATAAAGAAAAAAGACATCCTTACTCTTATGTGATGATAAGAGAGGGTATGTGTCCGATCTTAAACCAATCCTCTCCCTCGTTATTTCTCACCCTTTCTTTCAATTCTCCTGACATGCCTCCCAACACCAATTCTTGAAGGGTGATGATATATCGCAATCCATCGGGAAGCATCTTCAATCTGTAGCAGTATGAAATCTTCAAACACCTAAGATTCCGCATAGCTCCTTCCTCCACTCTCCACTCCTCTAATTCATAGAGTCCACGAATAGTCAAAGTGTCGAGCAGTGGAAACCCTACAGCAGAGCAAACCATTTCCTCTCCCATATAAGCATCTCGGATACAGAGACTCCGAAGGTTGGGCAGCTTCTCCAGTGTTACCATCGGGTCTCGATCTAATTCGGACCGCTCCAAGCATAGCTCAGTGAGGTTCGGTGGGAATACATGCGGCTCTGGTAATTTCTCTAAGCGTCCTACCAATATCATTTTATATAGATGCTCATGTTTTGAGAAGGACTCAAAAGCTGGAATCGACCATCCATATTGTGCCCTTAGCCACAATGATCTGAGGTGGACCAATTTACTAATGGAACGAGATAATGCCATATGGACATCTCCTCGTATTTCATCTATTTCCAAATCTCTCAAATTGGTCAGTTTCTCCAACCCATCTTCTATCCAGCTGTCTGCCCTTACACTTTTAAGAGTCTGGAGATTGCTCAAGTGATGGAGTTGCATGCCGTTGCTGAACCAAGCATTGTGTACCATTAAGTGCCTTATCTGTTCCATCTTCACAATATCATCTAGTGGCCTTTTCAACTGGAATGAATTCCCTATATCAAGAGTCTGTAAATTGGACAGGCGAGTTATGGTGGATGGTAGATATTTTAACCGCGGCATTTCCAGACGTAAGTACCTCAAGCAGATTAGGTCCCCAATTTCGTCAGGGAGACGAGGGAGTTTTTTGCTTTTGAGATGCAACACCCTAAGATGTTTGAAAGATCCCCCCTGGATTTTCAAGGCTAGTTTCTCTGTCAAGTCACTCTCGTAACCGAAGTCCAACAAAGCGAGGAGAGGTGGAGTGGAGCGGTTAAGAGAGATGCAGTTGCTGATGTCACCACTAGTAATTGCAAGTCGGGCTGCCATGATGGATGACGTAGGCACTTTGTTACCATACACCTCCAGGAATCTTTCGTTCTCTGCTTTTGAAATCGCAAGGTCGCGTAGATGATTAGTAATGCGGCATGTTTTTACCATTCCATTGCTCTCCCTTTCGTCCACCTGAATCATGCTTCTACTGATGAGCTCTTCTATGTAATCCCCCGCAACGTCTTCCATTTCTTCTTCTCCTCTTCTCTGCACGAATCCTTCTGCTATCCACATCTGAATCAATTTGCGGACAGAGATGCCGTAGTATTCAGAGATTCCGTAGTATTCAGGAAATGCTGCAAAATAAAGAAAGCAGGGCTTCAAGTAATAGGGCAAGTCATCGTAGCTCAGGGCCAATATGCCCGAGATAGCATCTTCTTGGCTTTGATGTAGCCACCATTCCACACTTCTAAGCACTTTCTCCCACTTATACACTGACTTCTCTTTCCTTGATAAGACGCCTCCTAAGACTGTGATTGCTAGAGGTAAACCTCCGCATTTCGCAACCATCCTTCTCCCCAACTCCTCCAGATTTGGAAGGCATGCAGGAGAAGGATTTTCCAGTAGTGCTTTCTTGCAAAACAATGTCCAGCTCATGTTTTCATTGAGAAAACATAATTTATGGGGTGTGCTCCGTGTATCTGCATACTTAGCTACTTCTTCATTGCGAGTTGTGAGCAGCACTCTGCTGCCGTTTTCCCCATCTGGAAATGCAGTAATCAAGTCATCCCAAGCTTCTCTGGACCATATACCATCAATTACCACCAGATACCGCTTCCCTTCCAAGAACCATCGCAAGTCTTCCTCACTCATCCTCCATTGAGCCTGTGAAATGGATCAAAGTACCCAACGACGAACACCGAAACTCTTCCGTACATGGACGTTATCGTAAACTTTCTTTGCAAGAGTAGTCTTTCCTATTCCTCCCGTACCAGTGATGGAAATGACAACACGCTGCATATCTCCTGCAATCAGCCTCCCCACCAGTGTCCTTGCCTCGTCTTCAAATCCAACCACTTCGGCTTCCTCAACAATGGGAGCCCTCTTCACCTTCTGTATCTGGCTTTGATTTGAAGAAGTTGAAGCTTCTCCACATGGCTGTATATTGTGGATGCCGTACTGCGATCTGTTGGGCAAGATGATCTCGTCGAGCCTTCTTTTTAAGTTAGGAGCCCTCTTCTCCCTCTGTATTTGGCTTTGATTCGAAGAAGTTGAAGCTTCTCCACGTCCCTGTATATTGTGGACTCCGTATTGTGATCTGTTGGGCAAGATGGGCAAGATGATCTCATCGAGCCTTCTTTCTAAGTCGGAGATCTTCTTTCCAAGATCCTCAATGGCTGGTATGTCTTTGATGCCACTATTAAAAGTGGATTGGTAACTCATAAATCCAGCACTCGTCTCTCCTCGTTGCTGTGCAATTTTAAAGACGAAGGAGTCGATGACGTTCTTAGTGTTGTTTGCTACTTCTATTAGCTGAACACTATCATTATACCCGCGCATCACATCCACGTCTTTGAGTAAGGCTTTGAATTTGTTTTTAAGCGACATAACCGACACATCCACATGGGAAAGGTAAAAATCTTTCTGCTGTAGAAAATAGATCAGAGTTTCTGCGGCGGATTGAACAGCACTCTCAGCCATTCTCTCTGGCTCCCTTCCTTCAGAAGCTTCAACAAGGAAAGTCTCTCCCTAAGAAAACAAAGGCGCACTTAATTATTTCATCTTCTGCTTTCGTAAAACCCACGACTCTCTTTGAGTGCGGATTATCTGTGTTGTTGGGAAATGGTCGGTGCTCTACGGGCCCACTATGAAGTATGTCTTTTATCCATGCTGTTCATTCATTTTTACGGATCATTTTAGAGCTTGATCCAAAAAATGAGAGATAAATAAATCTCAGGTGGACTACACCACAGGAAAACAATATTGATTGGATATCCATCATTAAAATCCTCCTATGGCCACTGTACTGTTTATTTTCTGTTAATTAGGTCATACAGACTTAGATGAAGGGAAAAGGCAAATAACAGCTTGATCCAAAACTTTTCTAGCCCACGAAGCACCGACCACTAGCCATGATGGCTGGTGGCGGGGGAGTAGCCGTGTGGAAGACTCTGGAAATTCCAGTGTTGTTGCTCATTGTTCCTTGATGACATTTAAAAATCGGCTGCCTGATGCATAACACGACTTTTAACGTGCAGAATCTTTCTGGTTCACCATAACTTTTGTGTTACATCAACACCGTCCATCATTTTTTAAAGATAATTCTAAAGCATGATACAAGAAATTAGGTGTATCCAAAGCTCAAGTGAACTACACCACATAGAGCAGTGGTGATTGAGCATACCACATTTGAAAGCTTCATGAGACCAATCGTTAGGCTTATATTCCATCTAACATGTTGATGAGGTCACACATACTTAGATGAATCTAAAGCACAAATATCAACTTCATCCGATACTTCCATCGAATCAAATTCCAAGCTTTTCCATTCTTTCCAAACATGGAGTGGAATTGGCACAGGATCAGATGAATCACCTAATCCCTTCTAATCCCACTGCCCAAACACGCGCAAAAGAACTTTTCAACGGTAGCATCAATTCCTTCTGTTTTCTTTTAATTGTGGTGTGGTACACTTTAGCTTTGGATCTAAAACACAAAACCGTTATGCTTATTAGTATACCCACGGGTTATGATGTAAGGTGAGGTCAGCTAATAAAATATAAGAATGAAAAACAAAATATATCTTTACAAATAAGAGCTTATTGACTTAAATTTTATTTTATTTATTTTTTTTTTTTAAAGATTTTAGGCTATTTGGTAAAATCTTAATTAGATAGTTTATTCATATAGAAAATATCAAATAAATTTAGAAAATATCAAATAAGCTTCATTTTATACGTTGAAAAAAGGTTACTTTTCGAAAAATAGATTATTTGGCTTAAGTGGTAGATAATTTCTTTAATCAATTTTTAACCAATTTGGTCCTTGGAGAGTTTTTTAATCAATCTCTCAAGGTAGGCCCACGTGATGAACGCCTATAGTGAAGGTGGGGCCCTACACGATGAATGGTCCATAACAAAGGTGGGCCCACATAATGCATGGCCCACATCAAGGTGTGGCCCCACATGATGGACAATCCACATTAAAGGTGGGACCCACATGATAAATGGTGGATATTGAATGTAGGACCACATGATGGAAGGTTGACATTATATTAAAGGTGGGCCCACATAATGAATGACCTATATTGAAGGTTGGAAACCAAATGATGGATGGTCCATAGTAAAGGCGGGACCTCCATGATGGTTGGTGGTCATCAAAGGTGGGTCCCACATGATGGATGACTCGGATCAAAATGTGTCGCCACATGATGGACTATCAACATCAAGCGAGCCCCATATGATAGATTGTCCATGACAAAGGTGGGACCCACATGATGGGTGGTGGACATCAAAGGTGGGGCCCTCATGATGAACGATGCATATTGAACATGAGGCCCCACATGATGTATGGTACACATCAAGGTGGGCCCACATAATGAACGATTCACATCAAAGGTGGGCCCCACATGATGGACGATATGCATCAAATATTGTGGCTTAGCATGATGGAACATCCACATCAAGTTGGTCTCATTTTATGGGTGGTCCGCATCAAAGGTGGGACCCACATGATGGATGATAGTTATTGAAGGTGGGCCCACCTGATGAATGACCCATATTGAAGGTGGGGCCCACATAATGAATGGTCCATATCAAGGGGGGCCCATATAATGGATGAAGCAGGCTTCAGGTGATGGATGGCTCACATCAAAGTGTGCCCCCTCATAATGGAAGATCTACATCAAGTGAGCCCCACCTAATGGACAGTCCATATCCAAGGTCTCACATGATGGAGGACATGTATCCAAACTGGGCTGCATTATGGATAATCCACATAGAAGGTGCGCCCCCACATGATGAATGACAAATATCAAATGTGGGCCCCACATGATGGACAAGCCACTTCGAAGGTAGGGCCCACACTATGAACATATCAAATGTGGACTCGATGGGTGGGTGACGGGTAGCGGACATTGAGAAGCCTCACATAAAGGACAATTAGCATTGATGGTGGGCCCCATATGATGGATGGCCTACATCAAGGTAGCCCCTAATAATGAATATTATACATACGAGATGGGTTTTGCATGATGGACGACCTACTTTGAAAGTTTGGCCAACACGATGGACGGTCCACATCAAAGGTAGGCTCCATATGATAGACGATCCACATCTAATGTCCGACATAATGGATGGCCGAAATGTCTTAATATATTAATATACGAAGATCTTATGTAGCCATCTACTCTTTTACCATATGGGGCACAATCCATCTAAGATCCACCAAAACAACCATCTCGAATGCTCTTATAATGGAGCTCGCACAATCTTTAAAAATGACATAAATTGCCCTTAAAAAAGCACTTATTTAAATATTTTTTAAAATGTATTTATTTTAAATAATAGCTTTTCCTACTTGAAAAAGAACTTATTAGAGTAGCTCTTATTGAAATAGAGTAGAGATGCCAGTGGGCTTATCAGACCTTTTTCATGTAATTTTCATATTAGTTTCTGCTTCTCCCTGGGCTCAGATTGGATAGTATAGAACGTAACAATGGACTTACTGAGGTGGCAAACTTCTTTGGGCCCCCACTATGACAAATGTGTTATATCCACACCGTTCATCCATTTTTGCAAAATCATTTTAAGGCATGAGCCCAAAAACGAGGTAGTTTCAAACCTCAAATGGACCACCTCACAGAAAGCAATAGGAACAATGACGCCTACTGTTGAAACCTTTCTAAGGCCCACCATGATGTTTATTTGTCATTCAACTTGTTCATAATTAGGTCCACTATGATCTTGGTGTTAACAAAAACAAAAAAAAAAAAAAAAAAAAAAAAAAAAAAAAAAAAAAAGGTCTACTATGATTTTTATTTGCCATCCAACCTGTTCATAAGGTCATAAAGACCCTGAAAACACAAATATCGAATTGATCCACAGGCTTCTACAGTACAAAAGAAGTTTTCAATGGTAGGTATTCAATCCCCACTTCTTTATAGTGTGGTCCACTTGAGCGTTGAATATCCTTCAATTTTTGGACCATGCCCTAAAATAAGTTGGCAAAACAAATGGCCAGTGTTGATAAAATGCAAACATTATTGTGGGTCTCACATGGTACTTACACAATGTGCCATGGTGGGTCCCACAGAGTCTTTATCCCACCAAACGGATGATGCGGTTTGAATGGTGACCCCCATGGCAGCGAAATAATTGGTGTCAAAGCTCAAAGTTCTGTGGGCCCTACCATGATGTGCATGTTTTATCCATGCCGTCCATCCGTTTTTCTTGCTCATCGTGGTGCAAGAGCCCAAAAATGATATAGATCAACAGATCGAGGGACCAAACCATAGGAAAAATTGGGAATTGAATTCTTAACATTAAAATCTTCCTAGCAGCCCCAAAACTTTTGGATCAACTGTATATTTGTGTTTCCCTCCATCCAAGGTCATATGACCTGATCATTAGATTGGATGGCAAATAAACATTCCAGTGGGCCGTAGAAGTTTTTAACAGTGGGAGTTCAATCACCACAGTTTTCATATGGTGTGGTCCACCTGACATTTAGATCTACCTCATGTGCGGGTTCATGCCCTAAACTAAATTACCAGAATAGATGAATGCCATAGATAAAACACATACATCATGTCCTCAAATGAGCTATCAAAATAGATGAAGGGCATGATAAAACACATACATCATTGCGAGGCATGCACCATGAGATTTGACACTGGATAGCGGGCTGATGAGGGGTCACCAATCAAACCACTTATAATTGGGAAGCGAATTAGCTGTTACCCAAGTAACCCCTTAGTGGGTTTTACTAAATATCTAAAAGGTCAGAGTTGTGTAGGCCCACTATTATGTATGTCTAACATTAATACCGTGCATTTGATGGGTCTCCTTTAAATTATGGGATATCCCAAAAATCAGCTATATACGAAACTTAGGTGGGCCATACCATTTAAAATCATGTGTAGACATGCCTAAAACATATAAAAGCACTTGGTGGGGCTCACCTGAAATTTGGTTTGACCCCTCATCCAAGTAGGACACACATAATGGATGGGCTCGATTTAAACCACATCTCGGTGGGCCCAACAAATGATTATGAATGTTTTAATGGGAGGGTAACTCCTGTCAACTTTTGTATGTGGTGTGGCCCACAAAAGTCATGGATTGACTTGATTTATAAGCCTGAGGCCCACCATGGAACGGTGCATCTGACTAATGGGGTAGGTGTTTGACACGCATCACGGTGGGCCCACTACATAAACTTTTGGATCTTGTCCTAAAATTAGGATGGAGAAATGGATGAATGACATGGATATACATAAAATATCAAGGTTGGCCCCAAGGTAAGGGTAACACCCACCAAGGTGTTATGCGAGTTCCACCTTATCTGCTCTGCTAAAATTGAGGAGCGGATTACCTAGCCCTCGGCACAGAGATATCTCTCTTTTCACTACAAATCCACTCTGTCTGTGTTTTATAAGATAAATAGGATAGGATTTGTGGATCCAAAATTCAGGTAGGCCATAGTAATAAAACAGTGGAAACAACTATATCCACTGTTGAAAGCTTCTTGGAGCTGACCATGATGTTTATATACAATCAAAACCGTTCGTAGAATTAATATCTATCAGATAAACTTTAGGAACAAATATCTACCTATCAGGTGTTCAATCTCCACTTTTTCTTATAGTATGACTTACATGAGTTTGGGATCTGTCAGAGTTTTAGAATCCTGCCCCACTGCGATTTTTCAAAACGGATGAATGGCACGGATAGTTAATATTACCAAACAGCGTACTGGGTGCATACGCAATCTCCAAACGGATGGATAAACATTTGTTGACTGACTTTTATTTGAAAGGCCACCAACCACACGCGCGCGGATTCGGTGGATTGTCGGCTCCACCGAGCTGGGTGAGATCCATGACCGCAAGGCCCATCGTGATATATATGACTTATATCCACGCCGTTCACATGTTTTGAAAACTCATTTTAGGGTCGGATCAAAAAAATGAATCAAATCCAAATCTCATGTGGAACATAATATAAGAAACAATGGTAACCACCGTTGAAAACTTCTTGTGAGCAACAAAAGTTTTAGATCGGTGGTCTCTTCATCTTGATCTTTATGACCTTATCAACAAGTCAGATGGCAAATAAATATTCTGAAGTTTTTAATGGTAGGGATTCAATCAATACTATTTCCTCTTATGTGACCTAAAATGAGCTTGAACGATATGGATGAAAGGAATATAATCAATGAACCCTACAATTAGGGATCCACATACCACCTAAATTGCCCCATTCATTTTGGTATGCAGCCCCAGTAAATTTTTTTTTTTTTTTCAACCCTGCATCTAGAAGTGCACAGTACCGAGAAAGCAATGGGATAGAGTGCCTACCATTGAAAACTTCGTGAGGGCACAGGAAGTGATGGATCAAGCTGATATTTGTGTTTTGACTTCACCCAGGCCTGTGTGCCCTTATGAACAGGTTGGATGGTAAATAAACATCATGGTGGGCCCTAGGAAGGATTCAACCCATTGCTCTCTATGGTGTGTCATGTATTAGCTTCTGATCTGCATTATTTTTTAATTCATGTCCTAAAATGATTTGGCAAAATGAATGGATGGCATGGATATAACACATACATCATGGTACGAATCACATAACTATGCCACGTCAAAATCTTTAGAGATGTCAGTGACAAATCCACTCTGTCCATCTGTTTTGAAAGACCATGATCGGACAGGATTCTAAGAAGCAGTCAGATTCAATTCTCTTGTGGTCCATACCACATGAAACTATGGCGATTTAACACCAGGCGGTGACAGAAATCTTGTATGAGAACGTTATTCGTTCACACAGTTTACTTAAGTAGTAATAATTATATGAACGGTTTGTATGGCATAGAAATATTATGGTAAGCTTCCGAAAGGCTTCAGAAAGGTCACTTCCATGACTACCTTGAATATCAACACGGTCAATCAATTTTCAGCTTATCTTAAGATGTAATTCCAAAATTTAAACAAATATAAAACTCAAATGGATTATATCAATGGGAACAGTGTTGAATGACCGTCTCAAACTTTTTGTGGGCCACAGAAGTTTTAGATCAAGCCCATCTTCGTATTTTTCCTCCATCCGGGTCTGGTTGACCTTATCAAGGGTTGGATGGCAAATAAACTTTACGGTGGACCCATACGCATGGGCAGCCATACATCAAGAAAAGGGCAGCGGCTTGGCTGGTGTACTATACACACCCCCGATCTGACTGGTGTGTTGAGGTCACTAAATTCTGTAGGTCCTATCATGAGGTATGTATTATATCCCAACCATCTGGTGAGCTACCATAATGCTTGTGCAAAGAATAAGATGGATCCAAAGATAAAGTAGACTACACTGCAAAAAGATGGATTGAACGGCTACCGTTGCAAAAATGGTAAGTTTTGGATTAATATGATATTTGGTTTTGTGTGACCTTATGAACGGATTGAATGGAACATAAACGCTAGGGTGGGCATAAATTTATTTTAAACGGTGAGAATCATTATCTCCACTGTTATTTGTGTTGTGGTCCACTTAAACTTTGCATATGAATTATTTTCAAGGTCATGCTCTAAAATAATTTTAAAAAATGGATGAGCGGTGTAGATATAATAAATACATCACCACATGACTTTGATCTACTTTGAACCGTTCGTACAACGAGCTCGAGGACCAGCGGTACTCGTCTTCGCACGCCACGTACCCACACCGGCCAGATCGGTGGTGTGTGGTAGACCAGCCAATCCGCTTCCGAAGAAGAGAGGGGAAAAATTAAAAGAAAATAATAATAATAATGATAAGAAATAAAAAAACGTTTTACCTTCTGAAAGGGGCAAAAGACTTGAAATCCAAAGTCGAAATACTGGAAGTCCGGCCGGCAAACAGCCCAAGAAGAAGGTGGGTTTCTTTGAGTATTCGGAAAGAAGGGAGAAATGGAAGACGAAAATGAAGAAAAGATACCGGAAAGAAAGAGAGGGTAATAGTCTAATAGACCTAAATAAAGGAAAGAAAAAGAAAAAGAAAAAGAATAAAGGAAAAAGAAAAAAGAAAACTCTGGAAACCATCCACAAGCAGATTAGGTGAGACCCTGGATCCACCGAAGTCGTGCATCACGTAACCGTGGGGCCCACTGTGATGTATGTGACCACATCTACGCCATCCATCCGTATTTAAAGCTCATTTTAGGGCATGATAAAAAAAATGAAGTAGTTCCAAATCCCAAATGAGCCATAGTACAGGAAACAGTGGCGATTGATCATTAAAAACTTCTTGTGGGCCAAAAAATCTTTGGATCAAAATGATATATGTTTGATCTCTTCATCTATGTGTTTGTGATCTTATTAACAGGTTGGATGGTAAATAAATATTCCGGTGGAATCCATGAAGTTTTTAATAGTGGGGATTCAATCATGACCATTTCCTGGCGTGGTCCACCTAGAATTTTAGTCAGATTTATTTTTAAGATCATGTCTTAAAACGAACCTTTAAAATGATTGGATGGTGTGAATTTAAGATAAATGCAATAACATGAGTCCCATGGTCAGGAGTTCCACCCACCTCGAAGGATAGGGTTTCATCTAATCCGCTCCGGGTAGAATTACGAGGCCACCAAGCCCTGTCACTTTTCTAAATAGTCATTACCACCACCGGCACCACGTGAAGGTGTCATGCCATTTGAAAATGAACCAGCATCGGCACCGTCGTGGAATTTTCGTGGAATATTCCAAGTTCAGTGGGAATCGAGTCTCACCTTATGGATCGGACCCGGATTTCCCGGTGTAAAGTCTTTGGCACGTAGTTCCTCCAAAAGTATGCTAAGTGGGGGCTCACAGATATGTCTGTGATAAATTCATTCCGTTCATCCGTTTTGTATGCTTATTTTAAAAAATGTGACAAAAAAATTGAAATGCTAGTGGGTCACATGAGAGGACAAATTTGGAAAAAGAACTTCTACCATTGAAACCTTCCTAGGCTCCACCTTGATGTTTATATGTCATACAAACCGTTTATAAGGTCATTACCACTGGAATGAAGTGAAAGTACCAATAAAAATTGCCAAACACAATTTTATGGCCCCAGGAATGTTTCAATGATTTACACTAAATCCCCAATGCCTCCTCTCATGTGACACACTTAAGTTTTGGATACACGTGATTTTTGGTATGATATTGTAAAATGAGCTCTCAAGGGGGATAAACGCGGTGGATTCTCACAAACATCTCAGTGAGACCCACCCAGCTCATCGTTGCGCAGCAACTTCCTGCAAAAGGCTTTAACAGGAAATTTGCTTCATCGGCTCCCAAGGTCACTAGACCTTTCTTGGCCTGGATACTAACGTAGGAGAAGAACTGCAGGAATACAGACAGAGCAGTCGTAAGCTCGAGCTTTATTAGGCTACCGTGATGAATGTGTTTCATCCCTTCCGTCCATCTGTTTGCTAGTTCATTCTTGGATATAAGCCCTAAAAGCAAGCTGCGTCAAAGTTAGAAAGATCACACCATAGAAAATGGTGGGATTGAACACCCACCAATAAAATCTTCCTTAGGACCATAGAAGTTATATTTGAGCTTTCCCTTTGAATCCTTCACTTAGATCTAAGTAGCATTAGGTACTGGTTGAATGGAAAATGCACATCGTGGTGGGTCTAAAGAAGTTTTCAACGATGAATGTTAATATTCCCACTATTTCATATGGTGTTGTCCATTTGAGATTTGGACTCAGCTCATGTTTGGACTCATGACCTAAAATGGTCAGGCAAAACTGATGAACGTAATGGATATGACATATACATCAGGGCTTGCAGCCAATCCGTGTCGGTAATCCGCATTGGCGTGTGAGTGCCGAGGACTTGCTTTGAAAGTAGACGTTGAAATATGATACTCAAGCAGCATGTGACATTCATTCACAGTCACTAATACACTGTATATGTGATATACATTAATTCAATTTAAACCAGCTAAATTGTGAAACTCATTGACATTAATTCACTATCTTAAATTCGTACTGTTTTAACTATAGTTATCTCTGATTCATAGATAAATGTTTGTTGAAATACAACCCTTGTATTTATCAATTCTAAGTCGTCCAATAAATATCCATCAATCTGAGATGAATATAATAAAATGAGCTTAATTATTTAAATCAAGATATATCTAAACTGAAAGCCTTCATTTGAATGGTTTAATCTTGCTAATTTTATGATATTTATGCAATGTTAAGTAACTTTTAGGTTTCGGCTTATCAACAAGTATACTCGTTAAGAGTAGCAAACATCTTCACTTCCAAAACCTTGAGCGTATGTGGATGGGATTTGGGAATCTGTTCTTTGACCAGCGTAATATACACGGAGGTACCAGCGTAATGTACACGCGATGGGATTGTTTGATTAGATTATCATTATTATTATTATTATTATTATTATTATTTTAATATTTTGTGGAATGCTTTTATTCCCGATGCAACTTATATTTTGGATGGTCTAGATAGCTGTGAATGAGTGCCACATACAAAAAGATGAGCCACCACCATTTCTAGAAAGGTGGCAAACCAGTAGATCTATCCATACGTAGAGAAATTATATGATACACGTGGTCGGCAATTTTGAACAGTACACACGTGTTTCTAATTCTCTGTAATCCGAACCATTGGTATGTTGAATCCAGATGCTGATGGATCATAACTAAGAAATATTCCGTATCCAAACATATCATGAATCGATAGTAGAAATATTTTCAATTTGAATTTGGACCATTATTATATTTCTTTTCTCAGCCGTTTGAGAAAATATTCAACGGTTAATATTTTTCTAGACCATATTCCACCTACTCTTAGACAACAAATCACTGGCCTTGATTACCGAAAAATTCACCCAAATTCTCAGAATTAAAAACGCCGTCTATGATACGGGCTTGTATCATAAAGTTCCTGGCAAGGGCAGTTATTTGGATACATCTGACAGAGAGTGGTGGTACATGCTCATGCAATTAGAGATTGTACGCAAAGCTTACTTGTAACTAAAAATAAAACCGTCCAAAATTTTGGGCCGAAAATTAAATTTTGACCATCCCTGATTTAAGTAATGTACTAGTTTTTTGAATTAGAAATGTAGATTATTTGTCATCTTAACTGTTAATTAAATGTTCATCTATCAGTGAATTATGATCATGCAATTTTTTAGATTCTAATCCAATGATCAATCTCGAGAAGGTCCCACGATTTGAACGGTTTGATTACTCTAATACGGCTTGTAAAATTACTGACATGTACATTCTCAGTTCATCTACGTACACATCTATTTTTCATTTGTTTATCGAGAAATTGACCATTTGACCTTTTGCCCGGCTTCTTTTCTAAGCACTCCCAAACTTTACGTTCCCAAAATAAACCATTCTATACGGACACACTATTTGCAGACGAAAATACAAGTGTATTTTCGTTTGACGGTGGCTAAATTACTATAGCTACGCTATAGATTGTGAAATGCGTGTCTATTTTCATTTGCAAATAGTTTGTCCGTACAGAATGGTTTACTCTGGGAAATTAAAGTTTAGGAGGGCCCAGAAAAGACACCGGGTAAAAGGTGACTTCTACTGTGGTCAATTTCTCTTGTTTAGTCTCTTGTGCGTCTGTAACCCACGTGATAAATGGACCCATCCAACTAGGTAGGGTTGGACGCTGTGGAGCCCAACTTGATGAGTATTTTGTATCCATTCCGTTCATCTGTTTTTTCTACCTCATTTTAAGGCATGGGCTAAAATTTAACCAAATCTGAAGCTTAAGTGTACCACACCACAGGAAACAGTGGATTAATGGTACTCGCTAACGAAACCTTCCAAATCTACTGTAATGTTTATTCGCCATCCAACCTGTATATAAGGTCACACGTATCTGGATGAAGGTAACACATAAATAACGGCCAGATTCAAAAACGTGTGTGGCCACCAATAAGTTTTAACGGTGGCCGTTCAATCACAACTGTTTCCTACAGTCGGTATAAAACACACATATCACCACGGTGGGCCCCACAGTTGCCACCGTTTTAATAAATGGTGTGTACCGCACACTCCAGAGCCGAGCCTAAAGCTGCATATGTTGGGAGTGGATTAGGTGAGATCCCGGATCCACCAGAGGTGCGTGGGACCCTGACTGTGGGGCCCAACTTGATCTATGTGAGTACATCAACCCCGTCCATCTGTATTTAAAACTCATTTTAGGGCAGGATCTAAAAAATGAAGCGTATCCAAATATCAGATGTGATATAAAAAATGAAGCGTATCCAAATATCAGATGTGATATGACCATAGTACAGGAACTAGTAGTATCTGACAATTAAAAGCTTCACGTGGGTCATCAATGCTTTGGATCAAGATGATATTTGTGTGGTCTCTTCACATAGGTCTTTGTGACTTAATCAAAAGGTTAGATGGAAAATAAACATTCCTGTGGACTTTATGAATTTTTTAATGGTGAGGATTCAATCAAGACTGTTTCTTGTAGTGTGGTTCACATGATATTCTTTTACATGCTTAATTTTTTTCAATAATGCCCTAAAATGATTTTTTTTAAATTTTGGACGGTGTGTATTTAAGTAAAATACATTACTATGGGCCCTGCCGTTAGGGATCCCACCCACCTCGCTGTATCCGCAGTATCACCTAATCCTCTCTCGCACGCGTCTCTTCTTCTCGCCGAACGCAGTCGCTGCAGGAGTATTTTAGTACTTTTGTCGTAGTAGTTAATTACAATTTACAACTCGCATGTCGGATCCTAAGCTACCGAGTCCGATCTCTTCCACGTGGCATTTGGCCTTTTGTGATATTCGGTAAGGCTCACGTGAGCAGCGGCGCCCACCTTGGCGAAAATGAAACTGAGCCGTAAAGGTCACATCATCCCACCATACGTGAGATCTTTTATAGAGAGATTTGCTCGAGTACAGTATGCATACTGTAATATGATACATTCGGGTTTTTGCCGTTGGAAGTGGACCATTTTTTAAGGAGCCAAACCGTTTACGTGAGAGCTCTGTTCTTAGATCAGAGACTTTTCAAATTTATTTTGAATTTATTTTATCAGTCAGTTTATTATTTAAAAATTATAATGACCGCTCATTTTCAAAGTAAAGGAACTGACTGTTAAGTGCTAAAACAATAAATGTAAGATATTTTATTTGTAGGGTGTACATCTTACAGGATGACATTAATCGTATAAACGGTTTGGATCATCTTCTTACAGGATGACACTCGTAGTAAGTACCGACGTATTACATTGCAAGACATTTGGGTGTACTTGAGCACTCATCTCCATACAAGGACCATGTTCATGGGAGCCTGCCGGGAGTACTCGCGAGTGTAGCTAGAGAATCCAACTCTCAATACACATGCCATAGCGTGTGAGATCCCGACCGTTAAGCAGGTGGACCCAGCCATTACTATGTCAAATATTGACAAAATTAGAATGTTTACTTGGAAAATATGGCAACAGATACATGTCTCAACGTGGAGCATTACAATCCTACTTAACTGTCCATCTTTTTGCATCTCACAAGAAGAACATTGTCTTTAATTGTTATGGAAATCAGTCAAATGAGTTGCGTGTGATCAAGATAGATTTACGTAGTATATTTGAAGATTTATTTATTTATTATTATTAATTTTTACATATATATATATATATATATATATATATATATATATATATATATATATAGAGGATATTACAAAAATACAGTTAGAGCACATCGAGAAAAGCCATATCATCCATTAAGTGGTCAAGTAGAGAAATATTGTGCTGAAATGATTATAGAAAAGATAACAAGTTTAGAAGCAGAAAGGGTTAAATAATGTTAAATAATTATATCAATCGTCATAATGGAATAAACATTTATATCATCAGGTTAAGGCTATAAATAAATGAATTCAATAAAACAAATTTTCTCATACTAACTAAACCATATCAAATCTATCATTTAATTGTTTCTCAAATTATCTATCATTTACATTTCTTCGTGTAATCATTCGCTCGCTATTTACATTCTGTAGTATACTCATTTACTTTACCCACTATTTACATTCTTTTGTATAATATTACGTATTATATTAATCAAGTAGCTGTTAACTTTACATAAATTTGAGTCTACGCTCATATGCTAGATTCAGTTCAAGCATCAAGCAGAGTTCTTCATTTAGGAATATGTTTTGCAATTATTTTTTTCGATCCAATATAAGAATTCATCAATTTATTGTTGTTATTTAATTTATATCAAAAAGTCATTTTGTGTGAAAGGAAAATGTGTGACCCATTATCATAAGACGAACCCTATTCTCTGACTATCATCTGATCGTTTTATCATTCTATGCTAGTGGCTGAATAGGCTATCGAACTTATTCAATCTTAATCACATTCTACATATCTACTTATCTTGACACTTGGGGTCATAATTGTTCGTTTTGAATTCGGTTGCACATTCAATTCCGACATGCCTACACTTATCACGTGACTCACACTGTAAATCAAACCACAACAAACATAACTAGGTGGATTTTTGGTCCCAATGCATAATACCGAGGACCATCTGATGAACAATTTTGATCTTATACACACATGCTACATTGGTAAGTGTGGGGGGAGCAAGATTCATGGTAGTCTTGGCATCTCATGTGCATCAACAAGCATGATGACCTTTCAATGGGGAGCGCGGATTAGGTGAGACCCTGGTTCTCCCATGAATCACCTACGATGGTGCGGTCCTTATCGTGGAGACCACCTTGACGCATGTATTCTATATGCACACTATGTTGTCCATCTATTTTTCAGATCATTTTAAGGAATTATCCAAACAATGAAGTAGATCCAATAATTAAGTAGACCATACTATAAAAAATAGTGGTGATTAACCATTAATGAACTACAAAGGTTTTGAATAAATTTGATATTTGATATTTTGCGGCCTCATGTGACCTTCACCAATAGATTGGATGTCAAATAAACACTAAGGAAACATTAAGCATACTCCTTGATAAGTTCTTAATGGCATGGACTTTATTCACCACTATTTTCTATGGTAAGGTCCACCTAATAATGATGTCTATTTTATTTTTTGTTAGTTCTCTAAAATTATATGTAAAAATGAATGGACGGTGTTGATGCAACTTACCACACCATCTCAGGTGAGTCTAGGTTCAGCCTTGATCTGCTTCCCTTTTCAAACATGGATAGCATCCTACCCATCCATCTCTAGTACAAAAATAGGCACTTTTGTGAGTGGGCCTACCGTGATGTATTTATTTATTCACGTGTTCATCTCTTTTTTCGTATAATTTTAAGGTACGAGTACAAAGACAAGGCAAATCCAACGCTCAATTGAACTATCCTAAATAATAAGCTTGAGTTGCATTAAATGCAAGTCATCTATGACGTAGTCTATTTGAACTTTGCATCTCTCTTATCCTTGTGCTCATGCTTTAAAATGATACCAGAAAAGGGATTGGACGCCATGGATATGCACTACATCAAGGTAGGCATGAGTGACCGTTTGTTGCTAGAGACTGGCGGGGAAGAAGTCGCGTGGATGGGAGTAGCTAATTGATTGGGATTCCGGGCATTGGCTTGCTCATCGGGCCCACTAAAGTACAACCTGTGGATGCAAGATCCAAGCCGTACATCAGGTGGGTCCTATCACATTTATACTGTGACCCAAAACCTATAGATAAACACATAAGTCGATCATTTAGAAGATAAGACAACGGTTAGCCGTCAAGTTGGCTATGATATTGTACGCACATAATTGGTGGAGTTGCTTGATTTTTTTTGGGATATAGAATCTTTGAAATGACATTCGTTTGATGGACGACTTAGATCTTACACCAATCTGTCATGTTGGAATATGACGTGGCTTGCAGAGGAGTTGCCTCGTCCAGGCGGGTGGAATTATGAAAACTCCAGTTATCGCCGATGGACGGGTTGGATGTTATGCATATGTCCAATGTGAGCCGTAATTGGGGATCATTTATTAGGTGGGCTCCAGTACTCCCTTATAAATGGCCCATGACGCTAAAATGGCATCAATTGGACAATCCCAACCATCCAATGACTGGATTCTTGCTCGCTGAACTTGTGTCCTACATATCTTTGACCATCTGATGGATGGTTGGGGCCCGCTGATTGCCTAGCAAGTGGCTTATCAAAGACGGCTGACCCCATGAAATTAGTCAGGTCCAGTTTGCAGGCTGAGAGAACCTTCCTGACCATTTGCACTTTCTGATGACACTGGGTGAAGTTTGGGTCAGATATCCATGGCTCCCAATCATTAAGCAAGTTAGGACTGAGTCCGACTCGACTCAGTAAATAAGATCCAATCCAACCCGTTGAATCGTCTCTTAATTGGGTTGGAACGGCTTATAGAGATGAGCTGGTTGGGGCATCTATCTCGAGCCTGACCGGGCTGGGCTGACCTGACCTATTACCACCCATGTTCTGGACTCATCACAACGTGCGCCACACGTGTTTTGCATGTAGATTGTTGGTTTTACTTCTCCAAAACGCATGTTCTTCTTTTATGCATGCGTCTCGGCTTTTACGTGGACTGGCAGGGTAAACACGCAAGCCACGTCAGCATATTATACTAGTTTTAGCACGTGTGAATGCACAGCACGTAGAGAGCATTCCTCTTCAAGCTAACAAACAGCACCAGGCAAATGCACCCATGGTGCCTTCCTTACATGAGTGCACCACAGCATGCCACGTTTTTTAAAATATCTAACAGAGCATTCTTTCCGGATGACACTTGGTTGGTGAATGGTCAATCATGTCCGTTCATCTAGTTACATATACTATACATTAGCCAAATGGACGGCTGCATTGGATGTAATTGCTTACACCCAGCCGATCGGATGGTCCAAAGGGCATTTGACAATATTAAGGCTCTCAATGGGCAGGGCTTCGGCCAACCAAAATCAAAATTTTGATTACTTCTAGTTGGATAGTCCGGCCTTAACCAGTCAAAAATCTAGTGACATGTTTGTGTTGGAAAGATTTAAACTAGAGTTAAAAAAAATAGCTTTCTACATAATAAGGGTTGAAAAATCAAAGCGATTCATATAATAGATCATCCCCACACCACAGGAAACAGTGGATTAAAGATACCCACCAGCGTAACCTTCGTAGCCCGCTGTAATGATATAAGGTCACACGTATCCGGATGAAGGTAACACACAAATATCAGCCAGATTTAAAAACTCGTGTGGCCACCAATAAGTTTTAACGGTGGCCGTCCAATCACAACTGTTTCCCATAGTCTGGTCTACTTGAACTTTTGATATGCTTCAATTTAAGTCCATGCCTTAAAATTAGTTCTCAAAACAGATGGGGATAAAACACACGTATCACGGTGGGCCCCATAGTTACTACCATTTAAACAAATGGTGTGCACCAACACACTCTAGAGTCAGCCTAAAGCAGCATAGGTCGGGAGCGGATCCACCAGAGGTTTGTGGGACCCTGACCGTTGGACCCACCTTGATGTATGTGACTACATCCACCTTTTCATCTGTATTGAAAAGTCATTTCAGGGCATGATCTAAATGTTATAAAATTTGGTTGAATACACCGAAAATAAAAAAATAATTGCAATTTCACTAGGCTGAATCACGTATAAAATACGCTGTCCTTAAAGCGTGATTCGTCCCCTTATCACTGCTGATGGGTTACAGACGAATTGCTTCCAGGATAAGACAAGCCTTATCTGGATCCAGCGTGCAGCAATCACGATAGGTCCACCATGGAACGATTTAACGCAATAGATTTCTTCTGACAGATTTAGAGGCGGTCGAGATGATCACAGTTTCTTTAGGAGCTATGGACTGTATTTTATCTGATGGGAGAGATGATATTTTTGAGATGATGAAATCGACTGGAATGGTCCGGCTTTATATAGGCCTCGGTTTTAGACCCGTTCTTGTGTGTGATATCAATGGTCCGAACGTTTGAAAACGTTTATGGCCGTTGTCCATTAATTCCAGACGTTTCTGGTCATTAGATCAGAAGATCTGACCGTTAGATCATCCTGGCCCGTCCGTTTTCGGACCGTTTGGCTTTTAAGGCGAGAGCCGTTTGTAGAAACGGCTGGACGTTTCGGATTCAAGATCCGACCGTTCTCGATCACCTATAAAACCCAGGCTCATTTCGGATCCATACGCCCTAAGGCTCGACCAGGACCCATCGCACCGCGATCGCACCGTCTCGCGCCGGTTCGCGTAAGGTCGCGAAGGAGCGACCCTCTCTGCGACACGATGCGGACGTGCGAAGTGCAAAGTGCGCCATCTAGCGCCACTACAGCCACACTGCCTCACGCCCACGCCCGTGCCCGAGCCCGAGCCCGAGCGCTGCAAGCGGCGCAGCGTGCGTGCGTGCGTGTGTTCAGTTGCCAGCCTGGAACACGCAACCTAAGTTTTATCTCCTCCAAAAAGCTCCAAGTAAGAATACCTTTCACAACATCTCATATAAACCACAAAAGTTTCTTTTCATTTCCGATGTGGGACAAAGCACACACACCGCACTTTTTAATTCAAAAAATTCAAAATACGTTTTGGCGGGAAAATCCCGAAATTTTGAAAATTCGAATTTTGTTTTTTATTATTTGTTAAAAACCACTAATTTTTCAACAATCCCCCACTGGTTTTTTAAAATAATGAAAACTCTGTCAGAATAATAACAGTTATTATGCATAAAGAAAGATATCTTGCGATTTGAATCTTTCCTTAGTGTAAGCATCTTAAAGTTATTTCGAAATTCCTTTGCAGCAACATTGAACCAGTTATTCTATATGATATAACCGAAAATGCCACACACATAATAGCTCCTGCGTTAAGTGTTCCTTTATAATCTTGCTTAGCACTTTTAATGGCCATGTGCTTATCCTGTTTCATGAACGATCCCGAGATAACTCTAAGTCTCATGAGAAGCGGCACCACTTCTACGTTCACATAGGTGAAATCCTTCCAGTGTTTCCGTTAAAACACTTGTCCTGTTTGACTGGACTTCATTAAGAGTTTAATACTCATCCCTCTCTTGTAATAGCCAAAGACTTATCATTCTGGATGAGGTTATTATCTTATTTAGTCTTTGAAACTTTTCACTAATCGAGAAATTGTTGTTACCCATTAAACCCAATATTTAGAGATTTTCTAAATTAGGGTTGGGTTTCTTTCAATTGGTGAAACTTTGAGTAAAGAGTTTCAACCCCATCCCTCTAGATGTTGTCCTTACTACCTCTCTCGTTAGAGGTTTAGTAAAGGATCACCAAGTTATTACTTGACTTTACATATGAGATCGCAATGATTCCATCTTGAATCAATTGCCTTATATAGTCATGTCTCAAACTTATGTGTCTGGACTTTCCATTATAGATACCGCTATAGGCTCTCATAGAGTGGCTTCACTATCACAATGAAGTGAAACAGCAGGTATAGGCTTCGCATAGAAAGGGATTTCTAAAGAAGATCCCTTAACCACTCGACCTCTTTTCTCGTGTGAATTAAAGCTATGAACTCGGATTCCATAGTTGAGTCGTTATACATGTTTGTTTCTTGGATCCCCAAGATACAACGCACCTCCTAGGGTGAATATCCACCCCGTAGTGGACTTGTTGTCCCACTCGATATCCAACTTGCATCGGTATATCCTTCCAATCTGCTGGAAATTCGAGTAAAATAACCCTAGTTCTTTGGTTTCTTTAAGATAACCTAGAACTCTACTTATTGCTTTCCGGTGTTCAACACTAGGATTACTTGTAAACTGCTTAGTTTACTCACACAACGTATGCTATATCTGGTCTTGTGCATTGCATTGCATACATAAGATCGCCTATAACACTAGCATACTCTAGTTCTGTTGCTCTTCCACTTGTTTTCTTTTAACTTAATACTTGGATCAAACGGGGTCTTTGCCTCTTTAATATTCAAGTGATTAAACTTGTTTATTATTTTCTCAATATAATGAGACTGCATAATGCAAAACCCCACTATGTTTTTTAACTTTGATACCTAATATGGTATCCACTTGTCCAAGATCCTTCATTTTGAAAATCAAGAAAGAAACTTTTTAGTTTGATTACACCTTCCATTTTATTACGATTATTAACATATCATCTACATACAAGCATATGATTACTATATAATCATTACATACTTTTGAATATATGCATTTATCAATGATATTATGTTCAAAACCATAAGATGCGAACTTTAGAATCAAATTTATCATGCCACTTGTTTTGGTGCTTGCTTTAACCCATACAAAGACTTAACTAGTCTACATACTTTTCTTTCATTTCTGGTAGAACAAACCCTTCGGTTGTTCCATGTAAACCTCCTCATCGAGATCACCATTCGGGAATCTTTGTCTTCACGTCCATTTGATGGATATGAAGATGATGTATGGATCTTTAGAGCGAATAAGATCTAATCGATGTTATTCGAAATACTCTTGGAGAGTAAGTGTCAAAATAATCGATTCCTTCTTTACTTCGGAAACCCTTAGCAACTAATCTTGCCTTAAAAGTTTGAATTGTACCATCGGTATGATATTTCTTCTTAAATACCCACTTACAACCTATTGGTTTGGAACACTGGGGTAGATTTACCAATTCCCATGTTTGGTTAGATATTATGGAATCCATTTCATCATTAATAGCTTCTTTCCAAAAAGCGAGTCTCTTGAAGACATAGCTTCACTAAAGGTTTTAGGTTCATCTTCTATAGTTAAAACCATAGGTATTTTCCTAATCACCTTCTCTCTATCACCCTCTACTAGATGAAAGGAGAGTCGTTGAGAGTCTATTTGATCAGGGATCAAGACTCTTTTCTACTCTCGCTCTTTGACTCTACGAGGTTCACTAGAGCTGTCTCTTCTATTAGTGTTTCTTTTATTATTCTATTAGAGATTGAATCTCAGCATTCTTTTCCTCTATGAATACAGAATTCTCAAAGAACTCTACATCTCTAGACTCTATAATTACATTGGTGTCTAAGTCTAGAAGTCTATAGGCCTTACTATGTTGTGCATATCCTACAAGGACGCACTTGATAGCTCTTGGTCCTAACTTAGTTCTTTTGGGTTACGGAGTTAACGCAGTTATGCAAGACACCCCACACTCTAAGATACCCTATGTTTGGTTTTCTTCCTTTCCATATTTCATATGGAGAGGTCTTGATTTTCTTAGATGGAATTACTGTTTAAAACATGACACGCGGCTAACAGTGCTTCTCCCCATAGGTTTAATGGTAACTGTGCTTGTATTAGCATTGAGTTGACCATTTCTACTAAGGTCCTATTTTTTCTTTCCGCTACACCATTTTGTTGTGGTGTATAAGGGGCTGTGCACTGATGAATTATGCCGTGTTCTTCACAATAGTTAGAAAATTCATTAGAGAAATATTCTCCACCTCGATCACTACGAAGGATTTTAACATTTTTATCTAATTGATTTTCTACTTCAGATTTATAGATCTTGAATGCATTAAATGCTTCATCTTTCGATTTTAACGTATATACATACACATATCTTGAACAATCATCTATAAATGTTATAAAGTACCTTTTACCTCCACGGGTAAGAACGCCATTTAGTTCACATATGTCAGTATGCACTAGGTCTAAAATTTGAGACGATCTTTCAACGCTAGAGAATGGTTTCTTGATTATTTTAGACCTTATGCATACTTCACATTTATCTTTGTCACTATCGTTATATGATATTAAGCGTTCTTAGCCATGAGTTTTAAGGTATTGTAGCCAATATGGGCTAGTCTACCATGCCATAGCGTTAAAGACTCAACCACGTAAGCAGAAGAATTCTTTTCATTCAAAGATAATTTGATCATCCCATTACAAGCATATCCCTTACCCACAAAGTTTCCATTCTTGGACAAGATCAACTTGCTCGATTCAAACACAACCCTAATCCCAGTTTGCTTAAGAGATCCCCTCGAGACAAGATTCCTCCTTATGTCTGGGACATGCAGTACGTTGGTCAGAATTACCTTTTTCCAGAGGTAAAGATTAATTCCACGGTTCCTTTGCCTGCAACTTTCGATCGTCCTTCATTTCCCATTTGAACCTCTTGACCATTGGTCTCATCTTCATAGGTTTTAAAAGAAGATCGATCGTTGCATACATGGACTGTGGCACCTGTATCATACCACCAACCAGAATTTTCTCTTGAACTAGGTTCACTTCTGTGACCATTGCTACGATTTCATCGTCTCTCATGTATTAGCCTCTTTCTTAGGCTTTTTTCAGTCCTTACAGACTCGGGCGAAATGCCCAGTCTTACCGCATATATAGCAAGCTCCCTTAGGTTTGCTTTTTTTTTCTTTTGAATTTTCTTGAATTTTCCTTGATCTTTGTTAGGTTTAAGGGAATCAGCTTTCTCATAGGAATTATTTTAAGATAGTCGTTTTACTGCGTTCACCTTGGATGAGGATGCACCATTAGCGTCATCCTTTTTGTTTCGGTTACGAGATTCTTCTTCTATACGAAGATGCTTCGGATTTGTTCTAGGGTGAACTCTTGATTTATGCAAAGTAGCTTCTTCTGTAGTCTTTCCACTTCGGAGGCAATTTTGCTATTATAGCTCCAACTTGAAAGGATTCGGGAAGATCGATTTTTATGGCTTTTATTTTATTTACAATAAGTCAGTAATTCTTGAATTTGGGCAAAGCGGCGGTGAGATTGTCTACCATCGTAAAATCAAAATACACGGCAATTAGAAACTTCGTGTACCTTCCTCTTGACCTTGTATTTGTATTCTAGTGCGCTCCATATTTCTTTCGGCCGATGTGGTCCCCGTGTACAAATCGTACAATCGATCGAGAGAGAGCATTAAGGATGTGGCCACGACACGCCATTCATCTTCCTGGCGTTTGATCCTAGCGACCACTTGTTCAGAGTGTCTGTTTCCTTTGCTTGAGCGGAGGTGGAGAGTCGGGTCCAGGATGTAGAAGATCTTCAGAGCGGTCGTGCGGAATTTCAGTTTGTCCTGCCATCTAGTGAAATTTGAACCATCGAATCGGTCCAATCGGATCAGATCCTGGTTCATCAGTTTGACTGATGCAACACTTTCGGTGTCCATGGAATCACGCTTTAAGAATGTTATAAAATTTGGTTGAATACACCGAAAATAAAAAAATAATTGCAATTTCACTAGGCTGAATCACGTATAAAATACGCTGTCCTTAAAGCGTGATTCGTCCCCTTATCACTGCTGATGGGTTACAGACGAATTGCTTCCAGGATAAGACAAGCCTTATCTGGATCCAGCGTGCAGCAATCACGATAGGTCCACCATGGAACGATTTAACGCAATAGATTTCTTCTGACAGATTTAGACGGTCGAGATGATCACAGTGTTCTTTAGGAGCTATGGACGTATTTTATCGATGGGAGAGATGATATTTTTGAGATGATGAAATCGGTTTGGAATGGTCCGGTTTATATAGGCCTCAGGTTTTAGACCCGTTGCTGTGTGATATCAATGGTCCAGAACGTTTGAAAAACGTTTCTGGCCGTTGTCCATTAATTCCAGACGTTTGGTCATTAGATCGAAAGATCGTACCGTTAGATCATCCTGGCCCGTCCGTTTTTCGGACCGTTTGGCTTTCAAGCCAGAGAGCCGTTTGTAGAAACGGCTGGACGTTTCGGATTCAAGATCCGACCGTTCTCAGTCACCTATAAAAACCCAGGCTCATTTCAGATCCACACTGCCCTAAGGCTCTGACCAGACCCATCGCACCGCGATCGCACCGTCTCACGCCGGTTCGCGTAAGGTCGCGAAGGAGCGACCCTCTGCGACACGATGCGGACGTGCGAGTGCAAAGTGCGCCATCTGGCGCCACTCTGACCACACACGCCTCACTCACCCCACGCCCGGTGTTCCGAGCCGAGCCGAGCGCGCGCGCAACGCGTGCGTGCGTGCGTGTGTTCCGTTGCCAGCCTTTGGAACACGCAACCTAAGTTTTATCTCCTCCAAAAAGCTCCAGTAAGAATACCTTTCACAACATCTCATATAAACCACAAAAGTTTCTTTTTCATTTCCGATGTGGGACAAAGCACACACACCGCACTTTTTAATTCAAAAATTCAAAATACGTTTTGGCGGGAAAATCCCGAAATTTTGAAAATTCGAATTTTGTTTTTTATTATTTGTTAAAAACCACTAATTTTTCAACACTAAACAATGAAGCATATCCAAATATTAGATGAACCATGGTACAGAAAATAGTAGTATCTAACCTTTAAAAGCTTCATGTGGGTCATCAAAGCTTTGGATCAAGATGATATTTGTGTGGTCTCTTCTAGGGTTGTACACGGGTCGGGCCGAGTCGAACTCGCTTCAGCCCGTCCAGGCCCGTTCAACAGCCACACAAGGCCCGAACCCAACCGAGCCTGGTCACCGGGCCAACATCTCTAGTCCGAACCGGCAGACGTGAGTTCGGGCCGAGTTCGAGCGATTTGAACCTTCGAGTTCGGGCGATTTCGAACCTGAGTTCGAGCCAGTTTCGAACCTTACAACAAGTTCATGGAAAGGGCTTTGGCAGGTAATCCGCGTCCCATTACAAGGCCCTCGATCAACAGTTTAGATAATCGAACTATAGACTCCACAAAAAATCTAACTAGTCAGGACATTTATATACATTTATATACATTTGACAAAGCATAAAATAAAATATTTTATACAAATTAAATATAGTTATACACAGGTCGGGCCGGGCCGGGTCGAGTCGAGCCGGGGCGAGTCGGATTTCGGACCGAGTCGGGCCGAGCCGGAGGAGTATCGAACTCGGCTTTGAATTAACTTTCGGGCCTAGAAAATTGGCGTCCTGACCCGAACTCAGTTCCGGGTCGGGTCGAGTCGAGCTTTTTCGGGCCGGGTCGAGCGAGATAACCGGGCTAGCCCGGTTTGTGTACACCCCTAGTCTCTTCATATAAGTCTTTGTGACCTTATCAACAGGTTACTTGGCAAATAAACATTCAGCTGGACAACGTGAAGTTTTTAATGGTGAAATTTAATCAATACTATTTCTCATGGTGTGGTCCACCTAATATTTTTTACATGTTTCATTTTTGGAATAATGCCCTAAAATGATCTTTGAAAATTTTTGGACGGTGTAGATTTAAGTAAAGTACATCACTGTGAGCCCCACAGTCAGGGATCCCACCCACCTAAGTGTCTCCGCGATATCACCTAATCCTCTCTCGCATGGCTCTTCTCGCCGATCGCAGTCGTTGCAGCGGCATTATAGTACTTTTATCACGTGAGCAGCGGCGCCCACCTTGGCGAAAATGAAACTGAGCCGTAAACGTCACATCATCCTACTATACGTGAGATCTTTTATAGAGAGGTTTGCTCAAGTACATTATGGCGTACTGTAATATAATACATCCGGGTTTTAGCAGTTGGAACTGGACCATTTTTCAAGTACCCAAAGCGTTTATGTGACAGCTATGTTCTTCGGTCAGGTACTTTCTAAATCTATTTTGAATGTATTATATCAGTCAGTTGATTATTTAAAGATTATAACGACCGTCCATTTTCAAAACGAAAGAATCGACTATTAAGTAATAAAATAATTTGATGTAATAGATTTTATTTACTGAATGTCCATTTTACAGGATGACATCCATCGTATAAACGGTTTGCATCATCTTCTTATAGGATGACACTTATAGTAAGTCCAGGCGTATTACATTGCAAGACATTTGCGTGTATTTGAGCACTCCCCTCATGCAAGGACTATGTACTCGCGAGTGTAAGCAAGAGAATTCAATTCTCGATGCACATGCCACAACGTTTGAGATCTGGACTGTTAATTAGGTGGACCCAACCATTACTACGTCAAATATCGAAAAAATTAGGGTTTTTCTGGGAAAAAACGGCAACAGATATATGTCTCAATGTGGAGCATTAAAATCTTATTTAACTGTCCATCTTTTCACATCCAACATGAAGAACATCATTCATCCTGGTTGTCTCCAATTTCTATGAAAGTCAATCAAAATGAGTTGCCCATAATGTGGTGTATTTGAAGATTATTTTAACGCCACATCATCCACTAAGTGATCAAGTAAAGAAAGATCACACTCAAACAATTATAAATAGATGGCAAATTTAAAAGTAGAGAAGGTTAAGTAGTGCTAATCGAATATATCAACTGTTGAAATATGAGAAGTATCGATATGACTCATTTAAAGCTATAATTAGCAAATGAATTCAATAAAATAAATTTTTTATTACCAATCAAACCAAACTTAATCTATTTTTCAATTACTTGTAATTTACATTTATTAATATAATCCTTTACTTTACTTTACTTCTAATCCACTGGACCATGCATGAAAAAAAATAATTTTAGAGAAATGAAATCAACTGTCCACATTTAAGATAGAAGATAGACGGTTGCCTAAGGATTAAAATGCCATATATATGTGCCGTATATAACACATGTATATGGAAAGTTGGGTTGGGTTGGGTCCAGCTAAAATGACTTGAGCCCAAGCCCACCCATACCAAAGGAAGGAATTGTGCTTGATCCACTGCTTAACCATTGTCTTAAGTTAAGGAAATCATGTGAGTAATGATCTAATGGGCTAAGTGCATGAGACCTTGGATTTATTGGCATTCACATCACCAATGTAAACTGTCCACTCCTCCTCTATTTTTCTGCTGCCATATCCAAAGGTTCTAAACATCCATGATTTAGCATATCATCCTGTACGTGATCTATTTTTGAATGCCATTGATTAGATGGTCTGCATCATCTGATTAGTATATTTTTTCAAGACAGCTTATGTGGAATGGCTGCAATTGTTACAAGGCTTAGATGAGGATGATGATGAGCAAATGCGGAGTAGCCGGAGTTATGGACAAACAATGAGTTAGTGTGGGCCCAGTGATTTGTTCTCAAAATCCAACCGTCCATCAGATGCAAACCCGAAAGAAACCTCAACCCACATAAATCAGCCCAATCGAAGACTTAACTAGCCATAGCACATAGAAAATGTTGAGAGGGAATGCCCTGCATTGGAGGGCGGAGCCTACATTATTGTACATATAGAATCCAGACCCTTCAGGCCTTTCATCCAAGACAGATTAATTAAGGGTTAGGTCAAAAAAAAGTTATGCTCTTTTACGACATGGGAATGCCCTTTGGAATTCAAGGATGGGCATTACCTCACAGATTTTTTTTCTTCTGTGGCCCATTTCAGTTTCGGGTCCTTCTGACGCATGTCATGGATGGATTAGATGGTTTGACTCCATCACATGGGCTCCACATCTAGCTGGTACCATTACGAGGTTGGGGTTTGTAGCGCGACCCATTTTCTATTTTCTATACTATAGTGTATATATAGATGAGGAGAATATCATGAAGGGAAAACACAAATATTAGCTTGACCCCGTGAGAAGTTTTTAATACCGGTGTTCAATCACCACTGTTCGCTGTAGTGAGGGCTACTTGAGATTTTTCTCTGCTTCATTTTTGGGCTCATGCCCTAAAATGAAGGGACAAGACCGATGGATAATATGGATAAAATATATTTTTGGGCTCATTACCCACAACGCCCGGGTGGTGTAATCCGCTTCGCATTTGGCCTTTCTACACTAAATGTGGGTAATGCACCAAAAGGAACTCTACGGTCTTGATGCATAGCATATCATTATGTAGACACCCCATCATAGACAGATAAGTTGATTGAGGTTGAATTGATGGATAGACATCCAAATCCTAATTCTTCACTCTAACCCTATAAACCTAAATCCTAGTAACCCAGTCTTAAACCCTGAACTCAGCCTATTCAACCAAGTTGATCCAGTTGACCCAGTCAGCCTAATCCTGAACCCTAGGACCCTAAAAATTTAAACCCTTGAGTTAGCTCATCCAGTCAAATCACTGAGTCAACTCACCCGGTCAACCTACTCAACTTCATAACTCAGTTAACTCACCTACTTAAGCCAAAAACCAAGCCTAAACTCAAGTCCAAATGCAAGCCCAATTGAAGAAATATACATACATACTTTACACTCCGGACTTGACCATTTCGAATGTATGCTTTGTAGCTTGCCGATAAAGTCGGATCCTACGTATCAAAAATTTAGATCGGTTAATCATCACTGATATTGCATTGCATTAAATTTTTTGCACGCGAGAACCAACCTTATTCTTAAGAAATTTAGTCAAATCTTGTGAAGTAAAGACCGTACATCCGTACGGGTAGTGTGGGTACCTAACACCTTCCCTCTCTGTAACCCCAATCTCTTACTTAGAATCTCTGGAACGTAAACTCATGAGTCATCTTAAGGTTAAAGATATTCGGGTCCCTAATCTTAAGCATTTACACGGGGTCTAACCAACTGTAGAATCGTAATAATTGGTTAGAGGCGATTCTGAATAGATATTACATTATTTACCTCTTTTAACGAAAGTCCTCAAGCAAGGAAAACAATGGAAAGAAGAGAGTTGATCTTTTGTCCCATCAGGAAATCCGCCCTCTAGCGTCCATAGATATCCCAATTTGCCACTTTGTGTATGTAAAGCCAATGACTTATGGATCCTAGCCATCAATCTGAAGTAACCAAGTGGATGATTAATGCCTAAGAAGTTCCCCAACCTAAGAGTATCGTGACCCTTAGATTAGTGGCCTAAAGTAAAATTAATTTGGAGAAAAAAACAAGAAGAATCCAAAACAACCATCATAATGTGGATGGGATGAATCATCCCATCTAGAAAGTTTTTGGAACATCCTGATTGGGGTTAGAGCCACCATGATTATTGAACTTTGGCCCCACTTGTGCATATGGGCCGTTCACATTTTGATGCTTCAAGATCTTATATCCATTCATTAGGTGGGCCGCACGTTTGCATCCTATCAATCCATTAGCCATCTGTAGTTTTTTTTTTTTTTTTAATGGCTTTTGGCTATTCAATAACTTTAATCTAATAATCCAATGTGTCTATGTGGACCCTTACTCCCTCAAGTGATCATACTTCAATTTTTCCATCACTCCCAAAAATCAAGTTGATTGAGACTGAGACGAAGGTGAGTCTCCATACAGACCACTTGAATGGCATGGAGTGGAATAGGTGAGACCCTAGCCTCACCCAAGATGGTTCAGCTCTCACCTTGATGTATGTATTCTATATTCATGGTTGCCATCCTTTTTTCCAAACAATTTTAGGGCATTATACATAAAAAAAATTAAAAAAAATGAAGTAAACCTAATTATAAGTAGAGCATACCATAGCATTAAAAACTTCTTAGCAGGCACCTTCTGATGGGTTTTTTTGACCCATCTTCGACCGATCGAGAGCCTTGCTCGACTGGTTGAAGGCTGGTGGTCGACCAGTCGAAGATTCGAGTCGTAACTTCGACTCAAAGTCCAGCGAGTTGGTTTGCTGTTTTTTACTGTAGCTAGGATTGGTCGAAGGTCAGCTACGACTGGTCGAAGGTGGACCAGTCGAAGACTAGCTACGACTAGTCGAAGGTTACGCAGTTTGTTCCGCGATTTTGTGCGAAACTGCGGATTTGAGTCCTTTCGCAACAGGGATGCGGAAAGGAGTTTCCTAAACTATAAAAGGGGTTGCCTAGGGTTTTTCTAGGTACAACAAGAGGGTTTCCTAAAGCTTTACAAGGGATTTGCTAAATGGTTTAGGGCTATCAAAGGGGTGAGAGAGAGGAAGAGAGAGAGAGAGAGAGAGAGAGAGAGAGAGAGAGAGAGAGAGAGAGAGGAAGCTTATAGAAGGGAGGTTCTGCTCGTGGAGGTTTTCTACTTTGCAATTTATATCTCAGCACTTCTATGTCCTCGTAATTAGTTAGATCTCTCCGTTTTCTCTATTTCTCTTATTGTTTATCCACTCCTGCGTGAGTGAAGAAGATTGTTTATCCACTCCTGCGGGAGTACAGCAAGGTGCAGAGGACGAGGGAGTTACTTCAGAAGATGGACCAGGGGAGCAGCCCCCACTTGATCCACCTTTTGAGCCACAGGTGAGGAGGTCATCTAGGGACAAACAACCATCCAAGAGGTACTCGCCACATGAGTACATTATGTTATCCGATGAGGGAGAGTCAGAAGATTATTCTGAGGCCCTAGCCGACGACAATAAGGGGGAGTGGTTGAAAGCTATGCAAGAGGAGATGGAATCTTTGCATAAGAACCACACCTATGATATGGTGAAACTGCCTAAGGGCAAGAAAGCTTTGAGCAACAAGTGGGTGTTCAGAAAGAAGGTTGAGCAGAATAATTCACAAACGAGGTTCAAGGCCAGACTTGTGGTGAAAGGGTTTGGTCAGAGGAAAGGCATAGACTTCGAGGAGATATTCTCACCAGTGGTGAAGATAACATCCATACGGATATTGCTTAGGTTGACAGCTAGCATGGATCTGGAGATAGAGCAGTTAGATGTTAAAACTGTCTTTCTCCATGGTGACCTAGAAGAAGAGATCTACATGCACCAACCAGAGGGGTTCGAAGTCAAGGGCAAGGAGCATATGGTGTGTAGTCGAGGAAGAGCTCGTATGAAGGTGAAACAAGCTCCACGGCAATGGTACAAAAGTTCGACTCGTTTATGTTGAAACATGGGTATGACGAACAGTCGGACCACTTGCTGTGTCAACGCGCAAGTTCTCGGATGATGATTTCTTAGTTACTCACATTTGTTATATGTTGATGACATGCTCATCATGGGAAAAGACATCAAGAAGATTGTGGTGAAACAGAGTTAAGCAAGTCTTTTGCGATGAAAGACTTGGGCTCGGCTAAATGCAGATCCTAGGAATGGAGATAACCCGTGAGCGAAGCGACAGAAGCTTTAGGCATCCCTGAAGCGCGGATATTGAGAAAGTCCAGAGCTGCGGTTCAATATGAATGCAAATGGCCGGTCGGTACAAGACTCCACTAGATGGTCACTTCAGATTGAATGACAGGCAGTGTCCCAAGACGAAGGAAGAGGTGGAAGAGATGCAGAAGATACCCTACGTGTCAGCTGTAGGAAGTTTGATGTATGCTATAGTGTGTACGGGCCCAGACATAGCATATGCGGTTGGTGTTGTCAGCCGGTATCTTGCCAATCCTGGCAAAGAGCATTGGACAACGGTGAAATGGATACTACGGTATCTAAGAGGCTCATTCAGGTTGAGCCTATGCTATGGTGATGGTAAACCTGTGTTAGAGGGCTACACGATTGCAGATATGACAGGTGACATAGACTCCAGGAAGTCTACATCGAGGTTCATGTTCACGTTTGCAGGGGGAGCAGTTTCTTGGCAGAGCAAGCTACAGAAGGTCGTAGCATTGTCGACGACAGAGGCCGAGTACATTGCAGTCACAGAGACATGCAAAGAGATGCTTTGGATGAAAAGGTTCCTACAGGAACTTAGCTTGAAGCAGGAGCACGTGGTCTATTGCGATAGTCAGAGTGCTATACACTTGAGCAAGAATCCAAGTCAGCATTCCAAGTTGAAGCATATAGAGATTCAGTATCACTGGATCAGAGATACTTTGGAACAGAAGGTGTTACAGCTTGAGAAAGTCCACACGGATGATAATGGGTCAGACATGATGACCAAGGCTTTGCTCAAGGGCAAGTTTGAGGTTTGTAGAAACCTGGCTGGCTTGAAGAAGGTGGATCCCTCCTGGGTCAAAAATGAGGAGATTTGATGGATGTTTTTGACCCATCTTCCACCGATAGAGAGCCCTGCTCGACTAGTCGAAGGCTGGTGGTTGACCAGTCGAAGATTCGAGTCGTAACTTCGACTCAAAGTCCAGCGAGTTGGTTTGCTGTTTTTTACTGTAGTCAGGACTGGTCGAAGGTGGACCAGTCGAAGACTAGCTACGACTAGTCGAAGGTTACGCAGTTTGTTCCGCGATTTTGCGCGAAACTGCAGATTTGAGTCCTTTCGCAACAGAGATGCGGAAAGGAGTTTCCTAAACTATAAAAGGGGTTGCCTAGGGTTTTTCTAGGTACAGCAAGAGGGTTTCCTAAAGCTTTACAAGGGATTTGCTAAAGGGTTTAGGGCTATCAAAGGTGAGAGAGAGGGAGAAAGAGAGAGAGAGGAAGTTTATAGAAGGGAGGTTCTGCTTGTGGAGGTTTTCTACTTTGCAATTTATATCTCAGCACTTCTATGTCCTCGTAATTAGTTAGATCTCTCCGTTTTCTCTATTTCTCTTATTGTTTATCCATTCCTGTGTGAGTGAAGAAGATTGTAACGTTAGCCACCTTCATAGTGGATTGTTGATCGGACGAGGTCCCGTGGTTTTTACCTCTTTGAGGGTTTTCCATGTAAAAATCTCTTGTGTGGTGTGTGATTGATGCTTTGATTTATTTCATTGCTTTATTATCCATAATTCTGGTTTGTTTCGGGAGGCTAGATCCTAAGGTTTGTGCAAGGCTTCCCAACACCTTCATGTTTCAGAAGGGAAGAAACAAATATCATCTTTATCCTGAACTTTTGCTGCCCATTGAAAAAATGAAGTAAACCTAATTATAAGTAGAGTATGCCATAGCATTAAAAACTTCTTGGCAGGCACCTTCATGTTTCTGAAGGGAAGAAACAAATATCATCTTCATCCTGAACAAATATTATCATGGTTCGATTTCAAATTTGGCCACATAGTTTAATACGAGCATGTTAGATTTGAATGTGTCGATCAATTCAAACCAAACAACTATGACCCCAAGCGTCATTAGATGATTATCAGAGGGTGGAGTTCGTCCTCTGAAAAATGGGTTGCACATTTGCCTTCCGTACAACAAGGCTTTTCAATACGGATAAAAACAAAAATGATATTCTTAGAATTGGTCGCGAAGAACAATTACAAAGCGCCTTTCTAATTGAAAAACTTTCTTGATACTCGAAGCTGAATCCCTCACTGACAATTAAGATAAATAAGAGTCTGGATCTTCTCTCTTTGATACAAGCAAGGATTTCCTGCTTGTTCCAATGTGAATGGCGACGTGATCACTGACTCCACTAATCACATTGCAACCAATAAGAAATCCCTGCTGATATGGCGGGCAGAGGATCCAAATTTAATAAATATATCAAAATTGAAATGACAAATAAAATTTAAATAAAGAAAAAGACATCCTTACTCTTATTGGATGATAAGAGAGGGTATGTGTCCGATCTTATACCAGTCCTCTCCCCAAGTTTCTCTCACCCTTGCTTTGAATGCTACGGGCATATCTACCAACCTCAATTCTTGAAGGGTGATGACATATTGCAATCCATCAGGAAGCATCTTCAATCTTCTGCATAATTCAATCTTTAAAGATCTAAGAATCGGCATTGCTCCTGCCTCTACTCGCCACTTCTCTAATGGATAAAATCCAACGATACTCACTTCTCTAATGGATAAAATCCAACGATACTCAAAGTGTCGAGCAGTGGAAACCCTCCAGCAGAGCAAACCATTTCCTTTCCCATGTAAACGTCTCCTGTATTAAATCTGCAGTCCATATAGAGACTCCGAAGGTTGGGCAGCTTCTCCAGTGTTATCATCGGGTCTCGTTCTAAGTTGGAACCATACAACCAAAGCTCAGTGAGGTTAGGTGGGAATACATGCAGCTCTGGTAATTTCTCTAAGCGTCCATCCAATTTCATTTTATATAGATGCTCATGTTTTGAGGACTCAAAAGCTGGAATCCACGAATCATAACGTGCCCTTAGCCACAATGATCTGAGGTGGACCAATTTACTAATGGAACGAGATAATGCCATACGGACATCTCCTCGTATTTCATATATTTCCATATCTCTCAAATTGGTCAGTTTCTCCAACCCATCTTCTATCCAGCTGCCTGCCTCTACTGTTTTAAGCGTCCGGAGATTGCTCAAGTGATGGAGTTGCATGCCATTGCTGAACTTACCATAGGGTACCATTAAGTGCCTTGTCTGTTCCATCTTCACAATATCATCTGGTAGCCGCCGGAACCGGAATGAAATATGCCGTATATCAAGAGTCTGTAAATTGGACAGGCGAGTTATGATGGATGGTAGATATTCTAACCTTCGCATTTCGAGACGTAGGTACCTCAAGTGGATTAGGTCCCCAATTTCATCAGGGAGACTATCGAGTTTTTGAAATTGGAGATGCATCACCCTAAGAAATTTGAAAGCTCCGCCCTGGATTTTCAAGGTTAGATCCTCTGGCAAGTCACTCTTGTTACTGAAGTCCAATACAGAGAAGAGATGTGGAGTGGAGCTGTTAAGAGAAATGCACTTGCTGATGTCACCATTAGTAATTGCAAGTCGGGCTGCCATGGTCGGTGACGTAGGCGCTGTGTTCCCATACACCTCCAGGAATCATCACTACAAGAAAAACAGCCATAGCCGACCGATGGGGCTAGCATTTGCCCGCAGTCAGTTTTAAGGGCGCTGGAAAAGGGCCCTTATAAAAAAACATATTCGGCAGCCCTAATTTCATTTCCGCCTGTCGATCTCTCTCTGCCTCTCCCTCTCGCTCTCCCTCTCCACTCCTTCAAGCTCTCTCTCTCTCTCTCTCTCTCTCTCTCTCTCTCTCTCTCTCCTCTCAAGCTCTCCCTCTGCGCTCTCTCTCCCTCTTGCGCGCTCTCCCTCTCCATCTCCCTCCATCTCTCTGCCTCTCCCTCTCCCTTCCTCTCTCTCTCTCTCTCTCTCTCTCTCTCTCTCTCTCTCTCTCTCTCTCTCTCTCTCAAAACCTACTAATTGTCGGGGACAAGAGCCATCACAGACATCGGTTGTATCGGCAAAGGCACATGGATCGATGGTAATTCGCCACACGAAATTGCTTTGTCGAGATGCTGATGGATTCAAGGTATGAGGCCCAAACATCGAAAGATTTTTCTTCATCATCATCATCTTCTTCTTCTGCATTGGGTGAGTCTTTGAGAAGAAGGTTGAGTAGGAGTAGATCAGAATGCAGAGTGTTTCCTTCAGTCCATGTAAATGAGAGTCATGGAATCGTATGAGTTTGTATCCATTTGTGTATATGTGAGTGAGAGGTCAGTAATTTACAAGTTAGAATGTCTATTTCATCAAGGGTTAGAAGTGATGCGGAATGAGAGTGTATTGGTAGGGTGCAAGTGGCCCACCTTGGGATCGTATTTGGACCGTAAAATTGATTTGAATGTACTAATAGCCCGAATCCCTCATGGATTTCCAGCCCTTGGCAAACTCGTTTCTCGTCCCATGTGTCTTTTTTTTTTTTTTTTTTTTTTTTTTCTTTTTTTCTTTTACATCATCATTACCTGTAATGTATCTTTGAATATCTTCTTGGTGCTCACTAGTGCTTTGATGCTTGATTTCTTCAGGGTCCTTTGCTAGGAGATTGGTGCAAGAATTTCCTATGTGGCGGTACTTGCATAGAACTTCTTTTAGTATACATTTGATACATTGAACATTGGTCTTGTGATCAACTTCCTTTGCTTAATTGTCGTAGGTTTTATTCTTTTTCCTTCAAATGCTATTGAACTTGATTGATTTAATTGGAATGGTTTGTTGATACATTGGAAAGTTTGAGTAGATTAAGTTTTTGTAAGTGGCACCAACACTCTTAACTATATGTATAAGTTGTTGGACCGAAATACGCTCTGTTTGATGAATAGTCTGGACACAAACATGTCCTGTTGGACAGAACTACGCTTTGATTGATGAACAGTCTGGACACTTGACTTGTTAGAAGTTCGATATTCAATCTTTCACCTACACTTCGATTTTTAATCATTTTCCCTTCTTCTTTTTTAACCGCAAAATGTAGGCCATTAATCAAAGGGTCATTTGACATCCACCTTTACTAAGTTGGCCCATCGGGACACTACTCATTCTTATTCTCATTACCTAAATTTCCTCAATAAACAGATGCGACAAATTCACAAAAGAGGATTACAAGAAACTTAAAATCGGCACAAAGGAACATTACCCCATCAAAGGGATTGATACTGCTTACAAATGTTCGGTAGGGTTTCTATCTTATGTCAAAATGGATACGAAATTTCCTTGAAGACATTAAGATGGATATTTTGGACTCATTCACAGGACTAGGTTCAATAGCAAGAGCTACAAATTTGATATTATCACATTCACTACTAGCCACATTGAAACTACCATTGAATATTAAGTGAAAGTAAATGGCTATTAGAAAGAACTGACATTGTGTATTTTCGGAACATGACATGAAATGTGGCTCTAAAAATATGAATTTTCTTTAGCATTTCCTTGACTAATATGGCTCCAAAAATATTCCTTCTGCAATATGTACCAGTTGTTATTTGGACTCTGGTGAGCACTGGATGTTTAATTCATGCAGTGTCTTGTCAGTACAATGCAGCATTATCATCAATCTACTTCATAAAGAATGGAAATGCTTCCTTAACTCTTGTTAATATGACAATGCCATGTTTTGGGATGAAATAATCTAGTATGTTTCCCCAATAAATTCAATTTATATTGTTTTCAATTGGCATTTGTCTACCTAGTATCATTGGTAGTAAGGTGGTCTCGAATCTGGCATTTAAAAGAGATCTTGCAGATGATGAATTTGATGAAATGCACTAACAGTCTACATTCAATGGAGAAAAAGATTTAGTAGTTAGGATCTTCTAATTAGGGAGTTTTTTTTTTTTTTTTTTTGAAATTCATGCATGATGGTAGGCATCAGATCAATGGCATGTATGAACTAGTAATGAGCCCTAAATTTACAGATTAGGAACCAAACAGGGAAGTTTCATGTTGGTGACAAACATGGAACTTGGCATTTAAAAAAATGATATTTAAAATCCTGCAAGTATAAGTATATTAGTAAATAAAAATTTACTAAAATACCTTTAAAATAGTAAGGCCCTGTTTGGTAGAAATCTAAAAATGAGCTCATCTCATGTTAGTGCTTATTGACATGTTGGATTTTATATAAGTTTTCCTCCAACTTTTTAATAAACTCAGATGTTTGTGGTGTATTGTCTTACAATGTCTACAAAATGCGAGTTAATCATCTCTTTGGTCAAATGGTGGATTTGATACCTTGATGCTTACCAAACACAGCCAATAGGCACAATCAGTGGAAGGGACTGTTTAGTAGGTTAGATTGGGAAGGAAACTTTCCAACTTCCATCACAGACCCTCAGTCCATGGGTAAGGTTGGCATGTGCGTTCACCTATGCCTGGTCATGCTAATAATGGTTTTTAGAGATTCATAATCATAGATTTTTTCTTTGCTGCGTTGTCACTAGTATGCTGTTAGCAGTTAATAACATTTTGATGCATACTAATTTTGCTTATTGTCTCTGTATTTTTTAGCTACTTCCATTTATAATGAGCACTGTGCTTCTGGTATTGTAAATTTCTTATGAATCCGTGTGCTTTTTTTCAATTTAATAAGGGCCCAATCAGAAGGTTAGGATCATTCTTTGGTGTAGATTTTCTATGACATTTATATTTATAGCCAAATGAGAAATGCTAATGCCATCTTTTGTATATTGTGCCACACTAGGATTGAAAAGACTGATTCTTGCATGTGGCTCATCTTATGAAAAGCTGAGATCTCACACATGTTCCATATTGGCATGTGTGGCTGCATGTGAATGGACACAATTCCACATACATGTGGGCTTAACCTCTCTTTTATGTTTACTTCATATGTTTTCAGACTTTTTTAGTCACATATGATAGTTGGCATCATAGCTTGTATAATGTTTAATTATAGTAGCTTAGTTTTTGTTGTGCATGGAGAACTCATTGAGAAGCCAGTGTATCTGGATTTGTTTGCAGTCATTCTATAAATGTTTCACTTGTTTATTTTTTATTTCCTTCTGATTAAGAAATGCTAATGTCATCTTCCTCATTCTGCTTCGTCTTTTGAATAATTTATTTCAGGGACATTTGGTCAGGTTTTGGAATGCTGGGACAGGGAAAAAGAGATGGTAGCTAACAAGGTTGTTCGTGGTATTAAGGAGAAGAGAAAGGTACGCTCTTTTTTTATTTTTATTTTTTCTTCTTCTTTTTTTTTATTATTATTTTTTTTTCAATCATCTGTCACATGCTATTCACTTAATCTTAATTACTGGGCGAACATCACAAGTATTGCACATGTTTGGTACAATAGTAATAAATTGGTGTTTGCCTCACTTTGAATTTTAATCCAAATGTTTTCTTTGTGAAGGACCCGAGATACAGGAGATTTCTTATACATAGCTTGAATGAAGGCAATTTATATCATCTAGAGGCAACCCCAAATTTCTTTAGATGATTTATTGCACTTATCATCCAACAAAATGTATGGTTCACCATTTGGTTTTCTTGCTTTTAATTTCAAACCTCCATTAATAAATCTGAACTCTTGTTCCTCCTGCCAGATGGGCAAAAGCCTTAAAACTTTCTTTTCTATGACATTTATATTTATAGCCAAACTACCCTAAAAAAGCCAATTTCAAATGCAATGTGATGCTGTTTAAATTGAAACTGAAAGTGCTTTGCAAGGTGTCTTGTAGCATATCATTGAGTTGCAAATTCATATGATTTTTACAATGTATGTGTACTTGGGTGATTTTAAATAAGGAGGAAGCATATCTCCTCTCCCGAGAATTTGCACAATATGTAGGGCCTTCCAAAAGTATGACTTGGCAATCCGGACCATTGAGTTAATGGGCCTCACTTTGATGAACTTGTCTTTGTGAAAGTCTCCTTAATGGGAAGTCCTAACCCTTTGATTGGGGGTAATTCACCTTTTTTTTTTTTTTTTTTTTTTTTTTTTCTTTCTTTCTTTCTTGAGTGTTATTTCTTTCTTTCTTTCTTGATGTTTTAGTTTTACAAAAAGAAGAGCAAGGTTAAGAACAGGTTCACCTTTGTCAAGGAAAACCATTTTTCTATGGTTACTGAAAAATGTGTTCATCTCATTTTAGTTAACAAAATTATGTATTAGAGATTGTTTCAATGAATCACTTTTAACATGAACTCATTATCTATTAGAGATCAAGTTAATGCATAGTTTACGTTATGGAATACAACAATAGCACAACCACTAGGCCCTTCTCCATCTAGTCATTCCCTCATGTGGCGCTCCCTCATCAAAAGTCACACCCTCTATATACCAGCGCAGGGTATGATACTATTGTCCTTTAACAAACCACTTGCCACTTATCCTATAGCTTTTGGGTTGTTAGGCCATGACTATTCAAAAGTGTAGCCCACCTGATGATCAAAATCAGCTTGATTTTGGGCCACAACATGTACATGGTGAGGCCCTCCAGATAAATGACATGGATCTCATGCTTATGTATCATATTTGCTTATTAAGCGGTTGCTTTAATGTGGTTTTTCTCCCAGATTGTTGACTTGAAAGATGTGTTACTTTAGGGGATTAATCAATATGTTAGTGTATGTATAACATTCAATGTGCAGATGGTTGCCTCTAATATTTCAATGTGCGATTAGGAAAATCTTTTTCCTTGGCTCCAAATGCTTGATTAGTGTCCTCCTTAATTTTGAAGCCCCCAAATTATTTAAATTTTGTGATGTGCAAACAACATAAACCCATTGTAATATCTCTTTGTGCGGATTACGACCGTTGAAAGATTGAGCCTCAAGACAAAACAGAGAACCTCAATTCAATACGTGAACCTCAATATCATTGAGGACCTAAAGAGAAGGACTTTGAAATGCTTTGAATCTTGATGACTTTTCTCTTTCCTACATTGACTCACCAAATATCGACAGAAGAAACTAGTCCCTTGGAAACAACTCATCTAACTCCCCTAGTCAACTCTTAAACTGATGGATTGCTATGGAAAATAAAATTCTTATGGTTGACAACCTCAAGAAAAGAAATAAGGCAATTCCAAATATGTGCTTCATGTATGAAAAGGCAATTCCAAAATCCTACAGATGGCCGTCTTTCAAATTATAGCCAAGAAGTACACAAGTTTTGTAAGGAAAAGCATTGAGTGCTCACACTCCAGAAAAAAATTCCAAGCTTGGTGTCAATGATCTTCCAGGCAGATATTTGTGGGTCATGGTCTAATAACTATCTTTGATTATCATTTCATAATTTTAATTTTACTTTATTCCTAATACATTAGCATTATTTTCTTTTTAAAATTTAATTTCAGAGATTTACAAAATTCTCCGAGCATTTGCCTATCCCTTATTAACATATGCCTTTGTAACACAAAGTCCTCAATGTCAAGGCATACAATGATGTAGTCCTTATCAGCTTTTTGGCTCCATCTTGGAGCCTTCTTAATAAATTCCCTTTATCTGTCAAAAAAATAAAATAAATCTTATGATTGAAAACCTCAAGAAAAGAATGGCAGTTCTTCCTAGATCCCACCAATTGGATTTGGAGATTTTTTAGGGGGTTGGCTTTGTATTTTCTTTTCTTGATGCTTGCTCCTTGGGGATGATAGCTTATCATCTCTTCTGCCTTAGGAGCCGTTGCTTCTTGGTACTTTTTTTTTTTTTTTTTTTTTTGTTTTTCTTTCTCTAATAAAAATTAGTCGCCATTTTAAAAAACAGAAGAAGAGTGGCATAGCTTTTGTCTTTCAACTTAATCTAGATCATGTCTTCTAACTCTATGATAGGCTGACGTAGGGGGGAGTTGTTGTTAACCCCTCAAGCTTAATGATTTTGCTACTCATTTGCCCTTGGCCTAACATGATGAAAAGAAACATTACGTGAATTTATTTATTTATTTTTTAGATGAGGTTGAGTAGTTTGTAACTCTACTAAAGAACTTTGAACTTTGAAGCTAATGGAACTAAATCTACAATCTTTTGAGTACTTTGTAAAAGTGCTATTTTTCTTCTGTTTGTTTTTGAGGAGATTTCCAATTTTCATTTGATTCAAAACCTCTTAGTTCCTATGTGCTTCTTTGGTCCCAAGCACAGGTAAGGGAGGGTTGATTTTAAGTAGGAATTTGTTTGTCAAACTTTGTGAAGAAATGAGAATTCATGTTCCAAATCTTGAAGTGTGGTTGGTGAAATGGGATTCATAAAGTGACTCCATATAAGCTATGACTAGGCATGATGATGGTGATGATTAGTTTCTAATTCAATTAATGAGAAAAACATTGTTTTTTCTGTGAAAGTGAAATGCATATAGCATGTATGCCATAAGGTTACAACTTACAAGCAAGAACTTCATTAGAAGTTCCTCTTCCTATAGGGTGATTTGAACATGAAAGCTTTAACAGAGGAGTTCTACCTCACAATTTCAAATGGCCTCAACAGATGGTTAGATCAATTGAGGGAAAAGTCCGTAGTGGGTTGGATTATAAGATCAATTGGAAGATTTGTATGACTAGAACATTGAGGCTGGGACTTAGCAACTTGCATTGAAAGCCGAATAATACCCGAAGAAGAAAGAGGAGGATGGCTTGTTATAATAGATTTTGATTTAGGCAGGTCATTTGGGCCTTGACTTGGTCAAGACACAAGATACAAGTGCCACAAAAGCACTCAAACAACTTGCCCTAGTCTCCTACTTGTTAAATGAGTTGGTAGAGAGTGTAGTGTGTCTGAGTGGTCCAGGGTTCAATCTATGGTAGTGTTACCGTTAAAAAAGAGAGTTTAAGAGTTGACTAGGGGAGTTACAGGGACTTTTACTTGTGTCTCAATTCTGCTCTTTAACTCATCTCACCATCAATTAGCACCACTGATACAACTCTTTCTTCTGGCAATGGAGCTTTGGATCCTATGGATATGTCTCCTTGTTCTACTAACCACTTAGATGGCATACATGATGACAACACTTACACAAGATTTGCAAATCAACAAAACCTGGAAGAAGGGCATCACCAAAAGCCATAAAGATGTGGAAAGAAAATGGTTTTACTAGGTAAATATACAAAAGATGTACTAAATGGCTGAATGTTAGCAAGTTGTTAATATTACTTGGAGCATAGTTCAAGAGCTTCTACCACTTCTTTCGAATTCAGTAGCCATTTGCCGTTTATCATCAATATCTTCGGTCCAATGCCCTGGTTCTGTTGGCTTTATTTTGTGTGCATCTGTTAGTCTACTCTTTTTAATGGTAATCGATATGATTTCCGTTTTAGTTGGTCTTTGGCTCTTTCATTAGTTGTGTCTATAGAAACCATCTGCAGAGAGATTCAAATGTTGATACCATAACCTACAGATGTGTGAGATTTCCTAGTAGATTAATTTAGCACTATTTGGATATGTAAATTAACTTATGAGCCGAATGTTTTGCTCAATGTTGTTTAAATCCTACAGTTTTCTATTCAGATCCTATGATCTAATTGAAATCTCGAGAGGGGCTGAATTGCCTTTAGGGAAGATGATGAAACGTCTGAAATCCCAAAGAACAAAGAAAACGTCGATGGATGCCCGATCTCTTACAATGTGCTATGTTGGAACATGGGCAATCTGGGTTGTGGTGACTGTTGATGGTGGATGCAAGAATGCATTGTTTCTACATTTGAATGTGTCTAGATGCCCAATAGAAATGTCATTTATGTATAGACTATTGAGGTTGTTATGATGTTTTAGATGTGTTTGAGTGGTTTTGCTTCTTTGCAACTGCAGTAATCAGGATGGAAGACGGAACGTCTTCTATCGTCTTCGATTGTTTGGAGGAACATTGGATTCATGGTCCTTCGAATGAAAAGATCAACTAGGTAAGCCTCTGCTCTGTTATATCCCCTTGCGCGTTCGATCCTTGCTCATGCCCCCAATGTAGAATAGAGGAATTATATCCTGCACATCAGTACACGACTGTTTCTTGCTGCATGGCCCACTTTTCAAAGAATCCACAATGAAAAGAACGATAACTATTTGCTGCATGGCCCACAAATCTCCCTTTTCTTTGAATGGGAATACTGTTGGGGTTCCTTGGGATTTCTATGGCTCCACTGTATTTTTGGCACATGAAAAGCGGTTGCATTCATAGTATGAATTGAAGGGTTCTCTGAACTGTTGGTCCCTTGAAAGGGTAATTTGGGGATTTTGAGAAATTAGGTGTTAGGGTAGGTGGAAAATTCGGGAACTTTGCAAATTTTGGTTTTTAGGGTTTTGGGAAAATTGGAGAAATCAAGATTATTAGTTGTCGAGGGTTCAGGAAATTTGGAAATTTTACCTAACTGGGTTTTAGGTTTGCTTGGTTTCATTTTCATACAGGTACTATTGTAACTCTGTCATTGTTATGTAGAAGGCGGGAACAATCATGACGATCACCTAGTGCAGAAATCATGAAATGGTGTGGTCCATTTGGCGAGTGGATCACCATGATTTTTACGCCAGGTGATCACCATGATAAAATCAAATAACCATTTGTATTTATTATGGGCTTATCTTTATATCTTTGATTTGTGACAGATCAAATAAGAAGGGTATATTAAATGGTTACTTTCTTTGGTTGGTATTTGGCTATGGATTTGGTGAGTCTCTTTGCATCCTGTTTCCTTTCATGTTTCCATTTCTCCATCTTGGAATCATTTACAACCATTATTCCTTTATGTACTATAAAATAGTTGATGGTTCTAATGATCACAGCTATCAGCTTTTGTTGTGATTCGATTGGGGATCTGTATATAATATAAGGTAGGCCAATTAAGTATATTGGTAATGGAAGAAGTATATATATTTTTTTCCATAATATATATTCCCCTTTCTCTTGACACCTTCATGTTCTTATATATATATATATATATATATATATATATATATATATATATATATATATATGAATGTAATGTATAAGTATATAAGGCAGGCCAAGTAGAAAAGAATGTATGGATGTCGTGAATCTGACTAAAAACCATCATGTTTGGCATTGTGTAACTGTGTCTCCAGTAACTATACACTTATCAGCATCCAAGACTCCAAGGTACGTGGATTCTAAGACCTCTAATCTCTTAGTAAGCTATTTACATGGGGTTGAGCCCTAGTGGTTTTTCTTGCCCATATTCTAACAACTTTCTTATACTTTCAGATATACAAATTCAAGTCCATGCAATCTTATCCCAATTTAAAAGCTCTAAATAAACCTTATTAGTGTTGGGGTATCCAATAAGTGCACTGAACATCTGTGAGAGAGGAAACATCTATTTGAAAAAAATAGCTTCGAGTTGAATGTATCAAAAATGTCTAAGCACATGTCTGCATCAGTTATAAAGTTCTCTTCACCAACTTCTGCTAGAGCTGAGTGCGTTCTGATTGCAACTGGGTGGAACAGTGGTATTGTTCATTTTTTCGCCTCATGACACTGTCCTTTAGCTTCATATTGGTGTCTTAAGATACCACCAAACCCACAAGATCTGAGAGTGATGTATAGCTATCTAGACCATCCCAATTGTAGGTCCCAATTGTGGACGGAGCATATAATCACATGAATCAAACAATATTCCTAGCTGGTCCCAAACAGATTTGATATCAAAGCTGTTAAACATAGTCTAATAAGCAATCATGAATGCGTTACTTAAAAAAATCAGTAGGTGAAACCACTTGCCACTTATCCTATAGCTTTTTCTTGGATTATATATTCTCCTTGTTGTTTTCTTTTACACACATACACATAATTATGTAAATTACAATCCACTATTTAAATAAATATTTTTTAAAGGCTACAATCCACTATTTAATACTACAATATTATCCAAAGATATTATTATTAAGTTGGTAGTACTTATAATCCATGGATCTAATGTGGACTCTCAGAATCTTTAGATCATTCTGATTTCAAGGTGGCTCCATATGCAATAAGCCCAATGATCTAACTGTGTGGATCAACATACAAGCATGCAATGAGTCACTTGCCATTTAATGTGGCGTGACAGTTTAGCTTTAGACGAAAGTAAACAAAAATTTTACGAAATAATCAATCATTTCGATTTCTTTCTGATTACTTCGTGGTTGCTAGTTTCCTAGTAGTTATTTGGATTTTATGAAATAATCAATCATTTCTTTCTTTCTTTGATGGTTAGATCTCTTACATTTATTTGATGGGGATCTTGATTCCTGCTGGTTTCCTGGTTGTCCATTTATGGTCTTCTTCAATGGGCGCTTCCTAAACTTTTGTTAGTTTTTTTTTTTTTTTTGGATAAACTTGGTGGGTAAAGGCGCTCTAACCAACTGGATTATGTCCTGAGAATGCCATAAATGGTTCGATTTAATGGAAAAGGGCTAGAGATCCGAATGGCTACATGTTCAATATTTCCTAGATCCGATATTCCGAGAAAAAAGACCATGTTCAATCATTCATCCTCAAATTATATTTGCACTACATTATGTAATACTTCGGAAGAAGCATGGATTTTTATTGGTCATTAATGATGTAAGTGTGGCTTCCAATTCCAATTAGAGTTGCATGATTGTGCCATACAAAATAGTGATTGATCTGATGCACTGCATTTACATAGAGTTTCTTCAGGCCCATGGGACACTAGTTTGTGGCAAGCATGGTGGAAAGACTTTTGGCATTTGTACAGAAACCCCTTTTGCATAGGTATGTATTTGCTATTGTGTTTCCAACTGTCTATAAAGAATGGAAATGCTTCCTTAACTCTTGTTAATATGAAAATGCCATGTTTTCCTTTGTGTCTGATGTTATGGGATGAAATAGTGTAGTATATTTCCCCAATAAATTCAATTTATCTTGTTTTCAATTAGCATTTGTCTACCTAGTATCATTGGTAGTCAGGTGGTCTGGGATCTGGCATTTAAAAGAGATCTTGCAGATGATGAATTTGATGAAATGCACTAACAGTCTACATTCAATGGAGAAAAAGATTTGGTAGTTAGGATCTTGTTGGCGGGCATCAGATCAATGGTATTTTTTCTTTCAATATTCCTTTTTTCTATGCTTATTTGCATATTCCTGCGTGCTATAGTTAGAGAAAGAAGGTTTATGTGCATATATATATTGATTTTCTTCTTCTTTTTCTTCTTTTTTCACATGCCCCTGTATTGTAATCTCCTCCTGGTGGCTACATTTACGTGGCAGCATTGTGGCTCATACTTCACCTCATTATGTATTGGAGCATTGGTGTGAAGATCATTTTAACAGCCTGACATTGGGAGACCCTGATGCTCTGAGTTGGTATCTTGAGAAAGATGAAAATGGTTAAGGTCATGGTAGCTTCATTAACATCTTTACTTTCATATTTCTATCTTATACGAACCTTTTAATTTATCTTTACATTGTATCTTTGCTTCATATCATAGTGCTTACAATTTTTCTGTAGGTTGTGGGAGCATATTTCGAGAAGATTGGGTCAAAATCTTTTGCAGTTTATTCTATTGCTGTGAGAGATGCAGAGAATAAGACTTGGTTTGTGAAAAGAAGATACTTCTCTTTTGAAATACTTTTTGACCTGGTTTGTGAAAAGAAGGTACTTATCTTTTGAAATACTTTTATCTTAGCTATGTATATCTTAGGTTGAGCAAATTTTTTGTCCTCTAACATAGCTTCTGACCACAATTCTTTTCTCATGAATCCTGTTGGTAGTCAAATATTTTCTAAAATCCTTGGGACTAAGAGTCTAAGACTTTCCTAAAGTGTCTTTCTGCATCAGAATGGAGAGTTCTACATTTGGGAATTTCGACTGATATTTTATGACTTAGTGTCTGCAGATACAGAAACTTTGAGTGACTCCATCGGCTTCTTAAAGATATACCAAATTATACATTACATTTGCCTCCAAAGAGGTTTCTTTCATCAAGTATCGAGGATTCTTTTGTTCACCAACGGTGTATTCTGCTTGACAAATTTTGCAAGTGTGATATGGTTGCCCTGTTTTGCATTCCTTCGATTGTGTATCGGTTCTGTCAGGCTACTTTCTGATATGTTCTTTCTTTCAGGATCTTTTGTCAATAGCCAATGTTGTAGAACAACATGAAGCGTGGGATTTTTAAGTGTTACCTCAAAGGTATGCACCATTCAACATATTGATTTCTGCAATCCTGAGTCCTATCACTCTGGTGGACATGCACATGTTTGTATCTTTAGGCACATTTAGGTTCTTTTAAACATGAACAATAGTTGCCACCCTCTAATCCTTTATGTTGTTTTATTCTGAAGAATTATGCTTTTGGAAAATCTTTGAACAATAGTTGCCACCAAGCCTGCATTAAACAGAAAAGCAACACAAGCAACTCCCAGCAGGCAATGACTTGGATGCAGTCCAAATTAAAAGAAAAGATCCCCCTGCAGCGCTGAGCTAGTACCATAGATACCTACCCGCACACCATTACTCCTGCAGAAAATGACCGCAGACAAGCCTCGGCGGGAAATCCTGGGATTTTTTTAATCTGACCACTCCAGCCCAGAAGATAGATTATCTGCTGCATTGAGGGACTCCGAAATACTGGTCCTGATGCCTTCTACTGCTACACAGCTCACCAAAGATCGACAGAAGAAACCAGTCCCTTGGAAACAATGGCAATCATTGGCAACATGGAGATCATTGACATTAACCAAGGTACATTGGCTGCAAAGACAGGTGTAAAATTAAAAAAAAAAAAAAAAATCCACCAGGTTTCCATTTAATGGCTTTACTCTTTCGGTGAGTGAATCCATTATTTTTGTTTTGCAATCTGTGTTTCCTGTACATTTCTGCCAGATTTTTATCTTCAATTTCACTTTTTTTTTTTTTTTTTTAATGAGAAATATTTGCTCTATCGCTATGGTTGCACTGTGGGGCTAGTTATATTTCGCTACGGATTTTATCCGTAGATTTGGACCAAATTTCTGTCAGTGCAGCAAAAACTGGCGATTTAGCGGCGTCCAACACAATCGTCAGTAAAGTCCTGACCGCCAGTAAAGCCTTTACCGACCGAGGCTTCACCGGCTGTTAGCTAACCGCGGGTAAAGGATTTGCCGGCGGTTTTCTTGGCTTTTGCCGGCGGTTTTGACCGCCGGTAAAGGCCAGTTTTCTTGTAGTGAATCATGCTTCTATCGATGAGTTCTTTTACATAATCCTCTGCAACGTCCTCCATTTCTTCTTCTCCTCTTCTCTGCATGAATCCTTCTGCTACCCACATCCGAATCAATTTGTGGACAGAGATTTTGGAGTTTCCATGAAATGCCCCAAAATAAAGAAAGCAGGGCTTCAAGTAATTGGGCATGTCATGGTAGCTCAGGGCAAATATGACCGACATCACATCTTCTTCACTTTGATGTAGCCACCATTCCACACTTCTAAGCACTTTCTCCCACTCATACACTGACTTCTCTTTCCTTGATAGGACGCCTCCTAACACTGTAATTGCTAGAGGTAAACCTCTACATTTCGCAACCATCCTTCTCCCCAACTCCTCCAGATCTGGAAGGCGTGCAGGAGAAGGATTTCCCAGTAGTGCTTTCTTGCAAAACAATGTCCAGCTCATGTTTTCATTGAGATAACGTAATTTATGTGGTGTGCTCTGTGTATCTGCATACTTAGCTACTTCTTCATTGTGAGTCATGATCAGAAGTCTGCTGCCGTTTTTGCTATCTGGAAATGCAGTAACCAAGCCATCCCAAGCTTCTCTGGACCATATACCATCAATTACCACCAGATACCGCTTCCGTTCCAAGTACTCAGAGAGTTTTCTCCGCAAGTCTTCCTCACTCATCCTCTCCATTGAGCCTTGTGAGATCAATGGAAAGAAAGTAATGAAACATGCTGCAGAAAGAACATCTCGCACTTGATATTGTTGATGCACATCCACCCAACAACGAAAAGAGAAACTCTTCCGTACTTGGATATTATCGTAAACTTTCTTCGCAAGAGTAGTCTTTCCTATTCCTCCCGGACCAGTGATGGAAATGACAACAGGCTGCATATCTCCTGCAATCAGCCTCCCCACCAGTGTCCTTGTCTCGTCTTCAAATCCGACCACTTCGGCTTCCTCAACAATAGGAGACCTCTTCACCTTCTGTATCTGGCTTTGATTCGAAGAAGTTGAAGCTTCTCCACATGGCTGTATATTGTGGATGCCGTACTGTGATCTGTTGGACAAGATGATCTCGTCGAGCCTTGTTTTTAAGTCGAAGATCTTCTTTCCAAGATCCTCAATGGCTGGTTTGTCTTTGATGCCACTATTAAAAGTGGATTGGTAACTCATCCATCCAGCACTCGTCTCTCCTCGTTGCTGTGCAATTTTTAAAATGAAGGAGTCGATGACATTCTTAGTGTTGTTTGCTACTTCTATTAGCTGAACACTTTCATTATACCCGCGCATCCCATTCACGTCTTTGAGTAAGGCTTTGAGTTTGTTTCGAAGCGACATAACCGACACATCTACATGGGAAAGGTAAAAATTTTTCTGCCTTAGAAAATAGGTCAGAGTTTCTGCGGCGGATTGAACAGCACTCTCAGCCATTCTCTCTGTTTCTGCGGCGGATTGAACAGCACTCTCAGCCATTCTCTCTGTCTCCCTTCCTTTAGAAGCTTATGTTCAAAAAATATCCATCTTCAACAAGGAAAGTCTCTCCCTACAAAAGCAAAGGCGCACTTAATTATTTCATCTTCTGCTTTCGTAAAACCCACGACTCTCTTTGAGCGCGGATCATCTGTGTTATTGGGAAACGGATTGGCTACTCTCGGTGCTCTACGGGCCCCACTATGAAGTATGTCTTTTATCCATGCCGTTAATTCATTTTTACAGATCATTTTAGGGCTTGATTCCAAAAATGAGAGGTAAATAAATCTAAGGTGGACCACACCACAGGAAAACAAGAAATTAATTACATCCAAAGCTCAAGTGAACCACACCACATAAAAGCAGTGGTGATTGAACAAACTACGGTTGAAATCTTTTTAAGATCGATCCTTTGGCTTATTTTCCATCTAATCTATTCATAAGGTCACACAAATATCAACTTCACCAGACACTTTTGTGGCCTCAAGAAGTTTTCAACAGTAGCATCAATTCCTTCTGTCTTCTTTTATATCAGGTGTGCCCACAGGTCATGATGTAAGGTGAGGTCAACTAATAAAATGTAAGAATAAAAAATAAGATACATATGTTTAGGGGGTGTTTTGCATCTCTACAAATAAGAGTTTATTGGCTTAATTTTTTTTCAAGAAAAAAGATTATAGGCTATTTGGTAAAAGCCTAATTAGATAGTTTATTCATTTAGAAAATATCAAATAAGTTTTGATTTTATAAGTTAGGAAAGTGTTACTTTTTGAAAAATAGATTATTTGGCTTAAGTGGGTAGATAGTTTTTTTGAACAATTTTATCTCTAAAGTTTTAAAATAATTTCCATCTTGCACCCTTCTCTTTTCTTTACAATCTCCGCAAGGTAGGCCCACGTGATGAATGACCTATAGTGAAGGTGGGGACCTACATGATGAATGGTCCACAAGAAAGGTGGGCCCATATAATGCATGGTCACATCAAAGGTGATCCCCACATGAAGGATGGGCCACATCAAGGTGTGGCCCCACATGATGGACAATCCACATTAAAGGTGGGACCCACGTGATAATTGGTGGACATTGAATGTGGGACCACATGATGGAAGGTTAACATTAAAGGTGGGCCCACATGATGAATGACCTATATTGAAGGTTGGAACCCACATGATGGATGGTCCATAGTAAAGGTGGGACCTACATGATGGTTGGTGGACATCAAAGGTGGGTCCCACATGATGGATGACTAGGATAAAAATGTGTCCCCGCATGATGGACTATCTACATCAAGCGGGCCCCTTATAATAGATGGTCCATGACAAATGTGGGACCCACATGATGGATGATGGACATCAAAGGTGGGGCCCTCATGATGAACGATGCATATTGAACATGGGGCCCCACATGATGTATGGTACACATCAAGGTGGACCCACATAATGAACGATTCACATCAAAGTTGGGCCCCACGTGATGGAAGATACGCATCAATTTGTGACCTAGCATGATAGAACATACACATCAAGTGGGTCTCATTTTATGGGTGGTCCGCATCAAAGGTGAGATCCACATGATAGATGATGGTCATTGAAGGTGGGCCCACATGATGAATGACCTATATCGAAGGTGGGGCCCCACCTAATGAATGGCCCACATCAAGGTGGGCCCACATAATGGATGAAGTAGGCCGCCCCCCCCCCCCCCCCCCCCTGAAGTAGGCTTCACATGATGGATGCCTCACATCAAAGTGTGCCCCCCCCCGTAATGGACAGTCCACATCAAGTGGCCCCCACCTAATGGACGGTCCATATCCAAGGTCTCACATGTGGAGGACACGTATCCAAAGTGGGCCACATGATGGATGATCCACATAGAAGGTGTTCCCGCATGATAAATGACAAATATCAAAAGTGGACCCCACGTTATGGACAAGCAACTTCGAAGGTAGGGCCCACACTATGAACACATCAAATGTGGACTCCACGTGTGGGTGACAGGTAGCGGACATTGAGAAGCCTCACATAAATGACAATTAGCATTGATGGTGGGCCCCGTAAGATGGATGGCCTACATCAAGGTGGGCCCCTAATGATGAATGTTATACATACAAGATGGGTCTTACACGATGGATGACCTACTTTGAAAGTTTGGCTCACACGATGGACGATCCACATCAAAGGTGGGCTCCATATGAAAGATGATCCACAGCCAAGGTGTCCTATATCGGTTACGTATCAGCCGTAAAGGCCGATACGTAATGGTAACGGTAGGGCCCGTTACGCGATACGGCGGCGTAACGGGCGATGTCCCAATTTTGGTACCGTAACGGCCATTACTGACCCATAACGGCTAGCTTGTAACGGTTGAATAATGGTTATAATTTTTTTGCTTTTTTAAGCTCTGTTTTTGCATTTTTTTTTGAAACAATTTGCTTCCAAACTCTTACTCAATCCTTCTACTACTATTTTCGACCAATCTTGGCTTGGTATTTGAGATAAAAACACATTATATTACGAATTTTCTTGAATCGAAGCTCCGTGAGCCATTTTTCAGAAATTCGTCAAAAATAGATATTTATACTTTTTATTGTATGTTTTGCTGTTTTAATCATAGAATATGACGTGTTAATCATAGTAGAACATGTTAATGTGCATTTTACAGATTTGTGGTGTCATTTTATATATTTTTTTCTATTTACACACTAATTTTGGCCTTTAAAAAAAAATTGAAAAATCATTTTTTAATGAATGGTTTGCTGTTTTAATCATAGAATATAATGTGTTAATTATAGTAGAACATGTTAATGTGTATTTTACAGATTTGTGGTGTCATTTTATATTTTTTAATATTTTTTTTCTATTTACGCACTAATTTTGGCCCTTTTTTTTTTTAAATTCGAAAAATCATTTTTTAATGAATGGTTTGCTGTTTTAATCATAGAATATGATGTGTTAATTATAGTAGAACATGTTAATGTGCATTTTACAGATTTGTGGTGTCATTTTATATTTTTTTAATTTACGCACTAATTTTAACCTTTTTTTTTAAATTCGAAAAATCATTTTTTAATAAATGGTTTGCTGTTTTAATCATAGAATATGATATGTTAATTATAGTAGAACATGTTAATGTGCATTTAACAGATTTGTGATGTCATTTTATATATTTTAATATTTTTTTTTCTATTTACGCACTAATTTTGGCCCTTTTTTTTTAAATTCGAAAAATCATTTTTTAATAAATGGTTTGCTGTTTTAATCATAGAATATGATGTGTTTATTATAGTAGAACATGTTAATGTGCATTTTACAAATTTGTGGTGTCATTTTATATAAATATATATATATATATATATATATATATATATATATTTATGCACTAATTTCAGCCTTTTTTAAAAAAAAATTCAAAAAATCATTTTGTAATGAATGGTTTGTTGTTTTAATCATAGAATATGATGTGTTAATCATAGTAGAGCATGTTACTATGCATTTTACAGATTTGTGGTGTCATTTTATATTTTTTTATAATTGTTTTCTATTTACGCACTAATTTCGGCCCTTTTTTAAAAAAAATTCGAAAAATCATTTTTTAATGAATGGTTTGTTGTTTTAATCAACAATCATAGAATATGATGTGTTAATCATAGTAGAACATGTTAATGTGCATTTTACAGATTTGTGGTGTCATTTTATATTTTTTTTTTCTATTTTCGAATTAGTGACTTTATGTTTTTATTTGCTTATATTGGACATGTTTTGGAGCTTCTTAGGGCTTAGTACTTTAGTTAGAACATAAAATCATCTTTATTGACATAGGCCATACACTCATACTCATACATAATCTATATCTAATTATCCTGGGTCTGACCATCAACAAGTGAAGATATTGGATGACAACATTGTGAGAGGGTTGGTGGTACTAGGTACCAAATGAAGTGCAAGTATTGTGATAGAATAGTGACTGGTGAAATTACCCGTCTCAAACAACATTTGACACATCGAAAGGGTCAAGTTGTGGCATGTATTAGAGTACCGAAAGAGATAATGTTTTTAATGCAAGCTAGTCTGGATGAGTCGAAGGGTAAACGTGTTGCTGTACAAAAGAAGAAAATTGATGTTTTGGATGCAGCTCGACAGGAGGTGTTTGGTCCTGAATATATGGGCGTTCGTGATGAAGATATTATTGATTCTGATGAAGATTCAGATCGGGAATTAACTATAGCTAGGAGAGAGAGCTTACGTCTAGCTCGTGAAGAGGAAGAATGTCGCCGCATGTTTGGCACGCATGGGTCAGTGCGTGATACCGGGAGGAGCAGTGGGAGTGGGAGTGCAACTACTTCTGCAGGTGGGGGTGGGGAGCGGGGGTAGGTTTGGTGGGTTACGACGTGTGTTTGGGAGCCGACGACAGACATCTTCATATGATGCCCCTATACATTTGGATAAAGAAGTAAATGAGCCTAGGAGACCCTCTATTGATCTAATCATGTTGCGGAAAGAATCAACTAAACAAAAGAAGATAAAACAAATGTGAAGTAGAACTTCCGTTGAGAAATTAGGCAGAGCAGCAGCAAAGTTATTTATACATGCCAACATACCTCCTAACGCGGCCAATTCTCCATATTAACAGGTGGTAATTGATGTAGCAGCAGAAGCAGGTGAAGGAATAAAAGCTCACACGGCTAAGGAGATTAGGGGGGAAATGGACAGATGCAGAGTATGTGGATGTGAAAACATACGTGACTACCTTTAAACCTGTATAGCAAGCCAAATGATGCATGATCATGTGTGATGGTTAGACTGACCCAACCAGATGCAGCATGATCAACTTCATGGTGTACTGCCACTTAGGAACTATATACCATAAGTCAATTGATGCCTCGGAAGTAACAAAAGATTTTAATTATATTATTGGACTAATGGATAAAGTTATGGAAGAGATTGGAGAGGAGAATGTAGTGCAGATTGTGATAGATAACGAAGCATCATATGAGCTTACAGGACATGTTAATGAATGATGAATAAGAGAAAACATCTTTTTTGGTCACCATGTGCTGCCCATTGTATTGATCTTATATTTGAAGATATTGGGAAGAAGAAGAATGTTAAGGAAATGGTCGAAAGGGCAAAAGAAGTGACGACGTTTATTTACAACCATAATCAAGTAGTCGCAATAATGAGAAAGTTTACGAAATGACGAGAGTGGTTGATGCTTGCGGCGACTAGATTTGCAACAAACTTTATAGCATTAGAGAGTTTATTCTAGTATAGGGGAGAGTTAAGTGAGATGTTCACTTTCCGAGAATGGCTCAATACAAAACATGAGAAAAAGACATCAGGGACACCGGTTGAAGTTGCGAACACCATACGAGACAATAAATATTGAAAGAGGGTCAAGTTGATCCTAAAGGTGATGGAGCCACTAATGAGGATACTCCGTCTTGTTGAAACCGACGAAGCACCTACCATGGGATTTCTATACGATGTCATGGATAAGGCAAAGTTGGCAATTCAACGTGATTGTAGAAGCTGAGTCTTATTGGAGAATGATCGACAGGAGATGGACAAGACAACTCCATCATGATCTTCATGCAGCAGGTTACTACCTAAATCCTAGGTATAGATATGCTCAATCATTTGTTACGGATGATGAAGTTCGTGTCGGGCTAAAAAATATAATAAAGAGATTAGAGCCTGACTTAGATCTGCAAATAAAGGGGTTGAATGAATTATATACATTTGGAAATCGTCTTGGTAGCTTTGGAGATACTCTTGCACAGCATGCAGTATCTAAGTTGCAACCGGTCGAATGGTGGATTAATTTCGGAGAGAGTATGAAGGCTCTCCAAAAAATTGCAGTAAAAGTTTTGAGCCAGACAACATCTTCCTCTAGCTGCGAAAGGAATTGGAGTTGTTTTGCGCTTATTCATTCAAAAAATAGGAATATATTGCAGACTAGAACATTAGATAAACTTGTCTTTATGCATTACAATATAAAACTAAGAATGTAACGACATCATAGGAGCATTACAACTACCGATGACGGAGACTACTGTCCAATAAACTTGGACAATATTTATGATGAGGATGACCCATTTCTATCTTGGTTGGAAACAAAGGAAAAGTAAATTGAAGAGGATAGTGAAGAATTGGAAATTGATGACCCACAAATACGTAAAGCGCAACAAGAGAGTCGTGCAGATGTGTTGGACCCAGTAAGAGGGGCAGCCTTTATCAAGGTATCCCAAATCGGATACGTTTCGGCCGTAACGGCCAATATGTATCAGTAACGGTGGTACCCGTTACGCGATACGGGTCTGTATCGGCCGTTCCCAGTTTTTGTACCCGTATAGCCCGTTACGGGAGTAATGACCATTACTGACTTGTAACGGCTGTTACGGGCCTTGAAAAAAAAAAAAGGTACCTCTTTTCCCTTCTTTTCTTCTTCTTCTTCTTCTCAGGCAGTTGCGGCTGCAGTCTTCTTCCTCTCTCTCTCTCTCTCCCTCTTTTTTCTTCTCTTCTTTCCTCTTTTTTTTTTTTTTTTTTTTTTTACAGGCGTACCACGCAGCTAGCTGTAGGTACGTGTCACGCTAAGACGAGCGCTAACACTCCTCGAGCTCCGAGTTATACGAACGGTTCAAAGGAGATCAAAGTTATATGGGCTCCACAGTGATGTATTTATTACATCTACACCGTTCATCTATTTTCAGAGATCACTTTAGATCACTATCCAAAAAATGAATTATATCTTAAGATCATCTGGACCACACAAAAAATAGCAGCAGAGATAATATTTTCGCCGTTAAACAATTCGTAGGGCCACAGTAACCTTTATTTTCCATCCAATTTGATCTGATCAGACCCGAGTGGGCCCCACCATGATGTATATATTTTATCCATGTCGTCCATCCATTTTGCCACGTCATTTTAAGTCAGGATCTAAAAAATTAATAATATCCAAATCTCAGGTGGACCACACCATAGGAAACAGTGGTTATAGAATGGCCACCATTAAAATTTTCTTAAGGTCCACTGTAATGTTTATTTTCAATCTAACCTATTAATTGGGTCACACTGACGTGGATGAAGAGAAAACACACATGTCAGCTTGATCTAAAACTTTTGTAGCCCCCAATAAATTTTTAATGGTGAACGTTTAATTATTATTGTTTCTTATGGTGCTGTCCACCTGAGCTTTGGATGTGCCTCATTTTTGGGCTCATGCCCTAAGATTATTTGGCAAAATGAATGGACGGTGTGGATATAACACATTCATCACGAGTGGGGCCCAAAAATTTTTGACACATGTGCTACACTTCACAATCTGAGTCCTGCCTAATATGAGCCTTAAAAAATTGTACACGAGACATATATTAACTTAAAATTTAGCAATTAAATTATGGACTGCAATTGCTAACTCACAATGCCTAAATCAAATTGTTTGAATAGTTTTAATTGTTAATTTGTGGACTTTTATTTTTAAAAATAGGGCCTTTTGATTTTTTTTCATGATTCACTATCCAATAAATGTCCACCAATTTATAAGTGGGATAATGACAATAAATTGCATGAATTTGAGGCTGATTTGGTGCATAGATTGGTCCTCCAAGTCAACCCCAAATTGGCAACGCCATCTACTTGAATTTAATTTCATTTTTTTAAAGAACTATTGGGAGAAATGATCTCAAGTTGTTAAGTATATAAATTAGATGTTTAGAAAATTAAATATATGAATTTTGTAGTCAAATTTAGGTTATCTGGTTCATAAATTCATCAGACAGTCCGATACAACTTCTCACCAAAGAGTGGACCATTACACCACCATAAACATGTTCCAATTTATAAATGAATGCATATTTGGAATGCTTAGAATATTACGGATTTAATCCATATTTTTTTGGCAAAAAAAAAATTTTGCGCCGTTATGGGCCGTTACACCCCCGTATCGCCGTTACGCCCCCGTATCCGTATCAGTTTCGGAGGGCACCGTTATGCCAACCAATACCGATACGGGACACCTTGGCCTTTATGCCAAGTACGGGTCAAGATCAACAAAAGAGTTCGAGCAGTGGTAGCGTGACCGTGTCGGATAATGGTGACGATGACCCCTCTGCCCATGGTGCCGGCACTTCTGGTGTTGCTCAGCGCCCTATACAGCCGTCTACAGATCGCGATGCCGATGAACATCGACAAGGTAGTACACGAGGTCGGACTTATGAGTGTACTGAGTCACGATATAGCCAGCTGGAGGAGGGTACATCTAGTGGTGCACTGAGTCCAGGAGGTCCGGAATATCAGCAGGCTCATGGTCCTGGTTATTATGATGGATATTCTTATGGTCAATTGGATTATGATTATAATGGTTATACTTAGCCTATTTCATCACATTCATGTTGGAGTAGTCTTCCCAATCAATATCTATATGATTACAGATATCAAGATCCAAATCCAAGTTACTCATCACAGCAGACACACTCTTAATCTCAAGATTCTCAGCAGCCTGAGTATGGGCACCAGTATGGCTATTCGACGGGCACTGGTGGATATCCTTACTCAGGGTCAGAGTCGTTGCCTAGTCAGAATCAGTCATCCTTTAGTTTCGTTGATTTAGTATTTCCTTCTGGCACTGGATATTATGGATATGCAGATGCAGCACCTACACCTATTGGACAACCTCAGCCTAATGATGACGATGATGTGGAGGTCGAGCAACCACAAAAAAGCAGATTTTCATTTTGGTAGTGACTTGTGATTGTGAGTATATATTTGTATTAAGGTAAGCATTTACAGCAGACAGGTCACAACAGTATTATTGCAAGAAGCCAAGCACACACTTGACACTGCCGAACTTGTATTTAAAATAGCTCCCCTAACAACCAATCAAGTAATCCTTAATCAAGTTGCAGGGGAGTATATCAGACACTACTAATTTATTATTATTATTAATATTCTTCACTTGAGGATGACAGGTCATAGACAGGAATCACAGTCACGTCCACAGGTATGTTCGAGAAATTCCTCAAAAATAATTGCAAACACCTAATGTAAGATATTTTCATATTACATTCATTCTAATATATCTATCATTGATAATAGATAGTTAGAAAATTAAATATATGAATTTTGTAGTCAAATTCAGGTTATCTGGTTCATAAATTCATCAGACCGTCCAATACAACTTCTCACCAAAGAGTTGACCGTTACACCACCATAAACATGTTCCAATTTATAAATGAATGCATATTTGGAATGCTTAGAATATTTCAGATTTAATTCATATTTTTTCATATTTTTTTGGTAAAAAAAAAAAAATGCTCTGTTACGCTCCTGTATCGCCGTTACGCCCCCGTATCCGTATCGATTTCGGAGGGCACCGTTGCGCCAACCAATACCGATACAGGATACCTTGTCCACAACTAATATTTGACAAAATAGATGGCCCAAATGTCTTAATATATGAAAATCTTATATAGCCATCTAGTCTTTTGCCATTTGGGGCATGATCCATCTACAATGAGATCCACCAAAACAACCATAGAGAATGCTCTTATAATGGAGTGCACAATCTTTAAAAATGACATCAGTTGTCCCTTAAAAAAAAAAAAAAAAAAAAAAAACTCTTATTTTAATGTTTTGCTAAATGTATTTATTTCAAATAATAGCTTTTCGTACTTGAAAAAGAGCCTATTAGAGTAGCTATATTGAATTAGACTAGAGATGCCAATGGGCTTATTAGACCTTTTTCATGTAATTTTCACATTAGTTTCCACTTCTCCTTAGGCTCTTGGATTGGGTAGTATAGACTTACTGAGGTGGTAAACTTCTTTGGGCCCCACTATGACATATGTGTTATATCCACACCATTCATCCATTTTGCAAAATCATTTTAAGGCGTGAGCCCAACAACAAGGTAATTCCAAACCTCAAGTGGACCACCTCACAGAAAGCAATGGGAAAAATGATGCCTACTGTTGAAACCTTTCTAAGGCCCACCATGATATTTATTTGCCATTCAACTTGTTCATAATTAGGTCCACTATGATCTTAGCGTTAAAAAAAAAAGGGTCCGCTATGATGTTTATTTTGCCATCCAACTTGTTCATAAGGTCATAAAGACCTTGAAAACACAAATATCAAATTGAACCAAGACTTCTAAAATACAAAGAAGTTTTCAATGGTAGGTATTCAATCCCCACTTCTTTGTGGTGTGGTCCACTTGAGCTTTGGATATCCTTCAATTTCAGGACCATGCCCTGAAATGAGTTGGCAAAACAGATGGCCCGTGTGGATAAAATGCAAACACCATTGTGTGTCTCACATAGTACTTACACAATGTGCCATGGTTGGTCCCACAAAGTCCTTACACCATGCTGGGTCCCATAGAGTCCTTATCCCAACAAAATGGATGATGCAGTTTGAATGGTGATCCCAATGGCAGCCAAATAGTTCGTGACAAAGCTCAAAGCTCCGTGGGCCCCACCATGATGTGCATGTTTTATCCATGGCGTCCATCCATTTTTCTTGCTCATTGCAGTCCATGAGCCCAAAAATGATGTAGATCAAAAGCTCAAGTGGACCACACCATAGGAAAAATTGGGAATCGAATTCTTAACATTGAAATCTTCCTACCAGCCTCAAAACATTTGGATCAACCTTATATTTGTGTTTCCCTTCATCCGAGGTCATATAACCTAATCATTAGATTGGATGGCAAATAAACATTTTTGGAGTCGTGCTTTAAAATAATCTAGCAAAATGGATGAACGGTTTAGATATAATAAATACATCCTTTTGAGCTATGTAACTTCGCATGACACGTACCCACACCGGCCAGATCGGTGGTGTGTGGTACACCATACACCAGCCAATCCGCTTCCGAAGAAAAGAAATGGGGGGACGCGGATTTCTTTCGCAGGAAGTTTCTACGCTGGGAACCAAGGTGGGCCCATCGTGATGTTTATGAGAAATCCATACCATCCATCTGTTTTTTGAATTCATTTTAGCTTGAGAAACCAAAAGCGAGCAGGATCCAAGACTCAAGTTGTCCGTGCTAAAGGAAAATGTAGTTAGGGAAATTCCTACCATTGAAACCTTCCTGGGTCGACAGTGATGTTTACATGCCATCCATACCGTTCATAACGTCATTCCTACTGGGATGAACTGAAAACACAAATATTAACATGATTCAATACTTCCGTGGCCCATAAATATTTCAACTGTGGTCGTTCAATCATCACTTTTTTGGCTCACTTGATTATTAGATCCGGCTCATTTTTAGCCTAATGTCTTAAAATGAACTCACAAAATGGATGAACAGAGTGGATTTTTCACAAACATCACAGTGGGCCCCACCTAGGTTCCCAGCGCAGGAACTTCCTGCGAAAGGGTTTCGCAGGACATCCGCGTCCAAAAGGGGGAAAAATCAAAAGAATAATATAATAATAAGAAGAAAGAGTAAAACGTTTTACCTTCTCTGAGAGTAGAAGTCCGGCCGGCAACAGCACAAAAAGGAGTATTCGGAGAGATGGGATAAATGGAAGACGAAAATGAAGAAAAGCTATGAGAGAGAGAAAGGTAATGGATATACACATAGGAATGGAACAAAAGAAAGAGGAAAAAGCTGAGGAAATCTAGGATTTTAACTCTCTAACTGTGGGGTCCACTGTGATATATGTGACCACATCCACGCCATCTATTCTTATTTAAAGCTCATTTTGGGCCATGATCGTACAAATTAAGCGGTTCCAAATCCTAGATGGGCCATAGTACAGGAAACAGTTGCGATTGATCGTTAAAAACTTCTTGTGGGCTACAAAATCTTTGGATCAATATGATTTTTGTGTGGTCTCTTCATTTCTGTGTTTTTGATCTTATTAATAGGTGGATGGAAAATAAACATTCAGGTGGAATCTATAAAGTATTTTATCATAGGGATTCAATCGTGACTATTTCTTGTAGGGTGGTCCATCTAAAATTTTAGTCAAGTTTATTTTTCGGACCATGTCTTAAAATGGTCTTTCAAAATGATTGGACGGTGTGAATTTAAGACAAATACATCAACCTGAGCCCTATGGTCCGGAGTCCTACGCACGTAGAACGATAGGGTCTCATCTAATCCCCTCCTGACAGCATCACGAAGCCACCAACGCCTGTCTCATCTTTAAATGAATCACCATCATGTGATGGTGTCGTGCCATTCGAATATGATATCGCATCGGCACCTTCCTGAAATTTTATAAGTTCGGTGGGAGGATCCACTGGACCACTGAAAGATCCAAATATTTTGTGGACCATACCAACGTGGGGGAACTTGTATGTATATGATTAAATCTAAGGCTGTCCAATCGTTTTAAAAGCTTGATTACTACTATTTTCTGAATCATGGTCATTTTAGAACATGGTTCCGAAAATGAAGTAGATCCAAATAATATGATGAATGTGTTTCATCCACTACGTCCATCCGTAGGCTATAGGCACAAGATTTATAGGGCCAATATGATGAATGTGTTTCATCCACTCCGTCCATCCGTTTGCCAGCTCATTCTTGGATATAAATCCTGAAATAAAGCTGCTCCAAAGATCAGTAGATCACACCATAGAAAATGGTGGGATTGAACGCCCACCAATAAAATCTTCCTTAGGACCATAGAAGTTATATTTGTGCTTTCCCTGTGAATCCTTCACTTAGATCTATGTGATATTTTTAGGTACTGGTTGAATGGAAAATACATATCATAGTGGGTCAAAAGAAAATTTCAACCATTATTGTTAATATGTGTTCCCACTATTTCATGTGGTGTGGTCCATTTGAGATTTGGACTCGGCTCATGTTTGGGCTCATGATCTAAAATGGCCGGGCAAAGCTGATGGACGTAATGGATATAACATATACAAAGGGAGCTGCAGTCGATCCGTGTCAGTAATACTGGCGTTGGCAAGATGCGTGTGGACGACTTGAATTTGAAAGAATACATTGAAATTCTTGTATATGTGATTTCGATTTAAACCAACTACATTGTGAAACTCATTGCTATTAATTCACGATCCTAAATTCTTATTGTTTTAACCATCGTTATCTCTGATTGGTGGATGTATGTTTGCCGAAATATAACCCTTGTATTTATCAATTCTAAACCATCCAATAAATGTCCACCAATCTGAAATGAATATAATAAAATAAGTTTAATTATTTAAATCATGATATATCTAAACTGGAAGCCTTCATTTGGATGGTTTAATCTTGCTTAATTTTGTGCTATATATGTAATTGTTATGTGACTTTTAAGTGTTAGCTTATCATCTGGTTAACAGTGATGTGTCAACTGACAGTGGAGTGTGTACTAACAAGCCAACAAAAAAATAAAAATTAAAAAATTAAAAAAAAAAAGTGTTAGCTTATCATCAGTTACAGTCAACCAGAGTAGCAAACATCTCCGCTTGGAAAACTTGCTGTATGTGCATGGGAATCGGTTCTTTGACCAGCGTAGTGTATACCAGGTACGCTGTATACCAGGTACAGTCTATTAACAGAAAGATCCAAGCCGTCCATCAGGTGGGTCCTATCACATTTATACTGGGACCCAAAACCTATAGATATACGCATAAGTCGATGATTTAGAAGATAAGACAATGGTTAGCTGTCAATTTACACCGCTCATTTGGTATTGTCATATCTTGCCCAACCTCGATCCCTGCCCTACACAAAAGCAAATCATTTTATCTAATGGGTTGGAATCATTTAGATAGTTCAAATCAGTCCTGAAACTTAATATCCAAGGCCCAGACTGGCCCAAAAAAAATAAAAATGATTGGGCCTAGATCTGATACCTATCAATCGGACAAAGGCATGGGAAAAAAGTAGTTAGAGAGGAATGAAACCAACTGTCTGCATTCAAGATAGATGGTTGCCTAAGGATTAAAATGCCCTATGTGTCGGATATAACACATGTATATGGAAGTTGGGTTGGGCCAGGTTGGATTGGGTTGGGTCCGGCTAAAATGACTTTAGCCCAAGCCCACCCTTATCATTGGAAGGAATTGGGCTTAATGGCCTAACCATGGTCTTACATTAAGGAAATCATGTGATAATGAACTAATGGGCTAAGTGCATGAAACATTGGATTTATTGGCATTCACATCACCAATGGAAACTGTCCATTTATCCTCTATTTTTCCACTGCCACATCGAAAGGATCTAAACATCCATGATTTAGCATATCATCGTGTACGTCTATTTTTGAATGGCATTGATTAGGTGGTCTGGATCATCAGCTGATTAGTATATGTTTTCAAGACAGCCTAGGAGGAATGGCTATAATTGTAATAAGGCTTAGATGAGGATGATGACGAGCCTACGAGAAGTAGATATAGTTATGGACGATCAATGACTTAATGACTTAATGTGGGTCCAGTGATGTGCTCACAAAATCCAACCGTCCATCGGATGCAAACCTGAAAAAACCCCAATCCACGTAAATCAGCCCGATCCAATACTTAACTAGCCATAGCACATAGAAAATGTTGAGAGGGAACCCTGCATTGGAGGGCCGAGCTAACCTATGTTATTATAGATATAGAATCCAGACCGCTCAGGCCTTTCATTCAGGACAGATTAATGTTAGGCCAAAAAATGTAGGCTGTTTTACTACGTAGGAGTGTCCTTGTCGAATTCAAGGGTGGGCATTACCTCACAGATTATTCTCTTTTCCGTGGCGCATTTCAGTTTTGGGTCCGTCTGACGCCATGTCATGGATGGATTGGATGGTTGACTCCATCACATGAGCTCCACATCTGGCCGGTACCATTACGAGGTTGTGGTGGTAGCGCAACCTATCTTCTATTTTCTATTTTCTATACTGTAGAAAATTTTGGTAAAGGTAAAACACGAATATCAGCTTGATCCCCGGTAAGAAGTTTTTAACATTGGTGGTCAATCACCGCTTTTCTCTTATGTAAAACCGGTTGTGGATAGTTTCATGGCCAAAATGGATTAGAAAAGGTCTGGTTGACGATAGAAGTGATCCACACCGCCAGATCTTAAATCGGGTAGATCTAGCAAACCAGAATGAGTCATCAGGTGTAAAATATATGATTTTGGGATAGGATGAGCTACTTTAGCCAACCAACACGGTAGAAGCCGAGTTGCCCACATGCAAAATTTGCGAAATTCCATCATATCCACGGTCAAATTCCATGTTTAATTTTGTTTTTACTATAAATAGTAAATTTTATTTTGATTATAACTCTTCATCCGTTGGGCTTTACGAGTTGTGTCCAACACGAAAAGTGCTTAGAATAATTAGGAGAATAACGTGGTTAAGACACATATGAAACTTACTATAAAAAAGTAAATTTACTATTTACAGAAAGTTGTGAATTTCTAGGAGTTTTAGTTTTAATTTGCTTGATTTCTCTCCTATTGCTTGGTATCCCTATTTAAAGGGTAGTGAACTCATTTATTTCATTGATCAATTAAAATTTAAATTTATTAGAATTTATTTCTATTTTCTTGCTTTCGTTCTTGTGAATTCGAGAAGTCCCTGTGAGAAGTCCAGAAAAGCTCCATGGATTCAGAGTAGTTATACTTGAGGAAGACGGTGATCGACCTCATCACGTTCATCCCTATATCATTCTCTGTGGTGAGGTCTACTTGAGATTTTAATCTGCTTTATTTTCGGGCTCATGCCCTAAAATGAAGGGGTAAGATGGATGGACAGCATGGATAAAATAGAATTTTTAGGATAGCCCCACAACGCCTGGGTGGTGTCAAGGACACCACCCAATCCACTTCCCATATGGCATTTCTATAATGGATGTGGGTAATGTACCGAAAGGAACTATACGTCTTGATGCATAGAATATGATTAGTGTCTCGATTTGCCACTTCGTGTATGTAAGGCCAATGGTTTATGGATCCTAACCATCTATCTTTAGGAACCAACAGTGGATGATTAATACCTAAGAAGTTCCCTAATTAAATAGTATTGTGACCCTTAGATTAAGGCATAAAATTAATTATTTTGGAGAAAAAACAAAAAGAGTCCAAAACAACCATCATAGTGCGGATGGGATGAATCATCCCATATAGAATGTTTTTGGGACATCCTGATAATTAGGGTTAGAGCGGTCCTGATCATTGAATTGTGGCCCCACCTGTGCATCTGGGAGGTTCACATTTTTATACATTGGGATCTTATATCCATTCATCAGGTGGGCCGTACATTTGCATCCAATCAATCCATCAGCCATCTATGGTTATATATATATATATATATATATATATATATATATATATATATATATATATATATATATATATATATATATATATATATATATATATTAAATGGCTTTTGGCTATTCAATAGCTTCAATCTAATCATCCAATATGTCTATGTGGACCTTACTCCTCCATTGATCATAAGGTGCAACCCTTCAATTTCTCCATCACTCCCAAAAAATCAGGCTGACTGAGAGGGAGGTGGGTCTCCATGCGGACTGCTTGAATGGAGTGGAGCGGAATAGGTGAGACCCTGGCCTCACCCAAGATGGTGCTGCTCTCACTGGCGCCCACCTTGATGTATGCATTCTACGTTCATACACCCAGATCGATAGCTCAACTGGCAGACTGAGTGGGGATGCCTCGTTTCAACACTTGAGGTCTTGGTATCGATCCCTAGCGGGGGTGGCTAACATGGAGTGTGTGTACTGACATAGGTGTGTACTAACAAGCTAACCCAAAATAAAAAATAAAAAATGCATTCTATGTTCATGGCTGCCATCTTTTTTCCCAAACAATTTTAGGGCATTATCCAAAAAATGAAGTAAATTCAATCATTAAGTAGAGCATACCATAGCAAACAGTGGTTATTGAATACCCTAACATTAAAAACTTCTTGGCAGGCACCTTCATGTTCCCGAAGGGAAGAAACATATATCAGCTTCATCCCGAACTTTTACTGCCTAATGGTCAATCACCACTTTTGCTTATGGTGTGGTATACTTGATGATTGGATTTGCTTCAATTTTGGGATAATGCTCCGATATTGTCGTGGTTCAATTTCAAATTTGGTCTCGTGGTCATGGGGGCACTAGAATTGAATATGTAGCTCAATGCAAAACGAACGACTATTACCCCAAGTGCCAAAATAGGAAGATATGTCGGAATCAATCATATATGACTAAGATCGAATAAGATGGGTCACACCCTGATCCATAGCTCAAGTGGTAGACTGAGTGAAAGATACCTCGTTTCAACACTGAGGTCTTGGTATCGATCTCCAGCAAGGGTGGCTAACAGTGAACTAACAGTGGGGGTGAACCAACGAGAGAGAAAAAGAAAAACAAAACCAAAAAAAAAAAGATCGTATAAGATGGGTCCCCAGATGGGTCCCCTATTCAGCCACTTCCACAGTGTTTAAAATGATCATATGATTATTAATTAGAAGGTGGGGTTCGTCCTCTGAAAAATATGTTGTACATTTGAATTTGACTTCCTTCACAAAAAGACTTTCCAATACAGATGAAAACAAAAATGATATTCTCACAATCAGGCAATAAACAATTCGGATAAATAAGAGTCTGGATCTTCTCTTTGACACTAGCAGGGATTTCCTGCTTGTTCCAATGTGAATGGCTACGTTATCACTGACTCCACTAATTACATTGCAACAATTAAGAAATCCCTGCTGATATGGCGGGCAGAGGATCCAAATTTAATAAATATATAAAAATTGAAAAGAGAAATAAAATTTAAATAAAGAAAAAGATATCCTTACTCTTATTGGATGATAAGAGAGGGTATGTGTCCGATCTTAAGCCAATCCTCACCCTCATTCTTTCTCACCCATTCTTTCAGTTCTTCTGACATGTATTCCAACTTCAATTCTTGAAGGGTGATGATATATTGCAATCCATCAGGAAGCATCTTCAATCTTTTGCAGTATGAAATCTCCAAACACCTAAGATTCTGCATAGCTCCTTCCACCACTCTCCAATCCTCTAATTCATGGAATCTATAAATAGTCAAAGTGTCGAGCAGTGGAAACCCTCCAGCAGAGAAAACCATTTCCTTTCCCACGTAAGCGTCTTCGCTAAAACAATTGCTGCAGATACAGAGACTCCGAAGGTTGGGCAGCTTCTCCAGTGTTACCATCGGGTCTCGATCTAATTTGGACCCCTCCAAGCATAGCTCAGTGAGGTTCGGTGGGAATACATGCGGCTCTGGTAATTTCTCTAAGCGTCCTTTCAATCTCATTTTATATAGATGCTCATGTTTTGAGAAGGACTCAAAAGCTGGAATCCATGATCCATAATCTGTCATTAGCCACAATGATCTGAGGTGGACCAATTTACTAATGGAACGGGATAATGCCATATGGACATCTCCTCGTATTTCATTTATTCCCAAATCTCTCAAATTGGTCAGTTTCTCCAACCCGTCTTCTATCCAGCTGCCCGCACTTAATAACTCAAGCGTCTGGAGATTGCTCAAGTGATGGAGTTGCATGCCGTTGCTGAACCCACTACAGGGTACCATTAAGTGCCTTATCTGTTCCATCTTCAGAATATCATCTGGTAACCATTCTATCTGGAATGAATGCCGTATATCAAGAGTCTGTAAATTAGACAGGCGAGTTATGGTGGATGGTAGTAATTCTAACCTTTGCATTTCGAGACGTAGGTACCTCAAGTGGATTAGGTCCCCAATTTCGTCAGGGAGACGAGAGAGTTCTTTGCTTTGGAGATTCATCACCCTAAGAAATTTGAAAGCTCCACCTTGGATTTTCAAAGCTAGTTTCTCTGGCAAGCCACTCTCGTAACTGAAGTCCAACAAAGAGAGGAGATGTGGAGTGGAGCCGTTCAGAGAGATGAAGTTGCTGGTGTCACCTCTAGTAATTGCAAGTCGGGCTGCCATGATGGATGACGTAGGCACTTTGTTACCGTACACCTCCAGGAATCTCTCGTCCTTGGCTTTTGAAATAGCAAGGTCGCGTAGAAGATCATGAATACAACACTTTTTAGCCATTCCATTGCTCTTCCTTTCCTCCACCTCAATCGTGCTTCTACTGATGAGCTCTTTTACGTAATCCTCCGCAACGTCCTCCATTTCTTTTTCTCCCCTTCTCTGCACGAATCCTTCCGCTATCCATATCCGAATCAATTTGGGAACAGAGATTTTCGAATTTCCATGAAATGCTCCAAAATAAAGAAAGCAGGGCTTCAAGTAATTGGGCATGTCATGGTAGCTCAGGGCAAATATGACCGACATCGCATCTTCTTCACTTTGATGTAGCCACCATTCCACACTTCTAAGCACTTTCTCCCACTCACACACTGACTTCTCTTTCCTTGATAGGACGCCTCCTAACACTGTGATTGCTAGAGGTAAACCTCCACATTTCGCAACCATCCTTCTCCCCAACTCCTCTAGATTTGGAAGGCATTCAGGAATAGGATTTCCCAGTAGTGCTTTCTTGCAAAACAATGTCCAGCTCTCGTTTTCATTGAGAAAACGTAATTTATGGGGTGTGCTCTGTGTATCTGCAACCTTAGCTACTTCCTCATTGCGAGTCGTGAGCAGCACTCTGCTGCCATTTTTCCAATCTGGAAATGCAGTAACCAAGCCATCCCAAGCTTCTCTGGACCGTATATCATCAATTACCACCAGATACCTCTGACTTCCCCAGTATCTCCGCAAGTCTTCCCAAGTATCTCGCACTCGATATTCTTGAGCCACATTCACCCAACAACGAATATGGAATCTATTCCGTACATGGACGTCATTGTAAACTTTCCTTGCAAGAGTAGTCTTACCTGTTCCTCCCATACCAGTGATCGAAATGACAACACGCTGCCTATCTCCTGCAATCAGCCTCTCCACCAGTGCCCTTGTCTCCTTTTCAAAGCTGACCACTTCGGCTTCCTCCACAATAGGAGTCCTCTTCTCCCTCTGTATCTGGCTTTAATTCGAAGAAGTCGAAGCTTCTCCACGTGCCTGTATATTGTGGATGCCGTACTGCAATCTATTGGACAAGATCTCGTCGAGCCTTCTTTTTAAGTCGGAGATCTTCTTTCCAAGATCCTCAATGGCTGGTTTGTCTTTGATGCCACTATTAAAAGTGGATTGGTAACTCATCAATCCAGCACTCGTCTTTCCTCGTTGCCGTGCAATTTTAAAGACGAAGGAGTCGATGACGTTCTTAGTGTTGTTTGCTACTTCTATTATTTCGTCCACACGAAGCTGAACATTTTCATTGAGTAAGGCTTTAAGTTTGTTTCAAAGCGACAAAACCCACACATCTACATGAGAAAGGTAAAAATCTTTCTGCCTTAGAAAATAGTTCAGAGTTTCTATGGCGAATTGAACAGCACTCTCAGCCATTCTCTCTGTCTCCCTTCCTTCAGAAGCCTCTATGTTCAAAAAAAGGCCGTCTTCAACAAGAAAAGTATCTCCCTACAAAAGCAAAGGCGCACTCAGTTATTTCATCTCCTGCTTTCGTAAAACCCACTACTCTCTTCGAGTGTGGATCATCTGTGTTGTTGGGAAACGGATTGACTACTCCCCTGCCACTAGCCTGGTGGCTAGTGGTCGGTGCTCTACGGGCCCCACTATGAAGTATGTCTTTTGTCCATGCCGTTCATTCATTTTTACAGATCATTTTAGGGCTTGATCCCAAAAATGAGAGGTAAATAAATCTCAGGTGGACCTCACCACAAGAAAACAATATTGATTGGATATCCACCATTAAATCACTCCTTAAGGTACACTACTGTTTATTTGACATCCAATCCGCTGATTATGTCATACAGACCTAGATGAAGGAAAAAAACAAATAACAACTTGATCCAAAACTTTTATGGCCCCAACAAGTTTTTAATGGTCAACGTTCAATCAACATTATTTCCTGTACCGGTGGTGCACTCGATATTGGGATATATCTCATTTTTGGGCTCATAATATAAAATTATCTTAAAAATAGATGGACGACAAAGATGAAACATATAAACCATGGTTAGGCCCACAAAGGACCGACCACAACCCATCGGCAGGTGGCAGGAAATTCCAGTGTTGTTGCTGAGGGGTGTACATGAACCGAGCTAACTTGACTCGACTCGAAAAAGCTCGATTCAACTCAGTTCGAAGCTTAGTTTGAGCCAAGTTGAGCTGATTTTTTTAGCTTGAAAATGAGTTCAAGCCGAGTTCGAGCAGGCCCCAGCTCGACTCGACTCGGATCGAATCCAGCTCGAATCGAACTAGTTTGGTGACTCGGTTACTTTGCCATTGATGTTGCTCACCAACTGTTTGATAAAATGGCTCAACGAAATGTGGCTGGTGGCAAGGAAGGTTTGGCTGGTGGCATGGAAGGTATGTACATGAAACAAATACCTTTTTCCTCTCTCTCTATTTTTATTTTTTTTTTTTGTTTTTTTTTTTTTTTAATGTTATTTTGGAAGGTATTTGAGAAAATACCTGTACAACCATTGTCTCTGTTTGTAAAATAGTGAGATTTTGAAGTTGCAGTTAAGGTGTTTGTGGAAATGCCTCAATGGCGAACTCGGCCCGAGCTGCTGACCGAACCGAGCCGAGCTGGCCATCAGGCTCGAGGACCAAGCCAAGCTGAGTTTGAGCTGAGGTCAACCACTTACACCACTATTGTTGCTCACCGTGACACGTCATTTCCAAAGACTCATGTGATAACATTAGATTGCCTGTTGCACAACATAATTTTTATAGTATGGAACGTTTCTAGGTTCACCATGACCTTTGTGTTACATCCACACTGTTCATCAATTTTTTCCAATAATTCTAGATCATGATACAAGAAATTAAGTATATCCAAAGCTCAAGTGAACCACACCACATAAAGTGGTGATTGAATGAACTACAGTTGAAAGCTTTTTAAGATCAATCCTTAGGCTTATTTTCCATCTAATCTATTAATAAGGTCACACAAATATCAACTTTACCAGACACTTTTGTGGCCTCAAAAAGTTTTCAACAGTAGCATCAATTCCTTGTGTTTTCTTTTATATCAGGTGTGGTACACTTTAGCTATGGATCTAAAACACGAAATCGTTAGGCATATTAGTACACCCACAGGTCATGATGTAAGGTGAGGTCAGCTAATAAAATGTAAGCATAAAAAATAAGATACATATGTTTAGGGGGTGTTTGGGATCTCTACAAATAAGAGTTTATTGGCTTAATTATCTTTCAAGAAAAAAGATTATAGGCTATTTGGTAAAAGCCTAATTAGATAGTTTATTCATTTAGAAAATATCAAATAAGTTTTGATTTTATAAGATAGGAAAAGGTTAGTTTTTGAAAAATAGATTATTTGGCTTAAGTGGGTAAACAGTTTTTTTAATCAAAATTTGAACAATTTTATCCCTAAAGTTTTAAAATAATTTCCATCCTGCACCCTTCTCTTTTCTTTACAATCTCTGCAAGGTAGGCCTACGTGATGAATGACCTATAGTGAAGGTGGGGACCTACATGATGAATGGTCCACAAGAAAGGTGGGCCCACATAATGCATGGTCACATCAAAGGTGATCCCCACATGAAGGATGGGACACATCAAGGTGTGGCCCCACATGATGGACAATCCACATTAAAGGTGGGACCCACATGATAATTGGCGGACATTGAGTGTGGGACCACATGACGGAAGGTTGACATTTAAGGTGGGCCCACATGATGAATGACCTATAATGAAGGTTGGAACCCACATGATGGATGGTCCATAGTAAAGGTGGGACCTACATGATGGTTGATGGACATCAAAGGTGGGTCCCACATGATGGATGACTAGGATAAAAATGTGTCCCCGCATGATGGACTATCTACATCAAGCGAGCCCCATATGATAGATGGTCCACGACAAACGTGGGACCCACATGATGGATGATGGACATCGAAGGTGGGGCCCTCATGATGAACGATGCATATTGAACATGGGGCCCCACATGATGTATGGTACACATCAAGGTGGGCCCACATAATGAACGATTCACATCAAAGGTGGGCCCCACATGATGGAAGATACGAATCAAATTGTGGCCTAGCATGATAGAACATCCACATCAAGTGGGTCTCATTTTATGGGTGGTCCGCATCAAAGGTGGGATCCATATGATGGATGATGGTCATTGAAAGTGGGCCCACATGATGAATGACCCATATTGAAGGTGGGGCCCCACCTAATGAATGACCCACATCAAGGTGGGCCCACATAATGGATGAAGTAGGCTTCACATGATGGATGGCTCACATCAAAGTGTGCCCCCTGTAATGGACAGTCCACATCAAGTGGGCCCCACCTAATGGACAATCCATATCCAAGGTCTCACATGATGGAGGACACGTATCCAAAGTGGGCCATATGATGGATGATCCACATAGAAGGTGTTCCCCACATGATGAATGGCAAATATCAAAAGTGGGCCCCACGTGATGGACAAGCGACTTCGAAGGTAGGGCCCACACTATGTACACATCAAATGTAGACTCCATGTGTGGGTGACGGGTAGCGGACATTGAGAAGCCTCACATAAATGACAATTAGCATTGATGGTGGGCTCCATATGATGGATCACCTACATCAAGGTGGGCCCCTAATGATGAATGTTATACATACAAGATGGGTCTTACATGATGGACAACCTACTTCGAAAGTTTGGCTCACACAATGGACGATCCACATCAAAGGTGGGCTCCATATGATAGATGATCCACATCTAATATTTGACAAAATAGATGGCCCGAATGTCTTAATATATGAAGATCTTATATAGTCATCTAGTCTTTTGCCATTTGGGGCACGATCCATCTACGATGAGATCCACCAAAACAATCATAGAGAATGCTCTTATAATGGAGAGCACAATCTTTAGAAATGACATCAGTTGTCCCTAAAAAAAAGTAGCTATATTGAATTAGAGTAGAGATGCCAATGGGCTCATCAGACCCTTTTCATGTAATTTTCACATTAGTTTCCGCTTATCCCTATGCTCTTGGATTGGGTAGTGTAGACTTACTGAGGTGGTAAACTTCTTTGGGCCCCACTATGACATATGTGTTATATCCACACCAGTCATCCATTTTGCAAAATCATTTTAAGGCGTGAGCCCAACAACAAGGTAATTCCAAACCTCAAGTGGACCACCTCACAGAAAGCAATGGGAAAAATGATGCCTACTGTTGAAGCCTTTCTAAGGCCCACCATGATGTTTATTTGCCATTCAACTTGTTCATAATTAGGTCCACTATGATGTTAGCGTTAAAAAAAATGATGTTTATTTTGCCATCCAACTTGTTCATAAGGTTATAAAGACCTGAAAACACAAATATCAAATTGATCCAAGACTTCTACGATACGAAAGAAGTTTTCAATGGTAGGCATTCAATCCCCACTTCTTTGTGGTGTGGTCCACTTGAGCTTTGGATATCCTTCAATTTTGGGACCATGCCCTGAAATGAGTTGGCAAAACAGATGGCCCGTGTGGATAAAATGCAAACACCATTGTGTGTCTCACATAGTACTTACAAAATGTGCCATGGTTGTTCCCACAAAGTCCTTACACCATGCTGGGTCCCATAGAGTCCTTATCTCACCAAAATGGATGATGCGGTTTGAATGGTGATCCCAATGGCAGCCAAATAGTTCGTGTCAAAGCTCAAAGCTCCGTGGGCCCCATCATGATGTGCATGTTTTATCCATGCCGTCCATCCATTTTTCTTGCTCATTGCAGTGCATGAGCCCAAAAATAATGTAGATCAAAATCTCAAGTGGACCACACCATAGGAAAAATTGGGAATCGAATTATTAACAGTGAAATCTTCCTAGCAGCCCCAAAACATTTGGATCAACCTTATATTTGTGTTTCCCTTCATCCAAGTTCATATAACCTAATCATTAGATTGGATGGCAAATAAACATTGCAGTGGGCCTTTAAAAGAGATGGACGTAGTGGATTTGTCAGGGCCATCTCTGTGGAGGCCGCACATCACCGAGTACAGAGACATCTCCGTCCCCGGTCCAATCTGCCCTCGTAATACCCTACCGTGTAAGGTCACCTCCATGACTGCGTTGAATATCAACACGATCCATCCATTTTTCACCTTATCTTAAGATGTAATCCCAAAATTTAAACAAATATAAAACTTAAATAGATTATATCATTGGGAACAGTGCCCAAACTTTTTGTGGGCCACAGAAGTTTTGGATCAAGCCCATCTTCATATTTATCCTCCATCCAGGTCTGGTAGACCTTATCAATGGTTGGATGGCAAATAAACTTTACGGTGGGCCCCACACGGCCTTATAATGTGCAGCCATACATCAAGAAAAGGGATGCGACTTGGCTGGTGTAGTACCCACCGCCGATCTGGCTGACGTGTTGACGTCACCAAGTTCTGTGGGTCCCATCATGAGGTATGTATTATATCACAACCGTCCTTCCATTTGGAGAGTTCGTCGTAAGGCTTGAACCAAAAAATAAGATAGATCCAAAGATTAAGTGGATCACACTGCAAAAAGCAGCGGGAGATTGAACATCTACCGTTAAAACCCTTTTGGGGTCATAGAGGTTTTGGATCAATATGATATTTCCTATTCCTCTTTATCCAGGCTTATGCGACTTTACAAACAGATTGGATGGAAAATAAACACTATGGTGGGCCCTACGAATGTTTTAACGGTGAGAATCATTGTCACACTTCTATTTGTGGTGTGGTCCATTTAAAATTTGAGTATGTATCATTTTTGGAATTTTGCTCTAAAATAATCTCGCAAAATGGATGAACGGTTTGGATATAATAAATACATCAGGATAGATGGGAATTAGGGTTCCGTAAGAAAAATAGATGGTTCATGTGATGAGGATTCAAGATAGATGGTTGTCTAAGGATTAAAATGCCCTATGTGTCAGATATAACACATGTTTATGGAAGTAGGGTCGGGCCAGGTTGGATTGGGTTGGGTCCGGCTAAAATGACTTTAGCCCAAGCCCACCCTTATCATTGGAAGGAATTGGGCTTAATCGCTTAACCATGGTCTTACATTAAGGAAATCATGTGAGTAATGATCTAATGGGCTAAGTGCATGAAACATTGGATTTATTGGCATTCACATCACCAATGGAAACTGTCCATTTATCCTCTATTTTTCTACTGACACATCGAAAGGATCTAGATCACCGTCTAAACTGTTTTCGTTAATGTTGCCAAGTGAATCATGGATGAGTATGGTTTTTGGGCCACAAGTATAAATTTTGGTGTGGAATATGATGATTAGAGTGCGTTAAATAGTCCATATGAAAATTAGGGTTGAATCTCTCCCCTAACCATTACCTTTGATACGCAGTCTGATTTTATCCCTGTGCTTAACATGGAACTAAATATCTAATGGTAGAAGTGTATCTTACATAAACATCATAGTGGGGCTGTCAAAACCGAGAGTAGTGTAATTTTTTTTCTTTTTTCTTTTTTGAAAAAACTAAAAAAGAAAAAAAAAAGGACCGATTTTCTTATTACTTATACTGAATGAGATCAAGAATAAATGCAATTTTGTTTGTTTTTTTTGTTTTGTTTTGTTTTGTTTTGTTTTTTTTTTTTTCGAAAAAAGGGGCGTTGCCATCATCAATATATAAAATGAACAGATTGTACATTCATTTGGGCGGGACCCGGATTAACAAAAAGAGAAAAACGGACCCTGCCTATCATATGCCCCAAGACAAAGCATGGGGAAAAGGAAGGTAGACTGAAAGATGGACCGAGCAGACTAGCAACGGAGCAGCGATGAAAGAGGAAAGGGGAGCAAGATTCTCCGCAAGAAACCATCGGTGGTAGCTGAAGCTGAGGTTGGCGGGTTGCACAAGTTGGTGGATAGATTCTAAAAGATACCAAAGCTTCCAGCCGCAGGTAGAGGAGTGATTGGAGACCGCTTCAAAGAGAACTCGGGAGTTGGTTTCAACTATGATTGAGGTTAGCCCCAGATCCTTGCAAAGCTTAAGCCATCAACCATCGCATGGGATTCCGCTAACATGTTGGAGATCTGGCCATAGCTGGTATGGAAGGCAAAGATAAGATTCCCGTCGAGATCGCGATAAACACCTCCACCGCCTCCAACCCTAGGGTTGCCCTGCACGGAACCGTCAATGTTCAATTTCATTGAGGTCGCGGTTGGCCTTAACCATTTGACAATAGTTGCCCTATTAGTTGAGGAGTGGGAGGGGGACGTTGCCATGGAAAATCCCTGCAAAACTAGGCCTCACAACACAGAGATGGCAATGCCTAGGAGTTGAGATCCTATTTCCATAAGCCAATTGGAAAATCTGGTGATGATGAGATCTGCTTTGAGTTGGTGATTATCGAATTTTGCTCCATTCGTACCGAGCCAGATCAATAAAATGATAATGTGAGGGGCCAGACCCCAAAGAAGCCGCCGATAGGAAGAATTGGAAGCAGCTGCAGTCCATTACTGGATTCGAGCCTGGATGGATTGGTTATGGGTGAACAAGATTAATAAAGGTCAGCCTAAGAAGCTGATGATGGTACCAAAATAAAGGTAAGCCTGAGAAGCTGATGATGGTACCAAAAGAAGCTTAAACACAGCCGACACTACGTTGGTGTGAGTGCCAAAAATGATACACATAGCAACTATCCCTCGATCGGAGGTGCTCTCGAAGCAACCCCAGAGAGATCAGCCTCACAACCAGCAGTAGCAGCAGTGGGAGCTTCTTCATCGACAGTGGCATCGGCATGACCATCTCCGGTATCCTCGGTTTCCGGACTAACAGCTTCGAATGAAGAGAGATCAAGGTCGGGGAAAGTGGCCCTCATTTCCAGAACGCAGGCTTTATATCTGCCTTGATAAAGGTGATCTCTCTCTTCCGTGAACTCCGAAGATTCGAGAAAGGCATCCACGGCCCGGTCCTGAGCTTCTTTTGCTCGACTGGCCTCCTCCTGGGCCTGTTGGATAAGTGCTGCGGCATCTTCTCTGGCCCGAGCTAAAGTACTTTCACAAGTACTATGGGCATGACGAAGCTGCCGCCTCTCTTCCATAACCTTCACCAGAAGTGACGCCAAACGAGCACTTTCAACCTTAACGCCTTCAAGAGCCGTCTCCGCATCTTCGACAGCCTTCCTGGCAAGTGATAAGTCGCCAGTCATACTGTCGACCCGACTTTTGACAATCTCTCGGCGTCTCTCTGCCTCGACCGCAAGTCTCTTAGTCGTCTCCGCTTCAGCTGCAAGCTTCTGAGCCGCTAACAATTTTGAGCAGGCCTTTACCACGCAGGGGGCCAATTGTGAATGGGAAATAACAAGTTGTAACCAGAGCTCAAAATCATAGTCACAAAAAAAAATAGATATTACCTCAAAGAGTAACCGCGCCGTATGACCAAGGGTCTGAAGCGTGGGAGCATTGTAAAAGCTAGCGAAGTCTTTTTTGCTCCCGTGAGCAATGGCCTAAGGAATCATCCCCGATATAACCTTATGGAAGTGGGATGGCTCCTGTTGAGTCATCTCCTCTCGTGAGGATTCTCCACTTGGCCCCTCTCCCTACCTCGGGACCTCCTCAGTAATAACTCTCAGCTCAGAAGCCGACTGAGACATAGGAGGTGTAGCATTCACCTCTTCCGCCCTCTCATCAGGGTTGGAGAGCACAACCACGGTCGAAGCAGCCGGAGCAGAGGCAGATGGGACAACTGGCTCTTAGGCCCTTGGACCCGTCTTCGCCTTGGGGGAGCCCTCACCTTCGAGATCGGTTTAAGAGAAGGTCGAGACTTAGCCATGTCAGAGGAAGCCTGTCTAAGATGAGGTCGAGCCTCGGGTAGATCTGAAAAGAAGAACAATGGCGAATAAGGCAAAAGACCGAGAGAATATGGGAACGTAACAGGAGTTACCTGATACGAACGAGTCTAAACCCGCTAAATGAAGAAGCTCTGGTTGCAACAACAACTTCCACGACCGGTCCTCCGTACTTAACTTTCTCAGATCCCTGACCCGAGCAAGATCACCGGATCCAAGTTTCCCCCTTTTCTTTGGGATATCTGAAAGGTACCATAAGGTCAGATTCAAAGCATTACGACGCGAAGAAACAAGAGGTATAAAGCCGAGTCACCTTCTTTGCGAAACGATCGGGAGACTCGAGACTTGAAGAGCCAAGGATCAACCGTTTTCCAATGTCCACACGCCCAAAACCATCTCTCCTTCCAGTGTTTGTTGGAAGTTAGTGGGTCGGTTATAAGAGAGCCACTCTTGCCCCGCCATACGCTCAGAAAGTAAAAGCCGGGAAAATTTGGAGTCGGCTTTACTTGGTACAAGTAGAGGAATTCATCAACTGTCAGTGGGGGCTGTTCTAACTCAGCCTACAACACTGCGCACCGGAACAAATTCCTCCACCCGTTCGAAACTATCTGGCCGGGAGTAAGCTTGACACGAGACAAAAAATCTCGAGCAATGGGCTGAAAAGGCATACGCAAGCCACATTGCATCGAGACTTAAAAAATTGCTACCATCCCAGTAGGGGGATGATCGGGCAATTCATTCGGACGAGGAAGCCGAATTATGACCGAGTCCGAGACATGGTATCCGGCTCGGATTCGATTCAGGTCAGACTCAGTTAAAACAGATGCAATGGGACCGCTCAGATCATCATCGGCCCCCTCTCTCCCGTAAGACGACTCAGAAACCTGAGCCGACTCAGAAGCCTACGCTAAATGAGTCGCAGGGACCGGCACCAAGGCTCCCTCAGTGATTCGTATTTCCTCTTCTTCCTCCTCCTCTTCCAGCGCATCCAACGCAGGATTTGGTCTCCTTGGGTGGGTTATCAGAGATGATCCACCACTAGATGGACCAGCCAAACTAGATGGACCGGCCAGAGCAGGGCGCTCTGCTGATGATTCAGCAGCCCTCCTAACGAGACGGAAAGTAGCGTCTCTATCAACGGCGATCTCTGCCAGTAAAGAGGGTGGTTCCACAACATTCCAGAGATGTTGCGAATCACCCTCCTCACCGGAAGTTCCCTCTCGAGGGCTCTGAGAGCCATACGCAACCATTAATGTTGGTAAAGAGGGAGAGAATAAAACTTACCGGAGAAGGCAGCAATGGACGCAAAAGAAGATGCCGGAGAAGAAAATGGCACGAATGTTGGCCAAACAATAGATCACGGAGGGAAAGGAGAAGAAAGGGGAAGATAAGATGAGGGGAAGGAGAGAATGATGAAAGTGAAATTCACACTCTCCTCTCGTTCTTTTGTGGCCCTGCCACGTGGCGAGAGCATTTAATGGACAGACAAAACGTCACCTGCCTCGACTCCCCAGCTTGACCCTTGGCGCACGCTGGCGCACGCTGATTGATAATGGTAATCCTTTCGCCACACGTCCGACGTCCATTCGCGAAAATAATGACTTGATGGCTAACCGCTCGTGCGACCTCGGGAAACGAACCTCGTAAGTGAAGGACGACCCAAAGAGCATTAATTGTTTCATCATAACCTCGAGGACGACCCAAAGAGCATTAATTCTCGTCATAACCTCGACTTCTGTTCCAAGGTCGATAAAAAAAAAACTCGTTATTCCTTAGTGCTGCAAGAGACATAAGGAGTAAGGGGGCTTACTGTTGGGGAAAAATATGCCAAGTCCGAAGACTCGGATATGGAACGAACCGACTGTACCCCTTATTCTCTCGGTCCTCGGAGAAAGTATGAAACCAAAGGCTAGATAAGTTGACTCGGTCGATGAGTTAGCAACGTCAGTATAAGCCGACTAAGGCCAAATAAGTCATAAGCCGGCCGACTAACAATAAGAAACCGACTCAATAAGTTGGTTGAGTTAGCTACGGGGTAAGGAAGGATGGCGGACAAGAACCGAGATTATTCCGCTCGTAAGAAGGCGTAAAGCTTATTCTCCAAAGCCAGCTGAGACTCTTCCAGAGTCGGAAACGGTCGAGCCGAGCCAAGGAAAGATGGTGTGAAATCAAATACCACCCCAAAAATCCAGAAGTACAGGTGTCCGATCCCAAGGATCTCGGGATCGAATGAAATCTGTCAAAAGGATCAAATCTCCGAAGATAAGGGAAAAGAATCCCTGTACGGTGGGATCCTCTCTCTCCCCTATAAACAGGAGAGACTCCAATGGTGAAAGGTACGCAAGAGAAACCCCAAAACAAAAACTCTCTTTCCTAGATCCTTATTAACTTAAGCATCGGAGGTTCCCCTGCTTAAGCCAAGACCCCTGTGTATTTCGTGTTATTGCAGGCGAGGGACTAAGGAAAGTGAAGATCAGATTTTACATCAACAAGAGCCATCCTAGAAGACATGATTTTGGAGAAGATCTTCATAATACAGTTGCACAGGCTAATTGGCCTAAAATCCAAGATAACTTCCGGGTTGTTCCTTTTCAGTATGAGATAGATAAGAGTGCATTGGAAGGCTCTAGGAATCTTCCCCCCTTGGATGAACTCGTTGGCCGTGTCAAACAAATCCTCTTTGATAACTTCCCAACATGAAGATAAAAAGGACCCCCCCCCCCCAAAAAAAAAAAAAAAAAAAAAAAAAATCCGTCTGACAGAAGCACTATCGGGAGGGATGGATGAGACAGCCTGCTTCACTTCATCCATGGTTAGGATTGATCATCTGGAAAGATCCTAAATTTTCTAAGAAAATGTTATTTAAAAATAAAAATGAAAAATAAATGAGATAAAAAGTCTCATTAGCCTTAGTTATATCAAATGAGAAATGTCTTCCATACTCTGAAAATTCCTTAGCGTCATTTAAATTTTGAGCATAGGATTCATCATCTATTTTTGTTAAGGCAGTGCAAATAAATGGTTTTTAAAAGTTGATTTTGGGCATCATAATTTCATAATTCAGATCATGGTAATGTCCCAAGGGGATGCGTTCTTCCACAGATTCTCCTCTCGCACTATAAGAAAATTGGTCTTTACCGGCGGTCAAAACCGCCGGCAAATCCTTTGCCCGCGGTAAGCTAACAGCCGGTAAAGCCTCGGTCGGTAAAGGCTTTACCGGCGGTCAGCACCTTTACTGACAATTGTGCTGGACGCCGCTAAATCGCCAGTTTTTGCTACACTTCCAAAAAAATTGGTCAAAAGCTACGGATAAAATCCGTAGCTAAAGGTAAGTACCACAGTGCGACTGTAGCCATTGGTACCGTATTCTTTAAAACTTTACTACGGATTAAATCCGTAGCTATAAGTATCATGGCCACCGAAAATCCGTAGCAATAGAGAAAATCTTTCTTGTCAAGCAGTAATAAAAAAATAATAATAATAAAGAAGAAAAGGTGACCCACATGCATCCTAGTTTTTTATTTTTTATTTTTTATTTTTTTTATTTTTTTTAAACACCATTCTAAGCAGCTAACATACCTTGGTTAATGTCAATGATCTCCTTGTTGCCAATGATTGCCATCGTTTCCAAGGGAGTCATTTCTTCTATCGATCTTTGGTGAGCTGTGTAGCAGTAAAAGGCATCGGCACCAGTATTTCGGAGTCCTTCAACAGGTTCAGGCCCTCGATGATATTGAGGTTCACCACCTGAGCAGAGGTTCTCTGTTTTGTCTACCAGAAGCTCAATCCTCTCACCACTGTCCAGAACCTGCACAAAGAGAGATTATAATGGGTTTATGTTGTTCAGCACATCACAAGATTTAAATAATTTGGGGGCTTCAAAAGACAGGATCGATGGTGAAGATGTATCGTTGGGGTGCTAATGATGGTTTGAGATGAGTTAAGAGCAAATTGAGACACAAGTACCGAACATTAGAGGAGACACATTCGGTTGACAAGGCGCTTTGGCAACAATCGATCCGAAAATTCCAGTTGTCCAAGGTTCATCTCAGTGGGGTGCATAACTTTCAGGAAGAAAGTGGTTGTCCACATTCATTATATCTGCGGCCAGCCAACTGCCCAATAACACAATCACCCAATTTATTCAATAGTAAATTAAATTCATTAATTACTAATGAGATTCATTATGAAGTTCAGTTGACAGTGGTTAAACAGTGTTAGCTGTAAGTGTCCAATTGAGAGCATTCATTATGTCTGAATATGAAATTTGGTGAAGTCAACGAAAATGAAGCATCTCTTTATACTTGATGTGAATAGCAGAGAAAAAGTAAACTAAATTAGACTAATGACTTCTGCATATAAGAAGTCATAGTTTCTAGGCTAAGAAACAAATGTCGTTTTTCTTTGTTAGCTGCTTGTTGAATTGGTTATTGTGGGAGGCAAGTTTGAGCCAAAGGTGTGGTTTCTGGATTGGCTTGTTCGGTTTGGGGTCCCTTCATGTTTTCATTAACAAATTGAAGAAGAACCACTCATAACTTACAGCTGTGAACTTTGAAGCTACAGTACATACGAACCAAAAGGTAGTTGAACTTTGAAAAAAAAACTGGTCCAACCAAACACAAGAATTAGTTTGGTGAACAACACATCCATTGTGCTAAAACAAAGCCAAATCCAAGTCGGATAGTTCAAATTGATTCCCTAACCAGAGAAAACTATACCACATTCCAATATGAAATAACTTTGAGATATTCAGTGATCATTCTTTTAAAACCTGTAAGAACCAGACAGTCAAGCCAGTTATCGACTGGAACCATCCACTAAAATAGGCCAACTTAGTAGGAACCCAGCTCAACTACGTGGGCAACTGTTTAAAAAGGAAAAAAAGTCATGAGTCAAGGGTCAAACTCATAATTTTATAGTATGAGCAGATCTTTTGTAACCTTCTTAAATTCACATTCAATTTAAAAGAGGATTTTATTTGGCCCACACATTGCATACAAAAAGAATCATTTGTCAGAAAGTGTTCTACAAAAACAATGAAACATTTTGCAAAGAATCCATACTTTATGAACCAAAGTAGATCTCATAAAATTGAACGCGACTTACCTAACCCGAGTTTGGGTCATATTGGACATTTGCATTGGCAGATCGCATCAAGTCTCCTAACCAAGAGGCTCATCATAAAACAATAATGCATTTCAAATGGGAGGTCTTGAAGCAACAATAATCTATAAATAGTACTAAAAGTATAATTTTAGATTAGTGCAAATTTCCTAGTAATAAGAATCTTAGATGCAGAAATATCCATAAAAATGAAACAATTTGGTAAAATAAAGTTCTAGCTAACAAAATTTATGGATAATGCCAACATAAATCCTATAAAAAAAAATCCACAGAACAGTTGGTTACAAGAACTATAAAATATAGTTCTCTTAAAAGAAAAGAATGAGAGAAAACATGATTTGGAAAGGATGAAAAGATGGGAAAAAAAAAATCTTAATCAAGGTTGCAACAAATAATGGCTTTAGTAGTGGCAGTAACACAAACCTTAATGATTTGATCCTTAGAGGCAGTTAGCACCCAGTCACCATTTTGATTCCCCTTGATATAGAGCACGGTATTTTTGTGACCATGGCTACAAAAGATATGCAAAAACAACCATGAAGTATCCAATTATCAACTGAAAAAAAAAAATGGCATGACAACCATGAAGAACCATTCTTGGTCGGAGTCTCAAAATTGAGGGAATTATTGAATTACTCATTGAAGATACCTTGCAGCTTCCTCTTTGAAAATCTTCATAGGTTGTTTGTCAAGTAAAGCAAATAGCTCCCCACCTGGGCGAAAATCATATCAAACGTATGTGCGTAAGTCTGTGAGTAAAAGAAAATCATCAAGATATAGGATAGCATGAAACAGCATGCAGGCATGAAATATGTCTAATATAGGATAGCATGAAACACAAGCATCATCATCAACAACAACAACAACAATAACAACAACAACAACAACAACAACAACAACAACGAGCTAACTTAAACAACATTACCAAATACATCATTTGGCCAGTTAAGAAGGACGAGGCACACCTGACCAAATGACAAGAAGAAATGAACACATACATGGCCTAGCCATCTAGCCTTTACACATTGCAAGCCTTTGAGAACTATTCTCCCATGACAGAAGCTTACACCACAAACCATGTATATAGCCCAAGGAGACTGGGAGAATGGAACAACTTGGAATTTTGCCTCTTGGCGTACGTTCAAACACCATCATCATTTTGCTGTTGAGGAATGCTTTCAAAGAAAATGGTGGAGGTCCATCCTGCCAATTCACAAAGAAGAAAGTTTTGACGGAGAAAGTAAGTAGGTACTTGCAAAGTCACATATTCCATGATTCTGAGAATCAACTAACTAATGGCTACAACATTTTGTCAAACAGAACTTAATTTAGCAATAGCATCGGAAAAGAATAAAACACAGATAAATTCACTTGTGATTAACATAAGGATGATCACTTACCATGTAGCCAAATAATTGAGACATTTTTTCTCCTAGGTTGGTCAAAATTTTAATAAAAAGATCCCATTCTACTGGTATATTAAAATTCTCACAAATTGCTTCTGTAGAAGCATTCATTGAAGGTCTATTAGAATCTTTCTTCGAGTCATTGAGGATTGTTCTTGTTGAAATCATCTCATATATGACACTTTGAACATCAACAAGGTTCAATATCTACATGTTGGAAAGAAGGCCCAAAACCAGTTAGAGATCAATCAATATCTACAAAGGTAACATGTGCAGTAGCAAAGTATCCATCAATGATGAGAACCTCAGTAAAGAGATGAGATTGATTGGCATTCTAATTAGTTTCACAAGCTTTTAATTAGATCTGTTGATAAACTAATTTGGGAAATGTTCTAGCAAATGTGAACTTTTAAAGAAGAAATATTAGCTATGCATAGCATGTTCCATTAGGCGTGTATATGGGAAAAGCATCAGGATGTTTTTGGGGATTTTGGGTGAAGTCTAATGGTATATAAATGTAATATAAATTTTTATAAATGTAATATAACAGGTTCCTCATCTGAAAAATCCATAACAAATATACCATTAGGCTTAAATCCTAACATGATTTTTCTCAAATGATAGACGGAGAGGATGTTGCACTAGCATCACAATGGATCTCATTAGGCAATGTACCTGCTGGATAGTGTGGATCTCATTCACATTAGTTGGCATGCCTGCATTTTTCCACATGAGAGCTATGCTAGAGAAGTCCTAATAAAATGAGATTGTCATCCAAACTCTTCAATTGTTGGCCATCTACTGTATAGCTATAATCTGTATATGAGAGAGAGAGAGAGAGAGAGAGAGAGAGAGAGAGTACCTAATTGGAACCTTGTCCACTTGATGGATCATCTCATCTTCAGCACCTCATTTGATTCTCTTACCATCAATCCAGATGTTTAGATGCATGATGCCTTGCTCCAGATCATACATTCTGTCCAACACCACAACCACATTAACTATAATTAAACAAACCACAACTTCATCAAAACCAGAATGAACAAGAAAAACACGTATAGAAACAGCAAAAGTAAAAATTATCCAATTAGCTAACGAAAACCCAGAAACCCAAAGAACATATGACATGTCAAATAACCATCCAATTGCTGGCCGTTGAGTGAACCACTAAAAGCAAAACATTCAGAGGCTTAAATTCAACAAGAGAAAAGAAAATGACCGAGGTGTTTTTATTTGACGAATGATTGTCTAGAAGTGACCATTTGAAGTAAAAAATGATGATTGTCTAGAAGGCCCATTTGAAGTGACCGAGGTGCAATTGGAAGCGTCCACTCCAATACTGTGAATGGAAGGGCTAATGATCTAAGCTACATAGATAAATAAAGAATGATAAATATCTAGAAAACCGATTTTAAATGCATCTTCAAATACAACTAAATGCATAATTAAGAAGTAAAAAAGGTTTAAAAGAGATTACGCATAGTCACCAAATATCTCAACAGAAAATCCTACAAACATGCAGACATACACACAAGTGAACATCCCCCACACAGCATATTAGAGATCATGAAACAAATGACAGAGGAAAAGAAACAAAAGGAATAAATACCACTGTAAATCATGAAAGAATGAGGTAGCAATTGTGAATTTGTGATTGTGATGGGATGTTGCCAGAAAACATATTGGATTAGAAACTCATGAATTCATAAGGTTGGAAAGCTTTCACCAATCCAAGTGGGAATATAACCTGAGAAATTGTTGTGTCTGAGGTCAAGAGTCTCCAAACTAGCACATTTCTTCAAAGACAAAGCATATGAAGGACTAACGCACAAAGGTAAAGTTTCTTCATTGCCTTTCAAAAAAAACACACAAAGGTAAACTATATTATTTTTTTTCTAGGCACAAGAAACATAAAAAATAGCAGTAATGAGCATATATTTCAAGTGCCTAGAAACTAAAGCATCTAATAAAGTTTAAAAATCATTAAGAACGTACTGATATAGAATGATGTAAATAATAACCCTAAAGGAATTTGACAAAAGAAGTCAAGCACATTCCAGAAAATGTTCACACAACAACCAAATGTAATTCATAATTAAGAGATACCTACATGCAATTTGATTACCTAGTCACAGTAGTTCAGAGTAGAAATATAGTAATAAGCCTACCATCATCATGTTCCATCTTCTAGCCCCCATCTTTCACTTCATGGATTGAACAATTAGATCTGCCAAATTTGAATAACATAACACATGGTACCAAAAAAAAAAAAAAAAAAAAAAACTTTGGAAGTAAAATGTTACAACTTATATATGGTCTCAGGCATTGGGTTTGACTTGAAGAAAGCTTCAGCTTGTCTTCTAAGAAATCCTCTCTAAATGCCTGTGAGAAAGAAAACAAAAATAGCACAACATAAATATCATATCATTAAATTAGATGCGCGAAACTCTGGGGTAGAACAACTGAAGGAGTTATTTCAACAAGGTAGGCCTTTACAGGGAGTTGTAACAGCACTTACAGGTCATTTTTTTTCCATGACGGCCGTTATGTGACGGTTGCCACTGTTACCTTTACGTAATGGCTGTTATGACACACCATTCATCAGGCCAATAGTTTATCATTGAAACATGCAACTTTTACAAAATTGAAAACCAGGTATACTGTATCCTTTATTTTAAATTAGCAAAGGAGGATTTGGGAATGTCAGCATGGAATCTAATTGTCAGCTACAATGACCCAATAAAACTAGATACACTGACCCATCCAAGCAGTTCATTGGTAATATTGAAGTGTTTGTCATTATCAAATAATGATTCATATTATGCAAGTATAGAATATGAAAAACTGTATCTAGTTATTTAGATTTATATGTCAAAATTCACATTGGGGGTGAACAGTAGATAGATATAGTGAGAGAGAGAGAGAGAGAGAGAGAGAGAGAGAGAGAGAGAGAGAGACTGGTATTCTAATGTGTATCACATGGCAAATGCATGTGCTCGACATATCATTTCTTTAGATAAAATGTTGTGCCCTTGTTCAGCTCAGCTGCCCTGCTTACACTTTTGACAAAGATGACAACCTGATTAAAATCCAAAGCATCTAGGAGATCATTCAATTTGCGGTTTTCTACCAATTTGCAAAATTTAATGTAGTGCTGCCACAAATCAACAATTTATCAGTCAAGAGAAAAGTAGAAAACAAGCAATATAGATACATGTATTAAATACACCTTTTCATGTAAAATATCCCAATGCCTGCATATTGTGCCAAATTAAAACTTAAATCATCAGAATGCGGCTTTGAGAGCATTCAATGTAGGAAGAGATCAAATTCAAGTCATCTGGATCTCCTCTTCACGATGTTTTCTGAGAGGAAAACTCCAGAAGTTTTGCAATAGTTTCACATAGAATCCCCAAAAAATTACCAAGTCTAGATCTTTATTCAAGATCACATCCGCACGTTTTATCCTGTAACTAAGGGATGAAACAAAGCCCCTAACTGCATTGGAGGGGGCAGTTAGGGGCTCTGAATCATCATCTGGTATTTCATCAATCATCTGGATAACACTTCTGTCAAAATTCCACTTGAAAATGAGTGCATGCGACAATCAAACGAAAAGAAGCACAAATTTCATCAAGTTACCATAAGATTAAACATGAATTCAAGCACAGAGTATCGAAGAATGATGATTATAAGGTTCCAAACTTTAGAAGAAGATCCAAGATAATGGATCTAGGGATTCAAAAAAGTGAAATTTAGGGCTTTTAGAGAGGATTTTACCCTTCGAGGGAGAAAGTCGCGGAAACCGGAAAAGAGAAGAGAGCTGATTTCCACCTGCGCACAAATGGGGTAACTATGTCAATGAGAGAATAAAAATAACCAAAATACCAGATTGAGTTCAACGTGTCCAGTAGATCTTTCTGAGTGATTATGATGATGTTGATGATGAAGAAAATGATAACTACAGAAAAGGGATAGATGGAAGGAGAGATCTTTCTTTTACCTTGGGACCGTTGTGTAGTTTGATGAAATCGTGCATTTAGATGATCTGAGAGAGAGAGAGAGAAAGAGAGAGAGAGAGAGAGAGAGAGAGAGAGAGAGAGATCTAAAAAGAATCGGATCTTAAAATACAAAATGCAGAGTAGGAAAAATGAGAGAGAGATAGACGTCTGAAAAGAATCGGACCTTAAAATACGAAATGCAGAGTAGGAAAAATGAGAGAGATAGAGAGAGAGATCTGAAAAGAATCTCACCCTCAAACAGCTCCTTCGAGCGGCTGCTCCAATGGAGATCTGAGTAAAAAAGATGACGCAAGATAGAAGAGATGGTGGAGATGCGTTGGACAGAGAGAGGGAGGCGAATAAGAGAGATGGAGCAGGTGAGAGAGAGAGAGGAGAGGGAAATGGAGATCATGAGAGAGAAAGAGAGAAAGAGGAGAATCGGGAGTGGAGATCGGGAGAGAGAGAGAGAGAGAGAGAGAGAGAGAGAGAGAGAGAGAGAGAGAGAAAGAGGAGAATCGGGAGAGAGGGGAACGAGAAGGGAGAGAGAGAGAGAGAGAGAGAGAGAGAGAGAGAGAGAGAGAGAGAGAGAGAGCAAATGAGGGGGCCGGTTAGGGTTATTGATATATTCGGCCCCCTTTGCCGGCAGTGCGCATTGGGCGGCCGAAAAAATCGGTCGGCAATTCCGCACTTTGTTGTAGTGTCGTAGGAGCCGTTCATATTCTGTCACTTTAGTAGACAAGTCAATCAGATCTTCGAAATCCAAATCCAACCGACTGACAATAAGTAAGGTCCTTGTAAAATTTTCTAATCCATTGGACCATGCATGAAAAAAATAATTTTAGAGAAATGAAATCAACTATTCATGTTCAAGATAGACGGTTGCCTAGGGATTAAAATGTCATATATATGCGTCGTATATAACACATGTTTATGGAAAGTTGGGTTGGGTTGGGTCCAGCTAAAATGACTTGAGCCCAAGCCCACCCTTACCAAAGGAAGGAATTGGGCTTGATCCATTGCTTAACCATGGTCTTAAGTTAAGGAAATCATGTGAGTAATTATCTAATGGGCTAAGTGCATGAGACCTTGGATTTATTGGCATTCACATCACCAATGTAAGCTGTCCACTCCTCTATTTTTCTGCTGCCATATCGAAAGGTTCTAAACATCCATGATTTAGCATATCATCCTGTACGTCTAGCTATTTTTGAATGCCATTGATTAGATGGTCTGGATCATCTGATTAGTATATATATTTTTTCAAGACAGCTTATGTGGAATGGCTGCAATTTTGACAAGGCTTAGATGAGGATGATGATGAGCATATGCGGAGTACGTAGCTGAAGTTATAGACAAACAATGAGTTAATGTGGCCCCGTGATGTGTTCTCGAAATCCAACCATCCATCAGATGCAAACCCGAAAGAAACCCAACCCATATAAATCAGCCCAATCCAAGACTTGACTACCCATTGCACATAGAAAATGTTGACAGGGAATGCCCTGCATTGGAGGGCGGAGCCTACATTAATATTGTACATATATAATCCAGACCCTTCAGGCCTTTCATTCAAGACAGATTAAGGGTTAGGGCACCGTGGGGCCCACTGTGATGTAAGTGTTTTATCCACACCGTTCATCGTTTTTATCAGATCATTTTAAGGTATGAGCCAAAAAATGAAATAAGTTCACAGCTCTAGTGGACCACACCAAAGGAAGCTGTAGTGATAATGACACTCACCGTTGAAACCTTTCTAATGGCAAACGTGATGTTTTTTTTTTACCATCCAACCTATTTATAAGGTCATGAGTAAACTAAGTTGGTCCTACCGTGAATGTGTGTGGGTTATCCACGCCGTCCATCCGCTTTTCAGCTCATTTTGGTGGTAAATTGAAGCATGCCTAGAGCTCAATTGGACCACACCACAGGAAACAGTGGGAATAATGACTTCCACCGTTGAAACCATAGTAGGGCCTACAGTGATGTTTATTTGTCATCCAACCGCTTCATAAGATCACACAGACATGGATGAAGGGAAAACACAAATAACAGATTGATCCAGAACTTCTGTGGCCCCCAAGAAAGTTTCGATGATAGAATTTCAATTCACACTGTTTTCCCATGACGAGGTCCACTTCAGATTTGGATATACTTCATTTTTGTGCTAGAGCCCTCAAATTATCTATTAAAATAGATAGACAGAGTGGATAAAATATGTAAATCATGGTCGACCCTACGGAGTTTACTCTCAGCGTGCTGAGTTACTCAGTGCGCAATCGGCGCCCGGAGGAGGTGGATCCTCCAAATACAGTACCAAAAATAAAATAAAATGCCCCACATCAAGCCATCAGGGATATCCTGGTGCCAGTGGGACGAGGCAATAAACATACCTCACTGACAATTAGGATAAATAAGAGTCTGGATCTTCTCTTTGACACAAGCACTGAATGGCTACGTTATCACTGACTCCACTAATCACATTGCAATAAACAAGAAATCCCTGCTGATATGGCGGGAGGAGGATCCAAATTTAAAAAATATATCAAAATTGAAAAGACAAATAAAATTTAAATAAAGAAAAAGACATCCTTACTCTTATTCGATGATAAGAGAGGGTATGTGTCGGATCTTAAACCAATCCTCTCCCTCGTTCTTTCTCACCCTTTCTTTCAATGTTCTTGACATGCGTGACAACTTCAATTCTTGAAGGGTGATGATATATCGCAATCCATCAGGAAGCATCTTCAATCTTCTGCATGATTCAATCTTTAAAGATCTAAGAATCGGCATCGCTCCTTCCTCTACTCTCCACTCCTCTAATTCATGGAATCCATCAATAGTCAAAGTGTCGAGCAGTGGAAACCCTCCAGCAGAGCAAACCATTTCCTTTCCCATGTAACCGTCTTCAACAATATCGCCATAGATACAGAGACTCCGAAGGTTGGGCAGCTTCTCCAGTATTACCATCGGGTCTCGATCTAATTTGGACCTCTCCAAGTATAGCTCAGTGAGGTTAGGTGGGAATACATGCGGCTCTGGTAATTTCTCTAAGCGTCCATCCAATTTCATTTTATATAGATGCTCGTGTTTTGAGAAGGACTCAAAAGCTGGAATCCATGATCCAGAACATGTCATTAGCGACAATGATCTGAGGTGGACCAATTTACTAATGGAACGAGATAATGCCATATGGACATCTCCTTGTATTGCAAATATTTCCAAATCTCTCAAATTGGTCAGTTTCTCCAACCCATCTTTTATCCAGCTGTCCGCCCTTACACTTTTAAGCGTCTGAAGATTGCTCAAGCGATGGAGTTGCATGCTGTTGCGGAACCAACCAGTAGGTACCATTAAGTGCCTTATCTGTTCCATCTTTATAATACCATCTAGTAGCCATTTGAGCCAGAATGAACATATATCAAGAGTCTGTAAATTGGACAGGCAAGTTATGGTGGATGGTAGATATTCTAACCACGGCATTTCGAGACGTAGGTACCTCAACTGGATTAGGTCCCCAATTTCGTCAGGAAGACTATTGAGTTCATGGCTTTGGAGATGCACCACCGTAAGAAATTTGAAAGATCCGCCCAGGATTTTTAAGGCTAGTTTCTCTGTCAATTTACTCTCGTAAGTGAAGTCCAACAAAGAGAGGAGCTGTGGAGCGGAGCCGTTAAGAGAGCTGCAGTTGCTGATGTCACCACCAGTAATTACAAGTCGGGCAGCCATGATGGATGACGTAGGCACTTTGTTACCATACACGTACAGGAATCTTTCGTCCTCTGCATTAGAAATCGCAAGGTCGCGTAGATGATCATGAATACGACACTTGTTAGTCATTCCATTGCTCTTCCTTTCGTCCACCTGAATCATGCTTCTACTAATGAGCTCTTTTACATAATCCTCCGCAACGTCCTCCATTTCTTTTTCTTCTGTTCTCTGCACGAATCCTTCCGCTATCCATATCCGAATCAATTCGTGGACAGAGATTTTCGAGTTTTCATGAAATGCTCCAAAATAAAGAAAACAGGGCTTCAAGTAATTGGGCATGTCATGGTAGCTCAGGGCAAATATGACTGAGATCGCATCTTCTTGGCTTTGATGTAGCCACCGTTCCACACTTCTAAGCACTTTCTCCCACTCATGCACTGACTTCTCTTTCCTTGATAGGACGCCTCCTAACACTGCGATTGCTAGAGGTAAACCTCCACATTTCGCAACCATCCTTCTCCCCAACTCCTCCAGATTTGGAAGGCATGCAGGAGAAGGATTTTCCAGTAGTGCTTTCTTGCAAAACAATGTCCAGCTCTCGTTTTCATTGAGAAGACTTAATTTATGGGGTGTGCTCTGTGTATCTGCATACTTAGCTACTTCTTCATTGCGAGTCGTGAGCAGCACTCTGCTGCCGTTTTCCCAATCTGGAAATGCCGTAATCAAGCCATCCCAAGCTTCTGTGGACCATATATCATCAATTATCACCAGATAGTTCATCGTTTCCAAGTACTCAGAGAGTCGGCTTCGCAATTCTTCATCAAGCATACTCTGAATTGAGACTCGTGAGAGCCATGGAAAGAAAGCAAGCACACTTGCTAAAAGAATATCACGCACTCGATATTCTTGATGCACATTCACCCAACAACGAAAAGAGAAACTCTTCCGTACTTGGATATCATCATAAACTTTCTTTGCAAGAGTAGTCTTTCCTATTCCTCCCGTACCGGTGATGGAAATGACCACACGCTGCATATCTCTTGCTATCAGCCTCCCCACCAGAGTCCTTGTCTCGTCTTCAAAGCCTACCACTTCGGTTTCCTCTACAATAGGAGCCCTCTTCTCCCTCTGTATCTGGCTTTGATTCGAAGAAGTTGAAGCTTCTCCAGATGCCTGTATATTGTGGATGCCGTACTGCGATCTGTTGGGCAAGATGATCTCGTCGAGCCTTCTTTTTAAGTTAGGAGACCTATTCTCCCTCTGTATTTGGCTTTGATTCGAAGAAGTTGAAGCTTCTCCACGTCCCTGTATATTGTGGACTCCGCACTGTGATCTGTTGGGCAAGATGGGCAAGATGATCTCGTCGAGCCTTCTTTTTAAGTCGGAGATCTTCTTTCCAAGATCCTCAATGGCTGGTTTGTCTTTGATGCCACTATTAAAAGTGGATTGGTAACTCATCCATCCAGCACTCGTCTCTCCTCGTTGCTCTGCAATTTTAGAGATGAAGGAGTCGATGACGTTCTTAGTGTTGTTTGCAACTTCTATTAGCTGGACACTTTCATTGTACCCGCGCATCGCATCCACGTCTTTGAGTAAGGCTTTGAATTTGTTTTTAAGCGACATAACCGACACATCCACATGGGAAAGGTAAAAATCTTTCTGCTGTAGAAAATAGACCAGAGTGTCTGCGGCGGATTGAATAGCACTCTCAGCCATTCTCTCTGTCTCCCTTCCTTCAGAAGCCTCTTATGTTTAAAACAAAAAGGCCTTCTTCAATAAGGAAAGTATCTCCCTACAAAACCAAAGGCGCACTTAATTATTTCATCTTCTGCTTTCGTAAAACCCACGACTCTTTTGAGTCACTAGCGCGGTGGCTAGTGTCGGTGCTTTACGGGCTCCACTGTGAAGTATGTCTTTTATCTATGCCGTTCATTCATTTTTACAGATCATTTTAGGACTTGATCCCAAAAATGAGAGGAAAATAAATCTCAGGTGGATCACACCACAGGAAAATAATATTAATTGGATATCCACCATTAAAATCCTCCTATGACCCACTGTACTATTTATTTGACATCCAATAGATTAGGTCATACAGACCTAGATGAAGGCAAAAAACAAATAACAGCTTATGCAAAACTTTTATTGCCCCCAAAAAGTTTCTAACCTAGTTTTGCCCCCAAAAAGTTTTTAACGACATTTAATTAACACCATTTCCTGTAATGTGGTCCACTTGATATTATTATATACTTCATTTTTGGGCTCATAACATAAAATTATCTTAAAAATAGATGGATGGCATAGATGAAATATATACATCATGGTTGGGCCCACGGAGCACCGACCACTAGCCATCGGAGTAGCCGTGAAGACTCCGGAAATTCCAGTGTTGCTACTCACTGTTACGTGATGGCATTTAAAATCGGCTGCCAGCTGCACAATGCAACTTTTAATGTACAGAACCTTTCAGGTTCACCGTGACTTTTGAGTTACATCCACACCGTCTATCAATTTTTTCAGATAATTCTAAAGCATGATACAAGAAATTAGGTATGTCCAAAGCTTAAGTGAACTGCACATAAAACAGTGGTGATTGAACAAACTACAATTTAAAGCTTTATGAGACCAGTTGTTAGGCTTATTTTTCATCTAACATGTTCATAAGGTCACATATACTTTAAATGGATCTAAGGTACAGATATCAACTTCATTGGACACTTATGTGGCTTCAATAAGTTTTCAACAATAGCATCAATTCCTTCTGTTTTCTTTTAAATGTGGTGTGGTCCACTTTAGCTTTGGATATAAAACACAAAATCGTTAGGCTTATAAGTACACCCACCGGTCATGATGTAAGGTGAGGTCAGCTAATAAAATGTAAAAATAAAAAGTAAAATACATATATTTAGGGGGTGTTTGGGATCTCAACAAATAAGAGCTTGTTGGCTATATATATATGGAAAAGTTACTATGTGCTTGAGTATAAAGCGGTCGTCCATGAGGTCGAGCTGTGTGGGCCCCACCGTGATGCCTTTCGAACATCAACACCGTCTACCAGATGCACCATTCCATGGTAGGCCTGGACGGCCCAAAATCAAGTCAATCAATGACTTTAGTGGGCCACACCATGTACAGAAGTGCAGAGGGGCCGTGCACCATTAAAACATTCATAACTATTTTTTAGGGCCCACTGAGATGTGGTTTGCAAATCCAGCCCATCCATTATGTGTGTCCCACTTGAATGAGGCCCATTGTGGACCCCACCACAGAAAAAAGTGTGGAGAGTGATGCTCATTCTTAAAATAATCGTAAGGCCCATTGTACTATTTATTTGACATCCAAACTATTTTTAAGTCATGCGGACCCATGTGAAGGAAAAAAAACAAAGATCAATGTGATCCAAAACTTCTATGGTCACACAAAAATATTTAATGGTCGACACCCATTCAACACTGTTTCTTGTAATGTGGTCCACTTGAGATTGGGATATACCCCATTTTTGGTCTCATTACCATAAAATAATCTAGAAAAACATATAAACAGCATAGATGAAACACATACAGTATAGCGGGGCCCATAAAGGACTGACCACCCGCCATTGGTGTTGGCAGGGGAGTAGCCAGGACGCCACCTAGGGAAGCGGATTTCCTAATAAAGTCTTTCCCTAAAGATTCGCGAAAGTATTTTATTCTAGGGCCATTGTGATCTTTGTGTGAAATCTAACCCGTCCATTCATTTTTAGACGGACATTATTTCGAAAATGAGGAGGATCCAAAATTCAAGTACGCCATACGAGATGAACACGACAGAAAGGAATGCTTACTGTTGAAACCTTCCTAGGCTCCACCTTAGTGTTTATATTCCATCCAAACCGTCTATAAGGTCATTTTCACTGATATGAAATGAAAACACAGCGAACATAAACCAATACAAAATTTTTGTAGCCATATGAATGTTTCAATAGTGGTCACTAAATCCCCATTGTTTCCTCTCATGTGTCCCATTTAATTTCTGGATCCTCCTCATTTTTGGTCGCATATCCTAAGATGATTTTGAAAAACGGATGGACGGGTTTGATTTATCACAAACATCATATAGTGGGCTCCACACAGAATTTTAGTACATAATCTTCCAACAACGAAAGGCTTCACACGTAAAATTTATTGCGGTTTTGTTTATTCAGTCCCTATAAAATTTCTTCACCATCCTACGAATAGCATGATGCCACCACTCGACCTTATGGAAGGTAAGGTACGGTCGAGCGTATAGTACCTTTTCCCTATATATATATATATATATATATATATATATATATATATATATATATAAGTTGGAAAAGAGTCCAAATCTAAAATCTGAATATGAAATTTGAATGTAATGTCCGAAAACTAATAATGAATGTAGGACAACCAGTTTTTTAACTAATTTAAAAAATATTTGAAATATGTTAATTCCACACATTTACCCATATAAAATAACCGTCATTGAATCCCTACCATTAAAATCTTTATAGATTCCATTGTAATGTTTAATTGTCATTTGACTTGTTGATAATGTAAAAAAAATTCGGATGAAATGACGATATAAATATTATCTGAATCCAAAGCTTTTATTGCCCATAATAAATTTTTAATGTATGCGTTTTATCTATGCTGTTCATTTATTTTTCCAAATCATTTTAAAGAATGATTCCGAAAATGAGGATTATCCAAATCTCATGTGGCCCAAAACTTTCATAGCACATTAATGGTCAATCACCACCATTTCCTATGGTATGGTCCACTTAAAAATTGGATTTACTTCATTTTTTGAATCATGCGCGCCCTAAAATGACCTTTCGATACAGATGGAAGGTGTGGAGGTAGTCACATAGGTCACAGTGGCCCCCACGGTCAACGGTCTCACCCACCTCAATGGATACGGGTGTAACCTAATCTGCTCCCCTAAATGGTAGAGAGGGAATTGTTGCTGTGCTACCCCACCAACTGGAAGTGGATTGGGTGGTGTACCATAAGCCACCTATTTGGCTGGTGTGTTGACGTCAGCAAATTCTGTGATCCTATAATGAGGTATGTGTTATATCCCCCAACCATCCTTTCATTTAGAGAGCTTGTATTGAGGGTTAAACCGAAAAATAAGATAGATCAAAAGATCAAGTAGACCACACTGCAAAAAGCTGGGGGGATATAAGTGTACCATTGAAGTCCTTCTAGAGGTCACAAAAGTTTTGGATCAATATGATATATATTTTTTTCCTATTCATCCAGGTCTATGTGACCTTATGGACAGATTGGATGGGAAATCAATGTTATGGTGGGCCCTACGAATGTTTTAATGGTGAGAATCATTGTCTCACTGCTGTGTCTAGTGTAGCCCACTTAAGATTTGGATATGAAAATTTTTTTGTTATTGTTGAGGTCAAAATCTGGTCAGCCCTCTTCCCCTCTTCACATATTCCGAATAGATGAAGGACCTGGTTCCCTGCACATAAACCGTGAGCAATGGAGACCCTGGCTAAGCCGGGGGACCCTCCGATGCCTAAGTCAGGACAATGGAATCTGGGTCTAAATTGGGGAGGAAAGGGAGTGCCAGATGTTGCGTACCTGTTGTCATGGGACGATGTCATATTTATACCTCTTCATCGCTTGATTCGCATTCGATAATCTCGGCACGATCAATGTGATTTACAAATCATGGAGATACTGCCCAGAATCTGGAGATCATGTGTTACGGCGTGCGTATTTACGGACGAGATAATAGGACACGTCCATACATGGCGGTTTCCTCACTTAGCGCGCGAAACCTTTATCCTCGGAGATGCCTCGGCTCGGCTAGATCGAGGACGACGGCATCGCTCCGAGCTGAGGATTGACTGTGCCAATCCTGAGCCGAACCTTGGTCCGTTCGTAAGTAATGCAGCTGGTCATTCTCGGTATTATGATAGATGTTCGTTCAGGGTTGATCGTACGACTTAAATGTTTTCCCTTCCGACTACCCTTGGAAAGAAGGCGGTCAAGAATGGGAGCTTCGTCCATCTTAACCCACCTTCCTAGTATTATGCCGAGGCTCGGATTCTCCACCCGGACTAGCGGATCGTCTATCTCTCCGATTGTAATCGGCTCGGATCTTCCTATAACAGAAGTCCCCTACTCTCTGAGGTCATTCATGAGCTCGGAGAGTAATTAATTGGAAGATCAGTCGCCTCGGCTCTTCGGTGCATTTATGGTTCTCGTGTGGAACATCACGTCCTCGGGATTTAGCGACTTCGGGCTAACCGTGAGCGAACACGTGGCGACGGTTGGGATTCCGAATCGTCACCAACCTGTGAACTATCGCCACGTGCACTCGGGGCGTCGTGTCGAGCACTCTTTTCTGCGCTCGGGCGTCGTGTTGATTATTCCATGCACAACAATCGAGGTGGATGGGGCTACCTTTGACAGGCCTTGGACCAATAATATGACGCCACGTCAGACTCGGAGTCGGCCTACAATGATTCCGAAGCAGCCATTACTGCAAGCCATTTAATGCAGGATTTCCTTAGTCTATAAAAGGTCCATCCGGGGTCTTCATTCAGCTTCCATCGTTTGCATTTGTTTATCGGAGGAGGCGATTTCCGGCGAAGGCGATTTCCGGCAGAAGTGATTTCCGACATAGTTTTTAAACTCGCTGAAGCAATCTCCGGCGATTGTCTGGTGAGTTCGATTCTCAACACCACTGTTTCGAGATGTCTTCTGATATGGAATCGGCTAGAGGCTATAATGATGACTCCGAGTTGGAGAGTTCCGATAATGGAAGAGAGGCCTCTGAAGGTCCCTTCGAAGCTGTGTCTTTATATCCCCGGCCCCAGAAGCAGACGGTGGCGAGAGCTCGGACTCGCCAGGTCAGCAAGAAGGCCAGCAAGAAAGGGACAACACGAGCCCCCAGAGCCGCAGTCGCTAATGTCCCAGAGATGCCTCCTGGTGGACGGGCATCAAAATTGGTTCCAGGGGGCTCCGTAATAAAAGAGTCCCAAATTGAATGGATCCGTACGGAGTTTGACATACCACGCTCCGTTCGGATCAGAGCCCCCGAGCCCACTGATGCTGTTGGCAATCCCGCGGTCGAGGAGATAGCTATATTTTTATGCGGCTTACTATGCGGGCTCCGCCTCCCGATGCACCCCTTCATCCGAGCTCTGATCGCTTACTTAGGGCTCGCACCTGGGCAACTTGCGCCTAATGCTTGGAGGGTGCTGATTTTCACTTACATCATCTGGCACCAAGTCGGGAACTTGGAGTTGACACCCGCTGAGCTGATGAGCTTGTACCTAGTCAAGCACGAAAGCAAAGATCCATGGTACTACTTCGCGACCAAAGGTAGCAAGGGGTCAGGGCTCGTCTTGGGTCTTCCGTCCTCGAATAAGGACTGTAAGAACAAGTGGTTTTGGGCCGCGAGCGAATGGGAGGCGCCGGCAGCGGAGATTGGGGCTCTTTTGACTCGGGTCCCTACCCCCTTCACGATGCCAGGTTAGACCGAATTTTTATTTTTTTTTCACATCGCCTTTTGCTTCGGCTATGCTTAGAAAAGAATTTCTTTTTGTTTTGCAGGTTTCGCGAGGGGCGTGCCCTTCATCACCTCAGACCAAAGGAACCAGATAGTCAAAGCGAGGACATATTCGGAGGAGCGTCGCTACTGGTCAGATCTGATCACGACTGCGAACCTTCACCGATCGGGACTTTGCAAGACGAGGTCGCTCCCTACTTCGCTCAGTGAGTATCCTTGTTTTCAGCCAGTGCATTTTTATTGATCCGAGGTAACGCTATTCTTATTATTCTCCCGCACAGGCATGGCCGAGGCATCTAGTTCTCGGAGGAGGAAAGCTGCGCTGACTGTAGAGGAGATGCTGAGAGCCGAGCCCTCGGCGAAGGTAGTTCGGAGGAAAAAGGTCGTTCAAGGAGTTCGTCCTTCAGGTTCTGCCTCAGGGGTCGCGGCTCGGAGGGCGGCACCTCCCCCCTATCCCGAACATCTTAGTTCGGGATATAGCTCCATTTCCTGCCGCAGCACCCTCGGTTGAGGGACCATCTGCATCTGCAATTGTGTCCCCAATTCCAATACTACCGGGTGCAGCTACGGTACCCTTGGTAGGTGTTGATATGGTCGTACCTTTAGGCAGCCCTAACCTCACCCTCGCTTCGGCAACAGGGGCAACCCCCCTCCATCCATCGCCGTTCCCCCCACCGAAGGAGCACGGTTCAATCCTCCATTGATAGCTGTTCCATCATCTTCGGAGAGGGAGGAAGCCGTTCGGATGGCCGATGCCATGATTACCCAACCGGGTAATGAGGAGGAGGCTGTACGCGATGCCGAGGGTGAGGCTTAACCCTCGGCTGGTAGTCGGACGGGAGCTGAGGAGGCGACGGGCTCGGCTCAAGTTGGCACGAGCAGAGGAAGGTTCGAGCCCGGTTATCACATGTCTTGTTTGACAAACTGGGCGGCGAAACATGTTACGGAGGAATCTATTTCGTGCCTTCTTGATAAACCGGACGACTGCTTCTTGGAAGACTTGGCTGGAGTCTTTTACCAGGTACTTCCTGCCTCTTCCCTTGAAAAAGTTGTAGCTATTTTTGTATTATTATTTTTTCCTCATTTTCTTGCCTTGGATCAGTCTGTTCCGAGGATCCTCTTATGTTGGGAGAGGGTCCGAGAGCGTCGAAAAATTGATGCTGAGGTCGAAACCCTCAAGAGCGAGGTGGGAGCCCTCCGGGCGGAGACGGAGGTTCTCAGGGCGGAAGTAGGAGTCTTACGGGACAAGGCTTCTATCCTTCAGCTGGAGCGGAGTGATCTGTGTCATCGTCTTGAAGGCAGCGGTCTGAACTGCTCCAGCTTCAAAGGGTCGCGAAGGACCTTGAGGCATGACGTGATGCAGCAGTAGCCGAGCTGGATCGTGTCAGGGCCCGCGCTGACACCTTGGCTGAGGAGACTGTCCGATTGAGCGAGGACCAAGAGAAGATCAAGGCCGAGAAGGCTGCGAAGAGAAAAACGGGGCCGTTGCCGTGGCTCTGGAGATCGGAGGGCGAGGCCGAGGCCTCCTTAGCGGCGGCGATTCTTTGCGGCAATAGATTCGTACAAGACCTCGAAGGAGAGGAATGACGAGGCCGCCAAGTTTTATGACCGTGGCTTTGACGAGTGCCTTGTTGGGGTCCAGAAGTTGTACTTGGACCTTGACCTCGATCCCCTCCTGCCTGAGGACCCTGCTGATACTGCTGTCGAGGCGACTAGCCAGGATCAAGCCCCCGGTTCCCAAGCTCCTCCGACCTCTTGAAGACTCCGCTTCTTTTATTTGTACTTTATTTTTTTTTACTATGTACTTCGCATTTAGAGCATTTAATGACAGAACCAATTTTGGATCATCTCCCTTTTTTATCGGTCGTTCTTTCGTATGATCGATGTACTTGCTTACTTGATTATGCAGTCGAACCGAGTCCTTGATTCGTTCGGATGTTGTTTAGGCCTCGGTCTGATCCTTAAAAGGATCAACTCGTTTCGCTTTCAGCGAAAGGCCTTCCGCGTAGGTGGGGCCGATTCCCTTACTGGGGAGTCAGGTTACCCATTGGCTTTGCCCTCCCGGTTAAGGGGGGATGCCTTTGTAGAAATTGGTCCGACTTCCTTACTAGGGAGTTAGATCGCCTCGTGGCTTTTTCTCCTCGGTTAGGAGGAGATGCCTTAGTAAAATTTAGTCCGTTTAATCTTTGTAGATGACAAGAATAAGCCGATCAGATGTGTTTTTATTCGTAGCCTTAAAGGCTTGTCACTCGGGGACGTACATTTATTGAATAACCTCAAAGGTCAGTAGGCTGCTCGGAGCGCCTCATTAAGGATAGTAAACTTTCAGATGCTCAGCATTTCACGGGTGGAGGAGTTGACAGCTTTCCAGATCCTTTAAGTGGTAGGATCCGGACTTAGTCGATCGGACCACTCGGTATGGTCCTTCCCAGTTAGGTCCGAGTGCTCCGGTTCCCGGATCAGCCGTGTTCTGAAAGACTCGTCGAAGAACCAAATCCCCTGGCCGGAATAGTCTAACTTTCACTTTAGAATTGTAGAATCTGGCTACTTGTTGATGTCGGGCAGCGGCTTGGAGCTTCGAAACTTCTCAGATTTCTTCAAGAAGATCCAAATTGGCTGCGATTTGCTCGGCATTTTGATTCTCACGGTAATTTTCCACCCAAGCCGTAGGGAGGCCGACTTCAACGGGCGCTATTGCCTCCGACCCATAGGAAAGAGAGAATGGAGTTTCTCCAGTGGAAGATTGAGCTGTGGTTCTGTATGCCCAGAGGACGAATGGAAGCTCTTCCAGCCAGTTGTCCTTTGCTTTTTCCAGTTTCTTCTTGAGGTGGTGCTTGATGACCTTGTTTACAGCCTCCACCTGCCCATTGGACTGTGGATGCCGAGGCGTGCGTAAGCGTTCCTGATACTGAGCCCTCGGCACATACCTCTGAAGTTGTCATTATCGAACTGCCGGCCATTGTCTGAGACGATTGTATTCGGAACTCCAAATCTGTAGACTATGTTCTTCCAGACAAAGTCAATTATTTTCTGCTCGGTAATCTTTGCGACGGGCTCGGCCTCAGCCCACTTCGTGAAGTAGTCGACAGCGACGATGGCAAATTTGACTTATCCTTTTCGGTCGGCGAGGGCGATGATGTCGATTCCCCAACGCGGCGAAAGGCCACGGACCGCTCATGGGAGTCATTTCTTCTGCCGGTTGCCTAGGCACAGCCGCAAAACGCTGACATTTGTCACATTTTCTGACATACTTCTTGGCATCTTCTTTGAGGGTCGGCCAGAAGTATCCCTGCCCTAGCACCTTTAGAGCCAGGGCTCGGCCGCCAGAATGGTTTCCGCAGATCCCCTCATGAATCTCCCGGATGACATATTCCGCTTCCTCGGGTCGAAGACACCTAAGATATAGCTGAGAATACCCCTTCTTATAAAGAGTTCCGTTCAGAATAACATATCTTGCTGCTCGGACTCTCAGACGTCTAGCTTCCTGTCTGTCCGAGGGAACCTCCCCTGACTCGAGGTAGCCAAAGATTGGGTCCATCCAGCTCGGGCTGTTATTTACTGGATTAATCGTCTTTTTCTCTATTCGATCGATGCTGGGATGTTCAATGAACTCTACCAGAATAATCCGTGGAATCTTTTCCTCTGAGGCCGACGCCAACTTTGCCAGGGCGTCAGCCCATGTATTTTCTGTCCTCGGAATCTGGTGGATCGTACAGTTCCAAAATTTCTCGATCAGCTTTCTTGCCTCATCTAGGTAAGCAATCATTCTATTTTCTTTGGCTTCATAATCGACAGAGATGTGATTCACGACCAGCTGAGAGTCGCATCGAACTTGTATAGATTGGACCCCAAGGCTGGCGGCCAGTCTGAGCCCAGCTAATAGTGCCTCATACTCCGCCTCATTGTTGGAAGCTTTGAAGCCGAGTCGGATGGCATATTGGATAATTGTGGAGTCAGGGGCGATCAAGACGATCCCTGCCCCGGCTCGTTTTGAGTTAGATGATCCGTCCACGTAGAGGACCCATCCAGCTTCTGGAATGCCCTGTGAGCTGTTTGGGAGGTCATGCGGGGTCATCTCAACCTCGTTGTTGATCTGTCCTTCACGTAGAATAGTGAATTCTGCGATGAAATCAGCCACTGCTTGGCCTTTCTTTGCTGTCCTCGGCCGGAAAGCAATGTCAAATTCTCCAAGTTCGATCGCCCATTTGGTCAGCTGTCCCTAGACCTCTGGCTTCTGGAGAATCTGCCTGAGGGGGGAGTCGGTTAACACGATGATCAAATGAGCTTGGGAATATGGATGCAACCTCCGAGCCGAAACGACTAAGCTGAGCGCAAGCTTCTCCAGAGCAGGGTATCTCGTTTCTACTGGTACCATGGCTTTGCTCACATAGTATACTGGATGCTGTTTATTCCCCACTTCCCTTATCAGGGCCGAGCTAGCTGGCTTGAAATTTGAGACTGAGGTATAGGAACAAAGATTCGCCTTCTTCCAGTTTTGATAGTAGAGGTGGTGAGCCCAGATATTGTTTCAGCTGCTGGAAAGTTTGCTCACATTCAGGCGTCCACTCGGCCTTCTTATGACCCTTTAATTGTTGAAAGAAGGGGAGGCATTTATCAGTGGCTCGGGATATGAAGTGTCTGAGCGCTGCTACCCGACCAGTGAGGCATTGTATTTCCTCGACAGTCCGAGGCAAACTCATGTCGAGGAGTGCTTTAATCTTATCGGGGTTGGCTTCGATGCCTCTCTGGCTGACTTGGAATCCAAGGAATCTTCTGAACCGACTCAAAGCGCACTTGGCTGGGTTCAGCTTCATTTGATATTCTTGGAGGACTGCGAAGGTTTCTCCGAGGTCCGCCAAGTGATCGGATGCCTTGACGCTTTTTACCAACATGTCATCGACGTAAACTTCCATCGTGCGCTCGATCTGTCTTGCGAACATCTGGTTGACTAGCCTCTGGTATGTGGCCCCAGCATTTTTCAGGCCAAATGGCATGACCGTGCTGATGAGAGCCCCACATCTGTGACGAAGGTAGTCTTCTGCCTATCTGGGGGATGCATCGCAATCTGATTGTAACCAGAGTAGGTGTCCAGGAAGGAAAGTAGTTCGTGTCCTGCTGTGTTATCTACTAATTGATCGATCCGAGGCAATGAGAAACTGTCTTTCGGACATGCTTTGTTCAGGTCTGAGTAGTCCACGCAAACTCTCCATTTGCCATTTGCCTTCTTAACCAACACTACGTTTGCGATCCACTCTGGATAATATACTTCTTCTATGAAGCCGGCGTCCGACAGGACTGAGACTTCTTCCGCAATGGCTTCACATCGCTCGGCATCAAACGGTCTCCTCTTTTGCTTCACAGGCTTGTGGTCGGGATCCACGTTTAACCGATGGACCAAAACGTCTGGAGAGATTCCTGGCATATCCGCGTGCGACCAGGCGAATACGTCCCTGTGTCGTCGCAGGAAAGTTAACAGCTCGGAGCGTTGCTCAGGCCTGAGTGATGTTCCGAACTGAACCGTCTTGCTGGGATTGGCTTCGTCAAGCGATACCTTCTCCAGATCTTCAATTGGCTTATTCTTGGTAGTCCGCGCGGGTCCAAAATGTTGACAGTGAATGTTTGCTTTACAGACCCTTTTTGAACCGCAATGGCATAACATCTTCGAGCCTCGCGTTGATCGCCTCAGAGGTAACCTGTTCCGCCTTCGGCGGGAAATTTCATCATCAGGTGATAAGTAGACACGACCGCCCGCATTGCATTGAGGGAGGGCCTGCCCATAATCACATTATGTACCGATGGTACATTGACAACAAGGAAGTCCACCATCAAGGTGACTTGATGTTGCCCCTCTCCCGCAGTCACTGGGAGGGAAATAGCTCCTTTAGAGATTACTTTTTCTCCGGCAAAGCCGTGTAAGGGGGTCTTCACAGGCATGAGACGAGACTATAGAATCTCCATCCTTCCGAAGGCCTCAGAGTAGATCACGTCGGCTGAACTTCCAGTGTCAACGAGAACCTGGTACACCTTATGATTGGCTATGGTCATAGTGACCACCAAGGCGTCATCGTGTGGATGTTGGATCCCCCGAGCGTCATCTTCCGTGAAGGTGAGACTAAAGGGACTGACTCGTGGTTCTTTGTTAGGCCGCTCGGTAAGATTGATGTAATGCTCTGGGCTCCTTCGGGAATGAGCTTTTCGGGCTCTGTTTGAGTCTCCTCCGCCTGATGTACCTTCGAAGATGGTGCGAATCTCCATAGGTTCTTCGGGTGGATTTTTGGGGCGCTCCCATATTCGCTCCTCTTTCCAAGTAGTTTTCTCTTGCTTGGTGTACCGACGTAAGTGCCCCTTCCGAATGAGGGATTCAATCTCATCCTTGAGATCTACACACTCATCGGTATTGTGGCCATGATCTCGATGGAAGCGACAATACTTACGCCTGTCGCGAAGTTCCGGGTCTGCCCGCATGCAGACTGGCCAGTTGAGAAGTTTCTAGCTGCGGATATCCAGCAAGATCTGCTCGGCGGTAGTGTTGAGAGGTGTGTAGGAACGAAATCTCCCCTCTGGCTTCCTGCTCGGTCGGCGATCACGAGAAGAATGATCATCCGAGTTTTTCCTCGGGGCTTGGGGTTCCTCGTTCCTTAGCCTCTTTCCTTTCTCGTTCGTCTCGGTTATTTGGATGTTCTTGCGAGTAGCAGAGAACTCCTCAGCGTGGACATATTTTTGGGCTCTAGCAATGAGCTCGGCTAACGTCTTCGCCGGGTTCTTTCCTATAGAGAAGGCGAACCTTCCTTCCCTCAAGCCGCTACATACTGCGGTGAGAGCCATCTTGTCGTCATAGTCTTTCACCTGCAATGCTTCCTCGTTGAATCGAGCAATGTAATCCTTTAAGGACTCTTTCGGACCTTGTTTGATGGTAAGCAGGTGGGTATTAGGTTTCCGGCTTCTCTTACCGCTTATGAACTGGGTAAGGAATGACCGAGCCAGTTCTTCGAATGAAGATATGGATTCAGGCTTGAGTTGCCGATACCAACTCCGAGCGGATCCGGCCAGAGTAATCGAGAATCCTCTACACATCATTGCATCAGTTGCAGTCTGTATCTACATCCACGAACGATAGGCTTCCACGTGTTCGGATGGGTCGCCGGACCCGGAGTACTGAATGACAGGAGGAATCCGAAATCTCTGAGGCATCACTTCGTTCATGATTTATGAGGTGAACGGAGGCTCGGTCTCTTCCATCATGGCTTCAACAGCAGCCGGGGTTGATGATGGCTGTTGTTGCTTCCGTAACATCAGAACTTGGTTAGTCAGGTCTGCGAATCGTAACTCCCAGGGATCCCTGTTTTCCGCCACTACCTCCCGAGTGTTCTCCGGCTCGGGCGTTCTCCTTTCCCTTCTCCTCTCCAGGGTGTGACGAAGGTCTGTTGGAGCCAGAGCCGAGGCGGCTGGGACATCCGTCGGGGCTCGAGTCGTCGCGTTCCTGGTAGGGGCTCGCACTAGAGCTGGGGGAGGATTTTGAGCCGAAACTGGTGCTCGGGTAGATCGCTGCGGAGATGTCCCATGCCTTACACTTCTTGTCGCTGAATGGGCTTGAACGACTGGCCCGACAGCTTCTGGACTTCTCCGCTCGGGTTGTTGCTAGGACTCGCGCTCCTGCCTCATCTGTTCCACCTCATCGCGTAAGGCCTGTACTTCACCTTGCAAGGCGCGGTATTTGTTAGAACGATTATGAGAACGCTGGGAAGGGCCCGGAGCAGATTCCGCATGAAGTGATGACGAAGAGCGGGTCTACTCCGGTTCCACCACCACTGCCTTCTTCTTCCCTCTAGCCATAGCTTTCAAGAACAGGAACCTGACTTTTTATATCAGTTTCCCACAGACGCTGCCAAAAATGTTGAGGTCAAAATCTGGTCAGCCCTCTTCCCCTCTTCACATATTCCGAATAGATGAAGGACCTGGTTCCACCGCACACATAAACCGTGAGCAATGGAGACCACAGGCTAAGCCGGGGACCCTCCGATGCCTAAGTCAGGACAATGGAATCTGGGTCTAAATTGGGGAGGAAAGAGAGTGCCAGATGTTGCGTACCTGTTGTCATGGGACGATGTGATATTTATACCTCTTCATCGCTTGATTCGCATTCGATAATCTCGGCACGATCAATGTGATTTACAAATCATGGAGATACTGCCCAGAATCCGGAGATCATGTGTTACGGCATGCGTATCTACGGACGAGATAATAGGACACGTCCATACATGGCAGTTTCCCCACTTAGCGCGCGAAACCTTTATCCTCGGAGATGCCTCGGCTCGGCTAGATCGAGGACGACGGCATCGCTCCGAGCGAGGATTGACTGTGCCAATCTGGCCGAACCTTGGTCCGTTCGTAAGTAATGCAGCTGGTCATTCTCGGTATTATGATAGATGTTCGTTCAGGGTTGATCGTACGACTTAAATGTTTTCCCTTCCGACTACCCTTGGAAAGAAGGCGGTCAAGAATGGGAGCTTCGCCCATCTTAACCCACCTTCCTAGTATTATGCCGAGGTTCGGATTCTCCACCCGGACTAGCGGATCGTCTATCTCTCCGATTGTAATCGGCTCGGATCTTCCTATAACAGTTATCATGCTCTAAAATGATCAAACAAAATAGATGAAGGGTGTGGATATAATAAGTACATCATTTTGGAGCCATATAACTTTGGAATCCTTTGAACCCTTTTTACAGCTCGGAGCGGCAGCCCGCTTCTTTGCACGATGCGTAATCCAGCCAGTCCGCTTTCACAAATGGATCTAGAGACAGACAGTCTAGGCTTTGTGGGTCCTATCCTAAGGCGTATGTTTTATCCACACCGCGTATTCATTTTTTCATATCATTTAAAAAAATAATCCTAAAAATAAGTCAGATTTAAGGCTCAAGTGGTCCACACTACAAGAAACAGTGGGAATTGGGTGCCTACCATTGAAAAATTCTTGCAGCCACGTGAGGCTCCGATCAAGCTATCAAGCTGATTTTTGTATTTTTCCATTCATTCATATCTATGTTACCTTATGAAGAGGTTAGATGGAAAATAAACTTCATGATGGAACTCAGGAAAGTTTTAACATTAGTTGTTCCATTCTCACAGCATTAATGAGTGTAGTCAACTTGTGCTTTGGATGTGACTATTTTTTGGGATTATGCTTTAGAATATAGAAAAGTTGACATACATTGTGGAACTAACACATAAATCATGATTGACATAGAGAAATGTAATAAAAAAAATAATTCGCTGTCACTAACTAAACACCGAACACTTTCCAAATTAGGCATTAAGTAAAAAAATTTAAGTGTAAATTTAAGTGTTAACAAGCATGCCCTTACGTTTTTTAAAAATAAATTATTTGGCTTAAGTGAGTAGATAGTTTTTTAATCAAATTTTGAGCAATTTTATCCTTAAAATTTTAAAATAATTTCCATTTTGCATCCTTTCCTTTTCTTTACAATCTCTCGAAGGTAGGCCCACATGATGAGTGACCTATAGTGAAGGTGGGGCCCTACATGATGAATGGTCCACAACAAAGGTGGGCCACATAATGCACGGTCACATCAAAGGTGAACCCCACATGATGGAGGGTCCACATCAAGGTGTGGCCCCACCTGATGGACAATCCACATTAAAGATGGGACCCACATGATAAATGGTGGATATTGAATGTGGGACCACATGACGGAAGGTTGACATTAAAGGTGGGCTCACATGATGAATGACCTATATTGAAGGTTGAAATCCACATGATGGATGATCCATAGTAAATGTGGGACCTATATGATGGTTAGTGGACATCAAAGGTGGGTCCCATATGATGGATAACTTGGATTAAAATGTGTCCCCGCATGATGGACTATCTACATCAAGCGGGCCCCACATGATAGATGGTCCATGACAAAGGTGGGACCCACATGATGGATGGTGGACATGAAAGGTGGGGCCCTCATGATGAATGATGCATATTGAATGTAGGGCCCCACATGATGTATGGTACACATCAAGGTGGGCCCAAATAACGAACGATTCACATCAAAGGTGGGCCCCACTTGATGGATGATACACATCAAATTGTGGCCTAGCATGATGGAACATCCACATCAAGTGGGTCTCATTTTATGGGTGGTCTGCATCAAAGGTGGGACCCACATGATGGATGATGGTCATTGAAGGTGGGGCTCACATAATTAATGGTCCACATCAAGGTGGGCCCACATAATGGATGAAGCAGGATGAAGCAGGCTTCACATGATGGATGGCTCACATCAAAGTTTGCCCACCTCATAATGGATGGTCCACATCAAGTGGGCCCCACCTAATGGACAGTCCACATCCAAGGTCTCACATGATAGAGGACATGTACGTATCCAAAGTGGGCCACATGATGGATCCACATGATGAATGACAAATATCAAAAGTGGGCGCCACATGATGGACAAGCCACTTCGAAGGTAGGGCACACTATGAACATATCAAATGTGGACTCCACGTGTGGGGTGACGGGTAGCGAACATTGAGAAGCCTCACACAAAGGACAATTAACATTGATAGTGGGCCCCATATGATGGATGGCCTATATCATGGTAGGCCCCTAATGATGAATATTATACATACGAGATGGGTTTTGCATGATGGACGACCTACTTTGAAAGTTGGGCTCACATGATGGACGATCCACATCCAAGGCGGGCTCCATGTGTGGGGTGTGCGCGCCCGCCCACACACACACACACACACACACGCACACACATATATATATATAGAAATGGTTCTATGCAGCTCATGGGAAGTTCCCAGGAGGTCGAGTTGTGTAGGCCTCACCGTGTTATGTGTGTCAAACATCTAACCCATCAGTAAGATGGACCATTCCATGGTGGACCTTGTGCTTCAAAATGAAGTCAATCAATGACTTTTGTGGGCCACACCATGTACAAAACTTGAGAGGGGTTGCCCTCCCATTAAAACATTCATAATCATTTGTTGGGCCCACCAAGGTGTGGTTCACAAATCCAGCCCATCCATTATGTGAGTCCCACTTGGATGAGGGGTCAGACATTCATAATCATTTGTTGGGCCCACCAAGGTGTGGTTCACAAATCCAGCCCATCCATTATGTGTGTCCCACTTGGATGAGGGGTCAGACCAAGTTTCAGATGGATCCAAATTTTACCTAAGCCCCCACCAAGTGCTTTTATATGTTTTAGGCATATCTTCACATGATTTTAGATGGTATGCTCCCCCTGAATTCCTTACACGGATGATTTTTGGGGTATTCCATCATTTAAAGGGGACCCATCGAATGAACGGGGTGTGTGTGTATGAGTAATGCTCACACACAACTAGTTGGTGTGTGTGTGTGTGTGTGTGTGTATATATATATATATATATATATATATATATATATATATATATATAGTAATGCTCACACACAACTAGTTGGACATTACTTTTTCGTCCAACTAGCTATGCATTTAATGAAAACTTTCTTATTAATTAATGTAATTAAATGCTTTCACCGCACACTAATTTGATTTTAGCATGGAAAAGTGACCACGGCTTGGGATGGCCCCACCATGGTGTTCATGTAAAATCCACCTCAGCCATTACCTAAGTTACCCAATGTTACACTCAAGACCCTTAAATCAGCCTAATCAGTTGTTCAGATAGACCACAGGATTAACAATCTACAAGAAATGCTTACACCGGAGACTGTTTCCCTTGGCATGGCCCCACTTAAATGATTTATGAGCCTTTATTTTAGCCATCATGTCTAGATTCTGGTGTGGAATCCAGTGGTTGGTATGGGTTTCACATGCTCATCACGGTGAGCCTGATAACAATTAAGGGTGGATGTCTCTCCCAACTGTTTCTATTTGTATGGCCCACTTCAATAACATATCAGTCATCCGAATTTTATTTTATTTTGGCTCTGGACCCTGCACAGGATTACACATCCAATGATCGGAGTAGATATCGTCGTACACATCACGGTAGTCCTTGTGCAAACATAAAAGTGAACCTCTTGGACGGTTGGTTTCCAGACATGTCGGACGCTCCGAAGATTGGTGGGAGAGTGGATTAGTGTTACTTAGTAACAAAGCAGTAGGGCGATTACCTGACCGTGTGACCCACCTTCATGTATACTCTGTATATCCTTGCCATCCATCAGTTTTTATACATCATTCCAGTATGTCATGCCAAAAATAAAGTAGGTCCAAATTTTAAGTGGACCACACCACAGAAAAAAGTAGACATTGAATACCCACCATTAAAAACTTCTCAGGGCCTATCGTAATGTTTTTTAGCCATCCAAGCTGTTGATAAGGTCACGCTGACATGGATAATGTGAAAACACAAATATCAGCTTCATCTAAAACTTTTATTGCCCTAAGAAGTTTATAATAGTCAATCACCACTAACTACAATGGTGTTGTCCACAACATTGTATGTGTATGATGCCAGCATTACTAGGATTAATTACTACCTTAAATTACGCTACCCCGCTAGCATTGGACGCAGATTACTACTGAAGTGATGTCACTATGTTATGTGAGCCCAATCATGATGTATGTGTTTTATCCACACCGTCCATCCATTTGGAGAGATCATTTTATCACACGAGACAAACAATAAGGCGGATCCAAAGATCTAGTGGACCCCACCGTAGAAAAATGTAGGGATTGAATGCCTACCCGTAAAAACATCTTGAGGCCAATGGATGTTTTTGATCAAGCTGATATTTGTGTTTTCCCTTATTGCATGTTTTTGTTAACTTATAAACAGGTTGGATCTCAAATATGCATCATGGTGGGCCCATAAAGGTTTCAATTGTGGGCGTCATTGTCCCCACTGTTTTCTATGGTGGGGTTCACTCGAGCTTTGGAGCTACCTCATCATTTAGCTCATGCCCTAAAATGATCTCTCCAAATGAATGAACACTATAGATACAACACATATATCAAGGTGGGGCCCATAGAACATGGTGATATCACTTCATTAGCTTCAGTAGCTAATCCATGACCGCCAGCATTATGAGCACTAACCACGACTGCCAGCATTACGAGCATTAACTACCACCTTAAATTACACCTGATATTAGTGTTTGGAAACAGGTATCGCATGGGCTCCCTTTCCGGATATATATATATATATATATATATATATATATATATATATATATATATATATATATATATATATATATATATATATATATATATATTTGGCCTACTCTGATGTGTGTTTGAAATCCACCCTGACCATTAGATGTGTAATCAAGTAATAAACTTACAGACAGTAAATCAGGCTAACCCCTATTCACATGGGCCACACCAATGAGAATAATTAGGATAGAGACATCCACCCTTAATTTTAACAGGGTCATCATGATGAAACTGTGAAATATATTCCAAACATTAGTTGTCACATCAAAAGTAAGCCTATGACCCAAAAATCAAGTTCATATATGATTCATATAAGCCACACTATGGGAAACTGTTTGGAGGGTGAACCTTTCCATGTATACTAATTTCAATGGTGTGGTCCTCTTGGACTACGGATAGAGATAAATTTTGAGACCTTAATTTAAGGTAGAGTGGCTTAAGTGTTGGTTGGGGGTTGATTTTACATAAACACCATGATGGCACCCACCCAAGCCGTGGTCACTTTTCTAATGCTAAAATCAAATTAGTGTGCGGTACGTGAAAGCATTAATTACATTAATGAAGAAGGAAGTTTTCATTAAATGCATAGCTAGTTGGACGAAAATGTAAATGTCCGTCGTGTGCGAGCATTACTCTCTCTCTCTCTCCGTCTATATATATATATATATATATATATATATATATATATATATATATATATAGTCTCGGTCTCCTGCGCACCATGCCGCACGGTGCTTAAGTACGAGCTCCGTTAGGAGCCATTGGATACGAAACAGCAGCTGGGATGAAGTAGCCGTGAGAAGACTCGCGCGGCTATTTTTTCGGATGCACACCCAACCTTCTGAAGTGACGTCTACAAGTTTTGTGGGCCACACATTGATGTGTGTTTTGTATCTACACCGTCCATCCATTTGGATAGACCATATTACGGCATGATGCAAAAAATGAATCAGATGCAAAGCTCGAGAGGACCCCACCATAAAAAATAAAGGGAAGAGTGATGTCCACCATTAAAAGGTTTTGAGGGCCATAACAGGGTTTGTTCTGATAATATGATTTGTCAGTTCAGCTCGAAACTTTGTATGCAGCCTTAAAACAACAAATTAGCCGTACACGTCAAATTTCAGCTCCTGGATCCTTGTAGAAATAACCAAAATGACAAATCAGCCCCTGAAGTCCTGATTTGGGGCCTGCATGATATCTGAATATGCTTCAAACTCGGTCTCAACGCGTTAAACATAGTGGCAAAGCGGATGGACGGAGTATATTTCCCACAAACATCATGTTGGGATCACACATGCATTGCATGTACATGGAGTGTAAGTGCACCGGCTGTGCATGGAATCTCCCAACGTTGGTCAACACCCATTGACCGACTTCTTCTCCTCAAATTAAAAAACGCACAGCGTCTCCACTGTGATTTTGCAATTTTCTCAGTATGGCTCGGTCATTATTCAAATCATCGATCCGAACTATCCATCATGTTCAGAAGGAAATTTTAAACCTTGACAAGGTGGCATTTTGAAACCATGCAGGCTGTTGCAACATTCTAACTGTCGAACATGAAATGGACGGGGAAGTAGATAATCTTGTACGCTACTCTAATTTCACTTCAAAACCACTCCTTTTCTGATGGTTTTCCGTCATGAATCGAATGAGAGGTATGGATCTTCTAACTAATAGCAGTTAGTGGGACCTTAGACTTCACAAAGTCGACGTAGGTCGACTCTGTTGTGAAAAGGCTTCGTGTTTTCGTAATGGACCACCATCATGAAACGGAAGATGGATCTGAAGCGTCCATCAGGTAGAGGGAGAAAAACCCATTGAAACCATGTCGACCTTTGCTGTCCATGTCCCCTCAAATGATCGTCACATCGATCACAAGAAGACCGTTCAGCTGCCGTTGCAGCTTGATTATTTTAGTGGACCACACCATTAGATGATCAAAACTGGTCATTTACGGTCGAAATCCTGAGAGGGAGACGGTGGACGGCGTGGATCTGTCAAAAGACAGCTATAATGGGCATCGTCAGCAATGCAGCAGGAAGGAAGATGGTTTTCTTTCTCTGTTGTGTGAAAGCTCCATTGAAGACGACTTCGTGCGAATTCCCTCTGTTTTTTGTGGTAGAGTCCTCTCAAGCTTTGCATCTGATTCATTTTTTGCATCATGCCGTAATATGGTCTGTCCAAATGGATGGACGGTGTAGATACAAAACACACATCACGGTGTGGCCCACAGAGCTTGTAGACGTCACTTCAGAAGGCTGGGCGTGCGTCCGAAAAAACAGCCGCGCGAGTCTTCTCACGGCTGCTTCATCCCAGCCGTTGTTTCGTATCCAACGGCTCCTAACGGAGCTCGTACTTAAGCACCGTGCGGCACGGTGCGCAGGAGACCGGGACTATATATATATATATATATATATATATATATATATATATATATATATATATATATATATATATATATATATATATATATAAAGTAATGCTCACATCATGGTGGACCTTGTGAAAAGTAAAGGGTGGCTCCCTTCTCAGTGTACCCAGCATATCAGAAATCCAGGGACTTTAATTGCTGAGCCTGTTTCGTGCCAAAAAAGTCTCCGGATGTAGGGGAGTTCCGTGTTAACGCAGCGAAGTGTTGTAAGCCCCACCATGTTCATGTGTTTTTTATCCACGCCGTGTGTTGGTTTTTTCCGATTCAGTTTAGCTTCCGGCAGGAAAAAGGACATGGATTCAATTCTCATGTTGACCACAACACAGGAAGAGGAAGATGTGGTGATGGACCATTAAACAATTCTTGGGGCCAAAAAATTTGGATCAAGCTGAGATTTTTGTTTTCCCTTTATCCAAGCGTTACCTTGTCAGGTTGGGTATAAAGTAAAAATTATTGTGCGCCTTAGGAAGTTTTTAATGATATGAGTTTAATATCCAATGTTTGTTATGGTGTGATCCACTTGTAATTTGGATCTGCTTCATTTTTAGGACCGTACAATAAAAGCATTTGTAAAAACTGATGAATGGATTGGATATTCTGAAAATACATTAAAGTGGGCCTCACAGTCAGAAAATTTCAATACGGTGCTACCCAAGTAAAACCTGATTCACTCCATTATATCTGGAAGTGACGGCTCTCTGGGAACTAACATTCGCTTAGCTTTGGCCGCCCTTCATTTTGTAAGTGGCCCACCGTGATGTACGCATGAGATCCACTCTCACCATTAGATGCCACACCAAGATATTGGCCCAAGACCCAAAAATCAGGCCCATACATGATTCAACTGGGCAACACCAAGAGAAACAATTTGGAGATTGTTTATTTATTATTATTATTTTTTGTATGTATACTATTTTCAGTAGTGTGATCCATTTAAACCATGGATGGGGCTGATTTTCAGGACATGGGTTTATCATGGGGTGATGCACCTCATGATTGGGTGGATTTCACATTAATGCATGGCAGGGCCCACCCAATCCAATGATTCCTTTCATCCTTGAAATAACCTTCATCGACGACATTTACTGGCATTAATTTCTCCTTAAATGAGGCAAGAGAAACGCTCGTACACAACTATTTGGACCATACACTTTCGTCCAACTAGCTGGGCATTTATTGGGAGGGAGGGGCGTTTGCTTCTGCGTGGATCTACGAGAAAGCCTTTGGCAGGAAGTTCTTGTGCTGGGAATTCAGATGGTACCACTATGAAGTTTGTAAGAAATCCACCCCGTCCATCCATTTTGTGAGTTCCTTTTTAGGATATTAAAACAAAAGCAAGAAAGATCCACGACTTAAGTAGGCCGTTCTAAAGGAAAACATGGTTAGGGAAATTCTTACAGTTGAAACCTTCTCGGGGTCAACAGTGATGTTTACATACCATCTATACCGTTCATAAAGTCATTCCTACTGAGATGAACTAAAAACACAAAAAAAAAAAAAAAAACATGATTCAAAACTTCTGTAGCCCCATGAATATTTCAACTGTGGACATTCAATTCTCACGTTTTCGGCCCACTTGAGCATTGGGTCCGGTTCATTTTTTCCCTAATGTCCTAAAATGAACTCAAAACGGATGACCGGGGTGGATTTCTCACAAATATCATAGTGGGCCCATCTGGATTCCCAACGCTACACAATCTAAGTCTGTTATGGAAGATATCGATCTTTAGACTATTTTCTGGGAACCCACGCGGAGGGACGCCAGCAGTGATATTTTACGGGGCCACACGTTGATGTGTATGTGAGATCAAATCCGACCATTATATGTGTAATACCACTATACTCTAGTAGCCAAAACGTTAGGATGAGATGTTATTAATTTGAGGCACACCTTCAGAGAGAGACATCCACCTTCGATTTTTACAGGGCCCACTATAATGTGTATGTAAAATCCATTACACCCATTAGATGCAAAAACAAAATATTGGCTTAAAGACTAAAAAAATCAAGCTCAAATGTGATTCAAGTGGGTCATATTTAGAGAATAGTGTAGAGGGTCAGATTTTCTGATAAAAATTTTCCAATAAGTGTGGCCCAACTGAAATAAAGATGGGCAGATTTTTTGGCCCTGGGTCAAACAGAGGGTGACTCACCTGATGGTTGGGGTGGATTTCACTTTAACATCGCAGTGAGGCCCACCCAAGCTGGGTACTCCTTTTGCAAAGTAACATCTAGCAGCTTCTCTTCCCACCAGAGCATTTATTAACTTTAGTTAATATGTAAATTACCAATGGATTTCAAGAAAAAATGGGATGAATTAGGAAGCTGCACACTTGTGATGTATTTGTAAGGTTCAGTAAATGTATATGAAATCTGGTCCATTAATTTGGTAGGATTTCTTTTAAACATGTGAAGGACATAAATTATTATTTTTAATGATTAATGGTATTATATTTATTTACAAGAAAACGAGGCTATTAGAAATTCATTTTAGCCTTACATATTTAACTTGTATGTATGGCTTCAGTGATGATGATCATTTATTAAATTTAGCAGATAAAAAATAATTAGTATTGTAAGCCCTATTTAATGGACAGGCCAGATCTTTGACATATAATTTCTATCATACTTTTATAAAAATTGATATTACGGATCCACACATGAGGTATATTACTTGGGATAGAAAAGTAATTTTTTGCTATTAAATACTCGCTAGTTGGACCAATTTGATTTGTCCAGCATTATATATATATATATATATATATATATATATATATATATATATATATATGCAAGCTCACCTATGCACCTATGTGTTGGGGTGCCTTGTACAAAACCTTAGGATCTAGCTCTCCAGAACAAACCAGAATTATGGATAATAAAGCAATGAAAATAATCAATGCATCAATCACACACCACATAAGAGATTTTTACGTGGAAAACCCTCAAAGAGGTAAAAACCACGGGACCTCGTCAGATCAACAATCCACTATGAAGTAGAAACGTTTACAACCTTCTTCACTCACGCAGAGTGGATGAACAATAAGAGAAATAGAGAAAACGAAGAGATCTAACCGATTATGAGGACAGAGAAGCGCTGAGATATAAATTGCAAAGTAGAAAAACCTCCCATAGCAGAACCTCCCTTCTATAAGCTTCCTCTCTCTCTTTCTCCCTCTCTCTCACCTTTGATAGCCCTCTTGTATTTTTCTCATCAACACAATATATGTAAAAAAATCCTAGGGACCCCTTTTTATAGTTTTAGGAAACTCCTTTCCGCATCCTAGTTGCGAAAGGACTTGCGCATCCTAGTTGCGAAAGGACTTTGCATATCCCAGTTGCGAAAGGACAACGGGTCAAAAAAATCCATCAAATCTCTCCCTTTTTGACCCAGGAGGGATTCACCTTCTTTAAGCCAGTTAGGTTTCTACAAACCTCAAACTTGCCCTTAAGCAAGGCCTTGGTCATCATATCTGACCCATTATTGTCCGTGTGGACCTTCTCAAGCTGTAACACCTTCATTCCAAAGTATCCCTGATCCAGTGATACCAAATCTCTATGTGCTTTGACTTGGAATGCTTGACTTGGATTCTTGCTCAAGTGTATAGCACTCGACTATCGCATGATAGACCACGTGCTCCTCCTCGCTTTAGGCTAAGTTCCTGAGAACCTTTTCATCCAAAGCATCTCTTTACATGCCTCTGTGACTGCAATGTACTCGGCTTCTGTAGTTGACAATGCTATGACCTTCTGTAACTTGCTCTGCCAAGAAATCGCTCCCCCTGCAAATGTGAACATGAACCCCGATGTAGACTTCCTAGAGTCTATGTCACCTGCCATATCTGCATCTGTGTAGCCCTCTAACACAGGTTTACCGTCACCATAGCATAGGCTCAACCTGGATGAGCCTCTTAGATACCGTAGTATCCATTTCACCGCTGCCCAATGCTCTTTGCCAGGATTGGGAAGATACCGGCTGACAACACCAACCGCATATGCTATGTCTGGGCGTGTACACACCATAGCATATATCAAACTTCCTACCGCTGACGCGTAGGGTATCTTCTGCATCTCTTCCACTTCTGCCTTCATCTTGGGACACACCGTCGCTCAATCTGAAGTGACCATCTAGTGGAGTCTTGGCCAAGCTTCACATTTGCATTCATATTGAACCGCTCTAGGACTTTCTCAATATACCGCTCTTGTGATAGCCGAGCTTCCTTTGCTTTACTGCATCACGGGGTTATCTCCATTCCTAGGATCAGTATAGCCGCGGGCCCAAGTCTTTCATCGCAAAGACTTGCCCAACTCTGTTTCAACTGTCGATCTTCTTGATGTCTTTTCCCATGATGAGCATGTCATCAACGTATAATAGCGTAACTAAGAAATCACCATCGAGAACTTGCGCGTGAACACACAGTGGTCCGACTCCGCTCTGTCATACCCATGTTTCAACATAAACGAGTCGAACTTCTTGTACCATTGCCGTGGAGCTTGTTTCAGCCCATACAAGCTCTTCCTCAGCCTACACACCATATGCTCCTTGCCTTTGACTTCGAACCCCTCTGGTTGGTGCATGTAGATCTCTTCTTCCAGGTCACCATGGAGAAAGGCAGTTTTAACATCTAACTGCTCTATCTCCCATCCATGCTAGCCGCCAACCCAAGCAACACCCGTATGGATGTCATCTTCACCACTGGTGAGAATATCTCCTCGAAGTCTATGCCTTTTCTCTGACCAAACCCTTTCACCACAAGTCTGGCCTTGAACCTCGTCTGTGAATTCTTCTGCTCAATCTTCTTTCTGAACACCCACTTGTTGCTCAGAGCTTTCTTGCCCAGGCAATTTCACCATGTCATAGATGTGGTTTTTATGAAAGGATTTCATCTCATCTTACATAGCTTTCAACCACTCCCCCTTATGCTCGTCAGCTAGGGCCTCGAAATAATCTTCTGGCTCTCCCCTATCAAACAGCATAATGTACTCATGCAGCGAGTACCTCATGGACGGCTGTCTGTCCCTTAATGACCTCCTCACCTGTGGCTCAACAGGTGGATCAAGTGGGGCCGCTCCCTGGTCCATCTTCGAAGGAACTCTCTCGTCCTCTACACCTTCTTGTACTCTCCCGTCATCAGGCACCACGGGAGGAGTAATCGGATCCATGTCCTCTAGCTCACCTGAACTAGGCTGGTTCTTCTCTGGCTTACCAATATCTTCGATACACTGATCTTCAAAGAAAACCACATCTCTGCTCCCGACGAGCTTCTTCTCGGTCGGATCCCATAACCCGTACCGAATTTTTCATCACCGTACCCTAAGAACACACACCGCTTTGCGATCTTCATATCGAGCTTGGACCTCTCGTCCTTTGGTACATGAACGGATGCCACGTATCCAAACACTTCGAGATGACCGTACGATGGATCTGTCCAGTCAACACCTTCTCACGTACTTCTCCATTCAACGGGGGCGATGGAGACCTCATTTATCAAATACACCGCCGTGCGTTGCTTTCTCCCCTGAACGTCTTGGGCAACTTCGCATGGGATAACATGCATCCGATTTTCTCAACAATGGTGCGATTCATTCGCTCGCCTACACCATTATCTTTGGGGGTCTTGGGAACCGTACTGTTCATGCCGTATACCACAGGGACTTGCAGTACTCGTGAAAGTCGCCAATGTATTCACCACCATTGTCAGTGCGGATGCACTTCAATGGTCTACACATGTCTCTCTCTCGACCATAGCATGAAACAACTTAAACACACCAAAGACCTCGTCCTTGGATTTCAAAGCATAAACCCAAACCCTCCTAGATGCATCATCTATAAAAGTGACAAAATACAATGCCCCACCCAGGTTTTGTCCTCATAGGACTACAAACATCGAATAAACCAAATCTAATGCATGCACTTTATTAACATGAGAAGCGGTTTAATGAATGAAACTCTATGTTGTTTCCCGATAAACAATCAAGACAGGTTTTGAGAGGCATACCCGTCACGTCTCGGAAGGAGTTGCTTCCTCGCTAGTAGTTGAAGCCCTTTTTCACTCATGTGGCCTAGACGCCTGTGCCACATGTCAATAGCCGAATCTTCCGCTGTGTTCAACCCACCCTTGCACATACTGAAACTTGCCTTGTACAGGGTGCAACACTTCTTTCCTCTAGCCACGATCAATGAACCCTTGATGAGCTTCCATCGCCCACCAGCAAACTGGCTTTCATAGCCATCATCATCCAACCTTCCCGTCGATATCAAGTTGAGGCGAAGGTCTGGGATATGCCTCACGTTCCTGAGAACCAATGTGCAGCCCACATCAGTTTTCACACAAATATCACCGACTCCCACGATCTTTGATACGCCAGAATTTCCTATCTTCACAGTCCCATAGTCACCTGACTTGTAGCTTGTGAAGGAGTCCCTGTGTGGAGTCGCATGAAAAGAAGCTCCCGAGTCTATCACCCAGTCGGTGCCCTGACTCGTAGCCGTGAGACATACATCGTGATCTGTAGAAAGAATAACTACTATGTCGCCATCTGAAGCGACCGCAGTGGAATCAGATTCTTCTTCCTTCCCTTTTTCTTTCTTGTCATTTTTCTTACTACGACATTCATGCTTGTAGTTGCCCTTCTTGCCACAATTCCAGCATTCAACCTCTTTTCTTTTACTCGACTTGCCTCTTGATTTATCTCGGGCCTTCCCGCCCTTCCTATTCTTTCCTCTCCCCCGTTCTTGCGTCACAAGAGCCTCTTGCTGAGTAGACCCCTGAGACTTCCTCCTCGTCTCCTCATTGAAGAGACAACTGGTTACCTGTTCCATGAATATCTTTCCGCCTGGCATGGAGTTACTTAGAGACACCACCAATGTCTCCCAACTGACAGGCAATGAACTAAGCAATAGTAAAGCCTGCAATTCATCATCTAGGACCATCTTCATAGAGGTGAGTTGGTTCACTATATTGCTGACCTCATTCATGTGCTCATTCTGAGAACCACCATCCTTGAACTTGAGATTTACAAGTCGCCTTATCGAAATATCTTATTACCTACTGTCTTCCTCTCATACTGACCCTTGTAATTTCAAATGATAGGCTTAATATTGGTGAGGTTTACGTAGACACATGGTGAAATATGGAATCATCCAACCATTGTCTAATAAACCCCACCGCTTTTCGGTCCATCTTCTTCCAATCATCATCAGTCATATCCTTGGATTTTACTGATATGCTTGAGATTGGAGAATATAGGTCCTTGCAATAAAGCAAGTCCTCTATCTTAGCCTTCCATATGGTCCAGTTAGAACCATTGAGGCTGATCATCCTTGAGCCACCTTCCATAATTTAAAACCGATCCTACCCGTTCAATGAACTTAGCTCTGATACCACTTTGTTGGGGTGCCTTGCACAAAACCTTAGGATCTAGCCCTCCAGAACAAACCAGAATTATGGATAATAAAGCAATGAAAATAATCAATGCATCAATCACATACCACACAAGAGATTTTTACGTGGAAAACCCTCAAAGAGGTAAAAACCACGGGACCTCGTCTAGATCAACAATCCACTATGAAGTAGAACGTTTACAACCTTCTTCACTCACGCAAGAGTGGATGAACAATAAGAGAAATAGAGAAAACGAAGAGATCTAACCGATTATGAGGACATAGAAGCGCTGAGATATAAATTGCAAAGTAGAAAAACCTCCCCTAGCAGAACCTCCCTTCTATAAGCTTCCTCTCTCTCTTTCTCCCTCTCTCTCACTTTGATAGCCTCTTGTATTTTTCTCATCAACACAATATATGTAGAAAAATCCTGGGACCCCTTTTTATAGTTTTAGGAAACTCCTTTCCGCATCCTAGTTGCGAAAGGACTTGCGCATCCTAGTTGCGAAAGGACTTTGCGCATCCCAGTTGCGAAAGGACAATGGGTCAAAAAAAAAATCCATCACTATGCACATGCGTACCTTTGTACACCTGTCATGGGTGTCGAATCTGAACGGTCTATAAGATGCGGAATCCCATGAAACCTCAGGGAGTGAATTTTCACCCTGATCTAAGATTCTGGTGGGCCATAGCAAAGAGAAATTCAAATCAAGGGAAGAAACTGTTTGCATTTTTCATGGCCCACTAAAGTTTTGGTTCAAAGTAAAAATTGGTACTGGGGGTTTCATGAGGTTCTGCTTAATGTGGACCATTCAAATTTTTTAGACTAAAAAAAGTTCGTATGCAGTCCGCATGAACTGGTTCGCAGGTGAGCGTTCCGCATGGAAAAGGTACTATGCGCTCGAGCTGATTTTAACGTCCCATGAGGTCGAGCTGTGTTGGCCCCATCGTGATGCGTTTCGAACATCAATACCATCAGTCAGATGCACCATTCTATCGTGGGCCTAAGTCTCAAAAATCAAGTCAATCCATGACTTGTGTGGGCCACACCACATACAGAAGTTGAGGGGCCATGCACCATTAAAACATTCATAACCATTTTTTTGGGCCCACCGAGATGTGGTTTGCAAATCCAGCCCATCCATTATGTGTGTACCACTTGGATGAGGGTTCAGACCAAGTTTCAGATGCATGCAAATTTCAGGTGGGCCCCACCAAGTGCTTTTATATGTTTTTGGCATGTCTTCACATGATTTTAGATGGTACGGGCCACCTGAGTTCCGTATATGGCTGATTTTTAGGATATCCTATAATTTAAAGGGGATGCATCAAATGCACGGTGTTGATGTTCGAAATGCATCACGGTGGGGCCCACATAGCTCGACCTCATGGGACGTTAAAATCACTCAAGGGCATAGTACCTTTTCCCATATATATATATATATATATATATATATATATATATATATATATATATATATATATATATATATATATATATCCTTAAGAAGATCCAAATCTTGTGAACTGTATTAGAAACAGTGATGAATAACCATAAAAAACATTTTCTATGTGACAAAAGTTTGGGATAAAGTTAATCTTTCTATTTTCATTTATCTAGATATGCTAGATGTTATCAACAGGTTGGATTGCAAATAAATGTTAAAAAACCTTAGGACGGGTCCTTCTGGAATTTTTAATGGCAAGGCACTCAATCACTACTATTTCCTGTGTTATGGTTCACCTAAGATTTTGATGTGCATAATTTTTTAGATCTGATCCTAAAATGCGTTGGAGAAAGAAACGGACGAACACGATCGATACACAAAAAAAAGCCTCAAGGTATGGGTAACACCCGCGTTATGAGGAGCGGATTACCTGGTCCATATCTCATTTGGTTTGGGGTTGTATCAATCCACGGATCTCTCTCTTTGCTTGGGGCTGTGTGGGGTTCATGGAGATAGAGATGTATATGACAAATCCACTCCGTCCATGTGTTTTATAAGACAAATAGCATAGGATTCTAAAATTTAGTAGACACAAAACTCAGGTAGGCAATACCAACAAAACAGTTCGAACAACAACGTCTACCGATTAAACCTCCTTGAAGCTGACAATGATATTTAAATACCATCAAAACCGTTCATAAAATTATTATCAGTAAGATAAATTGTAGGAATAAATATCATCCTCTCGTACAGAAGTTCTCTTACCATCAGGCGACTGTTTCGTTTTGGATCATCAGATTTTTAAAGTCCTGCCATATTGTGATTTTTCAAAACGGGTGAATGGACGTGGACAGCTATTACGTATTGGGTGAATATGCAATCCCCAAGGAATGGATAAACATTTGTTGACTGACTTTGATTTGAAAACACCAACTTGACATTAAACTATTCATTTGATTAAGAAATGCCACCAACCACACGCATTTTATTTTTGGGGCGGCTTTGTAGATCGAGGTGAGATTCATGGCTTAGAGGTCACCGTGATGTATGTGACTTATATCCTTTGTTTATTTGTTTTGAAAACTCATTTTAAGGCACGAACCAAAAAAACATCCAAATCTCTTTGTTTTGAAAAGTCATTTTAAGGCATGATTCAAAAAACTAAACAAATCCAAATCTCATGTGAGCTATAATACAAAAAACATTGGTAACCACTATCAAAAACTTTTTGTGAGTCACGGAAGTTTTAGTTGTATGGTCTCTTCATCCTCGTCGCTATGACCTTATCAACAAGTTGGATGACAAATAAGCATTTCAGTGGCCCATAAAAGTTTTTAATGGTGGGGATTCAATCACTACTGTTTCCTCCGGTATGGTCCACCTAAGATTTGGATTTGATTCATTTTTGGAATCATGCCCTAAAATGAGCTTTCAAAATGGTTGGACGGTGTGGATGAAATGAATATAATAAATGAGCCCCACAAATAAGGATCCAGCAGCAGTTGAGTCCTACTCGGCTGCTTGATCCAAATCTTTCATCGATAGGGACATGAAGATTGCCAGGGGATTCAAATTGCCTGGTGTAGAAGATCACCTGTATTGATGCAACATCATTCCAAGGGCTCAGCATGACATATGTGTTACATCCACACCATTCATCCATTTTTTTTTTTTCAGATTATTTTAAAGCATGAGTCCAAAAATGAAGCAGATCTAAAGTTCAAGTGGACAACACCAAGATAGCAATGGGGATAGAGTGCCTACCATTGAAAACTTCATGGGGGCCAAAGAAGTGTTGGATCAATTGATATTTGTGTTTTGCATTCATTCAGGCCTATCTGACCTTTTCTGAACAGATTGGATGGCAAATAAACATCATGGGGCCCTTGGAAAGTTTCAAGGTTGCGGTTCGTATTAGCTTCTAATCTGCATCATTTTTGGTTCCTGCCTCATAATAAATCTCACAAAATGAATGGAAAAAATAGATATAACACACGTCATGGTAGGGCCCACCATGATGTATGTGTTTCATCCATTATATTCGTACATTGTTACAGATCATTTTAGGGCTTGATCTAAAAAATTGAAGGATGTAAATCTCAGGTGGACCACACCACAGGAAAACAATAGTAATTGGATATCTACCATTAAAATCCTCCTAAAGGCCATTGTACTGTTTATTTGACATCCAATCCGTTAATTAGGTCATACAGACCCATGTGAAGGGAAAAAACAAAGATCAGCTTGATCCAAAACTTTTTTAGCCCCCAAAAAGTTTTTAATGGTTGACGTTCATTCAACACTATTTCCTGTAATGTGGACCGCTTGAGATTGGGATATACCTAATTTTTGATCTCATACTATAAAATGATCTAGAAAAATAGATGGACGGCATGGATGAAACACATACATCATGATAGGGCTCACAGATCACCGACCACTGGCCATTGGCTGGTGGCAGGGGGAGTAGCCAATCTGTTTTCCTCCGTGCCATTTACTGCACCCGGTAATACATGAAAGCATATTGCATGCGTCTCCGTGACCAGGACTGTGTGCGGCCATAGAAATGTCCAATCCGTCCATCTGTTTTGAAATACCATAATAGGACAGGAATTAAAAAACAGGCAGATTCAAAACGCATGTGAGCCATACCACACGAAACTATGGTTATTTCAGAATGTTATTTGTTCATGCAGTTTATCAGAGTGGCAATAATTTTATGAACGGTTTGGATGACATATAAATATTATGGTCAGCTTCAGAAAGGTTTCAACAGTGGCCGTTGCTGTTCACTGTTTTGTTTTTTGTTATGGCCCACCTGATTTTTAGGATCACGTACTATTATGGTCTTAAAAACAGATGGACGTAGTGGATTTCTGTGGAGGCCGCACAGCACCGAGTACAGAGACATCTGTGTCCCCGGGTCCAATCTGCCCTCGTAATAGCTTAGCGTGTGAGACCACCTCCATAAATGCGTTGAATATCAACACGGTTGATCCATTTTTCAGCTCATCTTAAAGGTGTAATCCCAAAATTCAAGCAATTTCACAACTCAAATGGACTATACCATTGAGAACAATGGTGAAGGACCGTCTGAAACTTTTTATGGGCCACAAAAGTTTTAGATCATGCCCATCTTTGTATGTTTCCTCCATCTAAGTTTGGTTGACTTTATCAATGGTTGGATTGATGGCAAATAAACTTTACGGTGGGCCTCATACAGCCATGTGGGACCCTTTCTTCAAAAGGGGCAGTCATGCATCAAGAAAAGAGGGTAAAAAAAGAAGATGAAGAAATAGAATAACGTTTTACCTTCTCTGAGGGGCAGAAGACTTCAAATCCAAAAAAGAAATACTGGAAGTCCGGCCAGCAAACAGCCCAAGGAGAAGGTCGATTTCGAGTATTCGGAAAGAAGGGAGAAATAGAATACGAAAATGAAAAAAAGATACGGGAGAGAAAGAGAGGGTAATAGATATAAATAAAGGAAGATAAAATAATAAAAAAAAAAAAAAAAAAAAAAAATCTCTGGAATCCATCCAGGAGCAGATTAGGTGAGACCCCGGATCCACCGAATTGGTGGGACCCCTTACTGTGAGACCACTGTGATGTATGCTACCACATCCACGCCATCCATCCGTATTGAAAGTTCATTTTAGGGCATGATCTGAAAATGAAGCAGTTCCAAATCCAAGATGGGCCATAGTACGGAAAACAGTGGTGATTGATCATAAAAAACTTCTTATGCGCCACAAAAACTTTGGATGATTTTTTTTGTGGTCTCTTCATTTATGTGTTTGTGACCTTATCAACGGGTTGGATGGCAAATAAACATTCCAGTGGAATCTATGAAGTTTTTAATCGTGGGGATTCAATCATGACCGTTTCCTCAGGTGTGGTTTATTAAAATTTTAGTCAGCTTCGTTTTTTTGGATCATGCCCTAGAATTATCTATCAAAATGATTGGATGGTGTGGATTTAAGACACATAAATTACCATGAGCCCCATAATCAGGGTCCAACTCACTTAAGTGGATCCGGGTTCCTCGCAGTGCGACGACGCCACCAACCCCTGCCCCATCGTCAAATGTCATTTCCACGGCTTTATATATTTAATTTTTCTAACTAGTTTTATTACCGTGACTTTTCTAAATGGCCGTTACCATGATGGTGCCATCTCATTTGAATATGAACTCGTTTCAGCTTTTTCCTGAAATTTTATAGGATTAGGTGAGATCCGTCAGCGTATTAGGTGAGATCCGGGATGGTGCCATCTCATTTGAATATGGCCGTTACCATGATTAGGCCGTTACCATGATGGTGCCATCTCATTTGAAAATGGCCGTTACCATGATTAGGCCGTTACCATGATGGTGCCATCTCATTTGAATATGGCTCCGTCAGCGGATTAGGTGAGATCCGGGATCCACCCAGATGAGTGGTACCCCTGACTGTGGGGTTCACAGTGATATATATGCCTTCAATCCACACTGTCCAACCATTGGAATGTTTATTTTCCATCCAACCGGTTGATAAGGTTACAGAGATTTAGATGAATAGGTTACCCAAATATCAGCTTGATCAAAAACTTTTATGGCTCATAGGAAGTTTTTAATGATCAGTTACTACAATTTTCTTATTATGTTCTACCTTAATTAGATTTAGATATACTTCAGTTTTCGGACTAAAATGAGCTTTCAATAGAGATGGACTGTGGATTTAGTCACATACATCACAATGGGCCCTACAGTAGGGGTCCCACTCACCACGGTGGATCTGCGGTCTCACCTAATTCGCTCCGAAAGTCAGTCAACGTTCATTGGCCTGCATACTCAGGGATGAGGAGAACTACAGGAATATAGACCGAGCAGTCGTATGCACAAGCTTTATATGGCACTATGATGTATGTGTTTCATCCACTCCGTCCATCCGTTTGCCAGCTCATTCTTGGATATAAGCCCAAAAATGAAGATGCTCCAGAGCCCAATAGATCACACAGTAGGAACTGGTGGAATTGAACGCACACCAATAAAATCTTCCTCACGTCCATAGAAGTTATATTTGTGTTTTCCCTTTGAATCCACAGGAAATAGTAGATCTATGTTACTTTATGTACAGGTTGGATGAAAAATAAACATCATGGTAGGTTCCAGAGAGGTTTCAATCGTGGACGTCAATATCTTCACTATTTCGTGTGGTGCGGTCCACTTGAGATTTGGACTTAGTTCATGTTTGGGCTCATGGACTAAAATGGCCTGATAAAACTGACGGTCGTAACGGATATAACATATACATGGCCCTGGTCACTCATAGCATTGTTATGGGAATCATTCTTTATTTTAGAGAAAAAAGCAAGAAGAATCCGAAACAATCGTCATAGTGCGGATGGAATTAATCATCCCATCTAAAAAGTTTTTGGGACCTCCTGATTGGGATTAGAGCGACCCTGATCATTGAATTGTGGCCCCACTTGTGCATCTGGGCCGTTCACATTTTGATGCATTGGGATCTTATATCCATTCACCAGGTGGGCCGCACATTTGCATCCTATCAATCCATCGGCCATTCATGTTTTTTTTGTTTTTTTTTAAATGGCTTTTGACTATTCAATAACTTTAATCTAATCATCCATTGTGTCTATGTGGACCCTTACTCCCAAAGTGATCATAAGGTGCACCCTTTCAATTTTTCCATCACTCAAAAAAATCAGGATGATTGAGACTGAGATGGAGGTGGGTCTCCATACAGACAGCTTCAATGGAGTGGAGTTGAATAGGTGAGACCCTGGCCTCACCCAAGATGGTGCGGCTCTGACCTTGGCTCCCACCTTATGCATGCATATTCTATATTTATGCCATCCTTTTAGGACATTATCTAAAAAGTGATTAAATTTAATTATAGGTAGAGCATACCATAGCAAATAGTGGTTATTGAATGCCCTTAACATTAATAACTTCTTGGCGGCTACCTTAATGTTTCTGAAGGGAAGAAACGAATATCAGCTTCATCCTAAACTTTTATTACGCATTAATGGTCAATCACCACTTTTGCTTATGGTGTGGTCTACTTGATGATTGGATTTGCTTCAATTTTAATGCCCTAGTATTGTTGTGGTTAAATTTTAAATTTGGTCACATGGTTTAAGACCATCGCGCTAGAATTAAATGTGTGGCTCAATTCAAACCAAGCAACTATGACCTCAAACGCCAAGATAAGAAGATATATTGGAATCGATTGTATGTGACCAAGATTGAATAAGATTGGTCGCATATTTAGCCACTTGCACAATATTTAAAATGATTAGACAATTATCAAAGGGTGGGGTTCGTCCTATGAAAAATGGGTTGCACCTATGCCTTCAATACGAAAGGATTTTTCAATATAGATAAAAATGAAAAGGACATTCTTATTTTCACTCGCGAAGGACAACTGAAAAGAGCCTTTCTGAATGGAGAACTTGCTTGATACTCAAAGCTAAATCCGGTGCATGAGTGTAAGCCCAAATTACAATGATAGTTAACAACTACTTGATTAATGCTACCAATTACTACTACCAATTATACTTAGGAACGTAAACAAGTGAGAATGATAATGACAATGCTAAGGAGTATAAAGTAATTAAAAGATAAATTTGATTTGATTTGGTTTGGTTGTTAGGTATGAAACAAATTTTTTCTACTAACTTCTTTCATTATTTATAGCATCATATTAATCATCTAGATGATTCTCATGTTCTGATGATTATTGCAACCTAATTAGCACTGCTCGTCTTCCATGCTTCTAAACCTGCCACCTGTCTTGATAACTGCTTCAGCATGTCCACTTTTCACTCGACCACTCTCACTTAATGAATGAAAGGTGCTGCTCGATAGACACTATCTGTATTACCATAAAATCTTTTTCAAATGTCTCTGAAATTCTCCTGATACAACACGTGACTCTCCTTATCACTTGGCCCTTGTAGAAATTGGTAGAAACAGGGTAGAACAGATATGATCTCGAAGAACATATTGACAGTGTGAATATATAAAGAATACATACATTAAGGTGGGCAACACAGTAGGAGCCACACCATCCTGGGTGAGGCCAGGGTCTCACCTATTCCCTCCCACGGAGGAGGTGGATCCTCTAAAAAAATAAAAAACAAAAAATTACGAAAAATGCACCACATCAAGCAATCAGGGATGTCCTGGTGCCAGTGGCACCACTCCAGGCAATAAACTTCCCTCGATGACAATAGGATAAATAAGAGTCTAGATCTTCTATTTGACACAAGAAGGGATTTTTTCCGCTGGTTGAAATGTGAATGGGCCAGGTTATCACTGACTCTACTAATCACATTGCAACAAGTAAGAAATCCTTGCTCATGGCGGACAGAGGATCTGAATTTAATAAATATATAAAAATTGAAAAGACGAAAACAAAAGAAAAAAAGAAAAAAAAGGCATCCTTACTCTTATGTGATGGTAAGATAGGGTATGTGTTGGATCTAAAACCAGTCCTCTCCCTCGTTCTCTCACCCTTTTTTCTAACTTTTTGCAAGTGCCCATCAACGATGAATTTTTGAAGCGTGATGAGATGTCGCAATCCATCAGGAAGCATCTTCAATCTTTTGCATGATCTAATCTCTAAAGATCTAAGAATCGGCATCGCTCCTTTCTCCACTCTCCACTCTAATACATTCAATCCAACAATAGTCAAAGTGTCAAGCAGTGGAAACTCTCCAGCAGAGCAAACCATTTTCTTTCCCTTCTAACCGTCCATGTCAGACAAATCGTTGTATAGAGAGAGACTCCGAATGTTGGGCAGCTTCTCCAGTGTTCCCATCGGGTCTCGATCTAATTGGTATATACGCAAGCATAGCTGAGGTTAGTTGGGAATGCATGCGGCTGGTAATTTCTCTGATGAGCTTCTTTTCAATTTCATTTTATATAGATGCTCATGTTTTGAGAAGGACTCAAAAGCTGGAATCTGCGATCCATGACGTGCCTTTAGCCACAATGATCTGAGGTGGACCAATTTACTTATGGAACGAGATAATGTCTCAAATGTCTATTTCCAAATGTCTCAAATTGGTCAGTTTCTCCAACCCATCTTCTATCCAGCTGCCCGCCTCTGCTCTACTAAGCGACTGGAGATTGCTCAAGTGATGGAGTTGCATGCCGTTGCTGAACCTACTATCGTGTACCATTAAGTGCCTTATTTGTTCCATCTTCATAATATCATCTAGTAGCCATTTGAATTTGAATGGATGCCATACATCAAGAGTCTGTAAATTGGACAGGCGAGTTATGGTGGATGGTAAATTGTTCCATCTTCACAATTGTTGGAAGTCCAAACCAAACCAGTGCATCTTCCCCAAGGAGAGTAAAAGCTTCCAACAACCAGGGCGTTTCTCCATGCGACTGTTCAGTTCCGGATGCAGAGTCTTTTAATTATTTCTTTTGATATTTGTTATAGCAGTTAATACCATGCCCCTGTAGTGTATTTTAAATGGGCATTTGTGTCTTTTCACCTTGATGGAAAAGTCTATATAAGGGAGCTTATGTAGTCCGTTTGGGACAAGTCAAGTCAGCAAGCTTGTAAGCTACTATAAAAAATACAAAGTTTCTCTTCTCTTCTACGTGCCCAGTGAGCTCAAACCCAAGGCTTTGTAAAGCCAAGTAAACTCTGGCTAATATAGCCAACAAACTGGTATCAGAGCACAGGTTCTTCTCCTACAGGGAGTTTTCCAGCAGTTTTTCGAACTACAGATTTTTCTGAAAAAAATCTGTTTAAGAAAAGTTTGTTTTTGTTCCCTGGTTGGAGTTGTCAGCAGTTTTTTCAGAGAAAAAAATCAGATTGCAGCAGTTTTACAGCCAAGAAAAACAAAAAAAATCAGATTGCAGCAGTTTTACAGTCAAGAAAAAATTCAGATCGTAGAGCCTAGTACAGTTTCTAGAAGAAGTATTCAGTTTTTTTACCAGCCAAGTACAGATTTCTATGAAGAAAAATCTGTTTGCAAAGCACAAGTCTTTTTGCTGCTTGAAGTTGCCAGCAATTTTTCCCAGCGAAAAGAAAATTTCTGTTCAAAAAATCAGATTTCAGCAGTTTTGCTTTTTCAGCCAAAAAAATCTGTTTTAAAAAAATTCATATTTCAGCAGTTTTTCAGCCAAATCTGTTTCTAAAAATCTGTTTCAAAAAAAATAAAATAATAATAATAAATAAATAAATAAAAATCTGTTTTCTATTTCATCCCTCTCCCTTCATTTAAAAAAAAATCAGTCATTCCTCCCTTTAAAAAAAAGATGGCCAGCTCAATCTAGCCACAGGTTCCTACATTGTCTAAGGACAACTATGAAAGGTGGTGCATCCAAATGAAAGTGTTGTTCGGGTCACAAGAATTATGAGAGATCGTCACTGATGGGTATGTAGAACCCACTATGGAGGAAGAAGCCGCCTTCACCAACGAAGAAAAGACGGCTCTAAAAAATCAAAGGAAGAAAGATAATAAGGCTTTGTTCCTCCTCTATCAAGGGTTGGATGAATCAACCTTTGAAAAGATTGCCGAAGCGACATCAAGCAAGCAAGCTTGGGATACTCTTGGCACCATCTTCAAGGGTGTTGATTGAGTGAAGCGGGTTCGCCTTCAAATACTAAGAGCCGAGTTCGAAGCGGCGCACATGAAGGAAGGTGAAAGTATCTCTGACTACCTTTCACGTCTAATTGTTATTATTAACAATTTAAAAAGAAATGGTGAAAAAGTTGAAGACATACGTGTCATTGAAAAGGCACTGCGATCTCTTATAACCAAGTTTGAGCATGTGGTTGTGGCGATCGAAGAATCAAAGGATCTTGAAAAACTGTCCATTGAAGAACTGATGGGATCGTTGCAAGTGCATGAGCAACGAATGCAAAAGAATACTGGTTCAACGCTTGAACATGCCTTAGAGTCTAAATTGACTCTAAATGAACAAAAGAATAGTCATAAACAACGAGGCGGCCGTGGCACTAGTAATCGTGCAAGAGGCAGAGGGCGTGGATATCATCCAAGCCATCAACAAAATCAACAAAGTTTACCAGTTTCCGTGGAAGAGGAAATGGTAGAGGCCGATTCACACGTGGTCGTGGAAACACAAAGAATGTTCAATGCCACAATTGCAAGAAATTTGGTCACTATGCCTCTGAGTGTTGGAGCAAAGTGGATCAAGATGAACGATCCAACTATGCTGAAGCATCACACCATGAACAAGAAGTCTCCACACTCCTCCTCGCACAAGAAAAGGCATGTGAACAGCTAGATGTGTGGTATCTTGACACGGGTGCAAGCAACCACATGAGTGGTAACAAAGAACTGTTCGTGGAACTCACAGAAGGAGTTCGTGGCGACGTGAGTTTTGACGACTCATCAAAGGTACCCATGATTGGCAAAGGAAAAGTTAAAATCTATCAGAAGAATGGTAAGCCAAATTATATCTCTAATGTGTATTACGTACCAAATATGAAAAATAACATCCTCAGTATCGGTCAACTCCTTGAAAAGAGGTATGTTATACACATAGAGAACTATTCTCTCTCCATAAGAGATGCTCATAGGAGACTTGTGGTTCAAGTCCAAATGGCGAAGAATTGCATGTTTTCGCTCTATATCAACACAAAGGTTGATAAGTGTCTTTATGGACTCGTGAAGAATGATTCATGGAGATGGCATCTTTGTTTTGGGCGTCTCCATTTCAGTGGCCTTAAACTCTTATCCTCATCAAGCATGGTGCATGCCTTGCCGGCTATTGAAGCTCCAGAACATGTGTGTGAGGCGTGCACACTCAGCAAGCAACAAAGAAACTCCTTCCCAAGTGGAGTGTCCAGAAGAGCAAAGGAACCACTTTAGTTGGTTCACACTGATATTTGCGGACCACTTGAAACACCCTCTCTTGGAGGTAATAAATATTTTATTACTTTCATTGATGATTTCAGCAGAAGACTTTGGGTGTATTGCATCAAAGAAAAATCTTCCGCTTTCACTATCTTCAAAATGTTCAAAGCTCGTGTTGAAGTTGAAAGTGGTCACAAAATTAAAGTACTCAGATCTGATAGAGGTGGAGAGTACACCTCAAATTATTTTGAGATTTTTGCAGGGAACATGGTATTAAGCAACAACATACTGCAGCCTACACGCCACAACAGAATGACATTACGGAACGGAAGAACCGCACCATCCTCGACATGACGAAGACCATGCTAAAGGAAAAAGGCCTACCAAAGAGCTTCTGGGCAGAGGCAGTTGCATGTACTCCCTACCTGCTCAATCGGTGTCCAACCAAGAGAGTTAGAAACATGATACCACAGGAGGCATGGAGTGGCTACAAACCGAGCGTGGCGCACCTAAGGATCTTTGGGTGTGTCGCCTACGCTCAAGTTCCAGAAGCAAGAAGAAGGAAGCTTGATGATCATGATGAAAAATGCATCTTCATTGGCTACAGTGAAGCATTTGAAGCCTACAAGCTCTACAATCCACTAACCAATAAAGTAGTGGTGAGTAGAGATGTGGTCTTTAGTGAGAAAGAAACTTGGAAATGGAATAATGAAGAATCGACCAAAGATATTCTAGTCGAAACAGAAGAACATGAAGAAAGGCATGACCGTCAAGAGAAAAAGCCTGTAACACCTTCTTCGGCCGCATCATCAGTTCACAGAAGTCTAGGAGTACATTCCATCACTCCTGAAAGCACTCCAAGTCAAAATTCAGCCAGCTCATCCTCACCCATGGCACCTATAAAAATGAAAAGCTTAAGCGACATCTATGAGCAAACTGAAGAGGTCAATCTTTTCTGCCTGTATGCAGATCATGAGTCTCTGACATTTTAGGAGGCCATAAAAGAAGAATGTTGGAGAATTGCTATGAAAGAAGAAATTCATGCCATAGAGAAAAATGACACATGGGAGCTGACTACGCTTCCTAATGGCCAGAAAACTATTGGCGTCAAATGGGTGTACAAGATCAAGAGAAATGCTGATGGTGAGATCGATTGCTACAAGGCAAGGCTCGTAGCAAAGGGTTATAAACAGAAGTACGGGGTGGACTATGAAGAAGTCTTCGCTCCGGTTGCTCGCCTTGACACCGTGAGGATGATTATCTCCCTTGCAGCCCATCACAGTTGAATGATCTACCAACTGGATGTGAAATCTGAATTCTTGAATGAAATTCTTGAAGAAGAGGTGTATGTTGACCAACCTGAAGGCTTTGTTATGCAAGGGGAGGAACACAAGGTGTATCGATTGAAGAAAGCCCTCTATGGGTTGAAGCAAGCTCCATGTGCTTGGAATGCACGCATCGACAACTATCTTCAAGAGAACTGCTTCGCCCAATGTCCATATGAGCATGCAGTTTACATTAAAAAGAATGCTCATGGCGATATACTTATAGCATGCTTATATGTTGATGATCTGCTGTTTACAGGAAACAGTCGACCGATGTTTGATGAATTCAAGAAGGCTATGTTTAAGGAGTTCGAGATGACCGACGGAGGTCTCATGTCTTTTTTTCTGGGCATTGAAGTGAAGCAACAACATGGTGGCATCTATATATCTCAGAAGAAGTATGCCAAGGAATTGCTTGAAAAGTTCAAGATGACCAATTGCAATGCCCTAAACACGCCTGTAACAACGGGCTTAAAACTGACAAAGGACGAAGAAGGAAGAAGCGTTGATTCGACTATGTTCAAGAGTCTGATTGGAAGCCTAAGGTACCTCACAATCACAAGGCCGGATATCGTCTACAGTGTTGGGCTTCTAAGTAGGTACATGGAAGCACCAAAAGAATCACATTGGCTAACCACAAAAAGAATCCTCAGGTACGTCAAAGGAACAATAGAATTTGGTCTGTTCTATCCATACGATGATGAAGCAATACTGTATGGATACTCAGATAGTGATTTGGGAGGTGACCAAGATGAAAGAAAAAGCACCACTGGCTATGTATTCTATCTCGGAACGACTGCTTTCACATGGAATTCGAAGAAGCAGAGTGTGGTCTCCCTGTCCACATGTGAAGCAGAGTACGTAGCAGCATCCTCTACTGTTTGTGAAGGAATTTGGTTGAGAAACCTACTAAAAGAGCTGAAGCATTCGCAGGAAGGATCCACAGTCATATATGTGGATAACAAGTCGGCAATCGAACTAGCCAAAAATCCAGTGCAGCATGGAAGAAGCAAACACATTGATACCTGTTACCATTTTCTGAGTGATCATGTGAAGCAAAGAACAATGAAATTAGAATATTGTCATACTAAAGAACAGGTGGCGGATATTTTCACAAAGGCATTACCAACAGATGCATTCAAACGACTGAGAACGATGCTCGGAATGAAGCCAGTTTTGGTTTGAAGGGGAGTGTTGGAAGTCCAAACCAAGCCAGTGCATCTTCCCTAAGGAGAGTAAAAGCTTCCAACAACCAGGACATTTCTCCATGCGACTGTTCAGTTCCAGATGCAGAGTCTTTTAATTATTTCTTTTGATATTTGTTATAGCAGTTAATACCATGCCCCTGTATTGTATTTTAAATGGGCATTTGTGTCTTTTCACCTTGATGGAAAAATCTATATAAGGGAGCTCATGTAGTCCGTTTGGGACCAAGTCAAGTCAGCAAGCTTGTAAGCTACTATAAAAAATACAAAGTTTCTCTTCTCTTCTACGTGTCCAGTGAGCTCAAACCCAAGGCTTTGTAAAGCCAAGTAAACTTTGGCTAATATAGCCAACAACAATATCATCTAGTAGTCAGTGTTTTCAATCCTTTGAGCTCCTTCCTACATTGGTATTTTTCAGGAGATGGTGTTTTTCAAGGAGGCATTTCAGCATATTGGCTGCAATACTGGCAATGTCCTTCATTACCTCATTTTAGGCATTTGAATTTGAATGGATGCCATACATCAAGAGTCTGTAAATTGGACAGGCGAGTTATGGTGGATGGTAAATTGTTCCATCTTCACAATATCATCTAGTAACCAGTGTTTTCAATCCTTTGAGCTCCTTCCTACATTGGTATTTTTCAGGAGATGGTGTTTTTCAAGGAGGCATTTCAGCATATTGGCTGCAGTGCTGGCAATGTCCTTCATTACCTCATTTTAGGCCTTTTACAAACCTATATGGTGCACCTAGATTGATGCCCTTTAATCCCACCATGGTGCCAGTCACACCTTTTGTAGTTCCTCCTTATATGCCATCAATGTATACTGGCATGCCGGTACCCTGGTGAGGTTTTTCAGTCCACATTCCACCTTGTTTCTTTTTATACCCCTAGTGATGAAAATGGCCAACATACAATTTAGTGTTTGTGTCTCAATGTTCAAAATTGGCATTAAATGTTTAGAATGGACCTAATTTCTGTGCCTATTCATCTGGTATGACCTACCATGGCACCCACTGAACAGTCCTAATTTTGTACAAGGGTCCAATACATGATGCTTTTGTATTTGGGTAAACAACTATTTCTGTGATGGATACGATGTTTTCCCTCTTAGAATTGGAAGTCCTGATTAAATGTTTAGATCTCCTGAGAATGAATTACTTGTTTCATATGGTTTTGAATGTACTACACATGAGTTGTCTCTTCTGTAATGTGCTAGGTGGAAGCCTCTAATGACGTTTTGAGACCAATCAAGGTGGGGCAATCATCTGCTCTAAGAGTTGGCCAACAGTGTCTAGCAATTGGAAACCATTGCAATCATCTGCTTAGTCTTGTATTGGGGGATGCTAATTGTATTGTAGATGCACTTGCAGTGTATGGTGCGTCTTGCACTAGTTTGTCTAGTGTGTTCCATTATCCATTGTCATAATGGATAGTTGTTTTTTCCCATAAAATTGTTGTTACTGGCACAAGAACATTTTGAATGGGCAAATGTTTTAGCAATACATTCTAGTGCAACAATTTTGTTTATTAGAAATTGTCTCACTTTTTTACAGCTTCCGTCTCGCTTTTTTATTTATTTCATACTAGATATCATTGTCCCAAACAAAAAGTCTATGCAAGAATCAACCGACGCGAAGCCTATAATTTAAATTATATAGTTGAAAAACAAAATTATCATCATTCATTCCTTGATTCACCAGGGAATAATCAAAATTACTACCCTAAGTTTGGGTAGTATAATCATCATCCAACAAAACAAGAAGCCCTTTACGGACATACAATATCTAAAAATTTACAATTAACAACATTTTTCAACTACGCATCGGGCTAGGCCGAAGGACCAACACCGTGTGGCATGATGTTATCTCATCTGCATGTGATCATCGACATCAGGTCCTGCAGCTTTTTCTCCACTCGCTCGACAGCTTCTTTCGTCGCAATTGCAATCTTCTCAATCTGCGACAATTGTTGATTGTGCTGGCGAAGTCGTTCATCTTGATGGCGAAAATGATATATAATCGAGGTTCGACGCTCTCGCTGGCCAGCATGACGACGAGTATGTGGGACTGGCGAGAACGTCGGGTCACTGTGCTGGGGCATCTCATCTCCAGTGTCTGCTGCCTCAGTGTCCATCGCTTCAGTCTCAGCTCCTTCAGCTTCGGTTTCGGCCATAGTATCAAGCGGAGCGGAAGAGGAAGCTGGTGTGTCAAGCGGAGCCATTCTTTTTATGTTTAATTTGGTAATTTTGCGAGGCTCTCGGGGATGGGGGAAGCAATCCCACATGTCGAGACAATAGACAGATAAGATGAGGGAATGGAATGTACACATCTCTAGTGGCTTGGATTGCCACGGCCAGTTGATACAACATGAAAGTAGGCAGACACAGTTGCACTTTTTAGCTGACGACATAGAGAATCCCCAACATGAATGGGGTAAGATTAGACCAGTTAGTGCCCCTGGAATAAACGTTTGTACAAAAAATTGCATGAAGAATGGGAAATTGTGCAGACGTGTGGGTGGCACGCAGGGAGTTACCCTCATGCCAAGGAATGTCTTGGCCATTGCATAGATGTTTTGTAATTTTTTAACGAACTTCAAGTGAGTTGAAGTCGTAGTCTGCAAAGCCTTAGGATTTACACGGAATTCCAATTAATTGACCGATAATGGCAGAGTGATGTGAGTTGTGGTTTGGCCAATGGTGACATCTATGGTCGGGGGGTCAGATACTGGGTAATGACAGTAAGCTAAAAACCTGTATATTTGTTCATTCTGTGTCACTCCACTAAAGTCAAGCATACGAGACCAGCCAATGGCCTCGAGCATTGGTATAATCCCATATGGAGCTAGATAAGACCTATCAACTTGTCTTTTATAGTCCATCTTCCTTGCCATAAACTTTTGATACAGATCCTCAGGAGGTGGTGACATATTAAGGATTAGAAGTTCGGGTGCTGGATCGTTTCTAGATGGTGGAGAGACATTTTGGGTCAGTGGTTGAACATTTTTTCTCTTGGTAATTGTTTTAGCACATTTTGGCCTAGGATTGGAGAATTCTCCCTGATGAACCAATTTACTCCTCTTTTCCCATGTAGATGAAAACTTTCAGAGGATATTCTGAAAGAAACAAAATGAAAATTTAGGAGATTGAAGAAAAGGACAACAAATAGGGATGAACAGCAAAAGGAAAATGTAGGAAAATCTAGGGTTTTGAATGATTGACCAATAAAAGTGATTTACCAACCTTAAAAGCTCAGGAACACTACGTGAAAAATGAAAAAAAAAAAAAAAAGAAAAATGACGGATTTAGAGACGGTTCTGGACCGTCTCTAAAATTGCTTGGTTTAAAGACGCTTTAGAGACGGCTGTAAACCGTCTCTAAACTTTTAGACGGCTCTTGACCGTCCTTAATGTTGTCTTAAAAAATTGAACATCCATAAATCATTTAAGACGGTCAAAAACCGTCGTTAACTGCAGAAAAAAGATGCATTGACCATCTAGAAAAGAGACGGTCCCTGACCATCTTATATGCGGTCTTTTGAGACGGTCAAAGACCGTCCATATTAGAGACGGTCATTGGCCGTCTCTTACTGGTAATATGAGACTATCAAGGACCGTCTCAATTAGAGACGGTCATTGACTGTCTTTTACTGGTAATTTGAGACTGTTACGGACCGTCTCAATTAGAGACGGTCATTAGCCGTCTTAATTTGAGACTGTAAAAAACCGGTCTTAATTAGAGACTGTCTTAGACCATCTTCTAGCGGTCATATGAGACCGTCTACATTTGAGATGGTCCTAAACCGTCTTTAATGGTCAACACTTCCCAACCAAAAAATTATGAATTTCGAAAAAAAAATAAAAATAATTAACAATGTTTAAGAAAATTTTAAATTTTGAAAAAAAAAACTGTGATTTTATAATAATCTAGATTTTGAAAAAAAAAATTTAAGAACCTTGAATAATGTTGATCATTTTGAAAAGAAAAAAAGATTTCGATAAAAAAAATGATATTTTGGAAAAGAAAATATAAAAAATTAAACAAAATTGAACTTAAAATGATATTTTGAAAAAGAAAATATAAAAAATTGAAAAGAAAGTTTGAGAAAATACAAGTGTTGTAATTTTCTCTTAGAAAATCTTCCCGCTGCCTTGAAAAGTTTTTTATATATATAATTAAAAGATAATATTTAAATGATTTAAAATATCATATGAAAAGAATATTGAAAAGTTTAGAAATTTTAACTTTTTGAGAAAAATTTTGAGAACAAAATGATGCTTTTGAAGAAAAAAATTAGAATTTTGAAAATTTTGAGAAAAAATTAAAATATGAGAAATTTTTTGAGATTTTGAAAATAAAAATTCAAAATTTGTATTTTAATTTTTTTTGAAATATTTTATAATAAAACGATATTTTGTTAAAAGAGTAAAAAAATATACATTTTGAAAAAAAAATATTATTTTTAAATGGAAATTAAAATTTATCTATGAAAAATAAAATTACTAAATTATTAGGGACATCCACTAATTGAACCTTTAATCAACTCTTTTTGGACAAATTAATCAGTTCAGATTGAAGAGTAAATAACTTCAAATGTTTAATTCAAATTCACCAATTTCTCCCAAATTGGATCACCGGCCTTCAAATTTTGAAATTGAAGGTTGAAATTTTAAGAAAGTTTGAGAAAATTTTTGAGAACAAAATTATGCCTTTGAAGAAAAAAAAATCGGCGTTTTAAAATTTTTGAGAAAAAAATTAAAATATAAGAAATTTTTTAAGATTTTGAAAATAAAAATTTAGAATTGGTATTATAATTTTTTTTTTGAAATATTTTATAATAAAAATGATATTTTGTTAAAAGAGTAAAAATATATACATTTTGAAAAAAATGTTATTTTTAAATGGAAAATGAAATTTATCTGTGAAAAATAAAATTACTAAATTATTGGGCACATCCACTAGTTAAACCTTTAATCATTTTTGGACAATCTAATTAGTTCAGATTGACGAAAAAATAACTGAAATTGTGTGATCAATCTTATATGCCTAATATCTTTTTCATATGTAAACTGATTGAGGCGAGTAACCACTCAAATGGAGGATATTGATCAGTAAAATAGAGTGAATGGACCATACATGTAAAATGGGCTAAATATTATGGTCAAAATTGTGACCGAACTTAGTGACCTCGTGAGAACCTAAGAATTGATGTTAGTAAGTTTTGTGGGCCCCATCATGATGTGTGTCGAACATCAACACCGTGGATTTGATGTGTCCCCTTTAGGTTATGAGATATCTCAAAAATCATCTATATACGAAACTCAAGTGGGCCATACTATCTAAAACTATGTGAAGACATCCTAAAAAATATAAAAGCACTTGGTGGGGCCCACATGAGTTTTGGATGCGGCTGAAATTTGGTCTGATCCCTCATCCAAGTGAGACACATAATGAGTGGGTTGGATATGTGAATCACATTTAGGCAGGCCCAATATATGATTATGAATTTTTTAAGGAAACCCCTCTCCACTATATTATGTGGTGTGGCCCACCCAAGTCATAGATTGACTTTATTTTTAAGCTCTTGGCCCACCCAAGTCATGGATTGAATTTCTCCATATCGTTCAACGCTTTTCTCGGATCATTTTAAGATATTAACTAAAAAATGGGGTGGGTCGAAGGCTTAAGTGGACTACAAAGTGGGGATTGAACGTCCGCTATTAATCTTGTGGAATCGACCATTGATTGACCTTTAACTAAAATTTCTATGATTATACTATCTTAGATGGTTATTAATTAAGCCTTTTTCTTCCTTAACAAAATCCATTATTAGATTTTGTCTTTTTTTGTGTTCATTCGTCTGTTGCCAAGTAAAGGGTCTAAGTATTCGGTTTTTTCTTCCGTACAAATGGAACACCTTTTCAAAATTTTAAGACGAAAATGGCTTTAAACATTTTTTTATACGATTTCTTTTTTTCAAAATTTTGAGACGAAAATAGCCTTGAACATTTTTTGTATGAATTTTTTATTTTCAAAATTTTGAGATGAAAACGGCCTTGAACATTTTTTATACGATTTTTTTTTTCAAAATTTTGAGACAAAAATTACCTTGAACATTTTTTATGACTTTTTTTTTTTTTTTTTTTTTTTATAAATTTTGAGACGAAAATAACCTTGAACATTTTTTATACGATTTCTTTTATTAATATTTTCTAGTATTCTTCTCTCACCATGATCTCCTGTACTTTCTAAACATGAGGCAAGTAAAGAGATTAAATGGACCACAAAGTTGGCCCACAATAATTCATACTTTTTTGTGTTTTCTCTTCATTCATATCTTTTTGATATTATGAACATGTTGGATGTCAAATAAACAGTACTATGGGCCCAAGGAAGGTATCAACGGTGGAAATCATTATTCCACACTGTTTCGTGTGGCATGGTCCACTTGAGTTTTGGATTTACTGAAAATTCGGGATTAACCCACACTATTCATCCATTTTTCGAGATCATTTTAGAGAATTATCCAAAAAATGATTCATATCCGAAGATTAATTAAATGAACCACACCACAAATAAGGGGAACAAAACGGCTACTCCCCCTGACACCATCCAATGGCTGGTGGTTGGTGCTTTGTGGGCTCACTATGATGTATCTGTTTAATCCATGCCGTCCATCTATTTGGAGAGATCATTTAAGGGTAATGTCCAAAGAACGAGTTAAATCCAAAGCTCTAGTGGACCCCGGCACAGATGATGGACCCTAGCACAAACAATTATTTTAGGGCAACCCATTAAAAAAAAAAAAAAAAAAAAAAAAAAACTTTTGAAGCAATTGGATTTCAAATAAACATACAATGGGCCTTAGGATAGTTTCAACGGTGGGAATCACCCTCCTCGTTGTTTTCTACGTGGCGGGTGCACTACAAATTTCTATCTGTCTCATAGATTGGATCTCATGACTTAAAATGATATCAAAATGGATGGACGGTGTGGATATAACAAATAGATCATAGGTTTTTTATATATATATATATATATATATATATATATATATATATATAAGGTTCTATACGTCAAGCTCATGGGAACTCCCCCATTAGGTCGAGCTGTGTGGGCCACACCATGACGTGTGTAAAAAATCAACACCGTGCATTTGATGGGTCCCCTTTAAATTATGGGATATCCCAAAAATCAGCAGTATACTGAACTCAAGTGGACCATACCATTTAAAATCATGTGAAGACATGCCTAAAACATATAAAAGTACTTGGTGGGGCCCCACCTAAAATTTGGATGCATCTTAAACTTGGTATGACCCCTCATCCAAGTGGCACACATATAATGGATGGGCTGGATTTTTGAACCACATCTCTGCGGGCCCAAAAAATAATTATGAATGTTTTAATGGAGGGTAAACCTTCTCAACTTTTGTATGTGGTGTGGCCCACACAAGTCACATATTAATTTTATTTTTAATCCCTAGGCCCACAATGAAATGATGAATCTAACTGATGGAGTAGATGTTTGACACGCATCATGGTGGGGCCCACAGAGCCATACCAGATCTAAAGTGCAAGTGACGTTATTTGGTTATAGAAACAATGTGTGAGTTTTGTGTTTAATGTAAAATAGTGGTGACTCATTCTTAATAATAGTGACAATGATATAGAGTTATCCAGACCATCTAAATAATGGGTCTAGTTATTAATGATTAATACTCAAACTTTTTACTATATAAAACTATCTTAATCATCCACTAAATGGTCCCTTGAATGTAGGGTTATTAATGTAGTTGATGTGCTAAATTATGGAAAACTCACAACTTGCGGATTTGAAACCAACATCTCATTTCGGAAGATGGACTTAATTCCAATTCCCTCTTCTCATTTCCATTTCCCTCTTTTCTCTTAAGTCATTGAGCTCACTGGAGAATGCCTCTCTGGATGACGGGCTGGAAGCCATCACTCGTCTTCCGGTTCGTGGACTCGTTGCGGTAGGTGCAAGTGGCGAGTGGACTGCATCTCTCCATGATCTTTTCATATGGATGGATACTCGAAGGTCTGTTGATTTTTATGGATTTTCTTTGTTTCATGTACAATTCCTACAGTTGGAAGATTAATTTTCTTTTTTTAAATGTAAATTTCGTGACTTCTCTTCCTACGGTTTTCATTTGCAATTCCTACGATTTTGATAGTGGAGATCTTTTTCTTTCTTAAGTTTGATACTAGATTCATATGTCTCCATCTTCAAACAAATTGATGGGTTTGAACTCGTTGCATGGAATTCCATGATCTCTAGATACATCCAATGGTCTAGCTTGACGATGCCTGTTGCATGTTTGATGAAATGCCTGACAGAAACAATCTCTTTAGAATAATGTTTCCACCATTGAAACCTTTCTATGGCCCATGGTGATGCTTATTTGTCATCCAACCTGTTCGTAATATCACAAAGACATGGATGAAATGAAAACACAAATATCGGATTGATCTAAAACTTTTGTGGCCCCCGTGAAATTTTCAATGGTAGATGTTCAATTCACACTCTTTTCGGTAGTGTGGTCCATTTGAGCTTTGGATATGCTTCATTTTTAGCCCACAGTGATGTAAGTGTTTTAGTCTCACCATAGATCAGACTTGTGGATTCAATTTATTATTTTTTTTTTTTTTTATTATTATTATTTTTTTTTGCTGAGCTTGGGTTCAGGTCAACGCCTGAATGGTTTCTCAGTCAAGGCCTACCTAGTTCCAGACCGATTTCTGTCTTCTCTTTCTAGTTGAATAGACTAGCGAGACATGTTTTAATCGAGAATTAGGCTGCTCTAATTTCTCAAGCACTAGTTGTTTTTGTCTTCTCTTTCTAGTCGAATAGACTAGCAGCTATCACTGGAAAAATGGTTCTTGTCTGTTGGTAGGCTAGTAATGGTTACATCCACGACCTAACATGGTACGTTTGTTGGGTTGAATAAAGGGCATGTCGTCACAAAAAGGGAATTGGCTCCTCGCCCTTCTGCCAGAGAAGGGGTATGTAACGTAATGACCTGGATCTACCAGTAAATTCATCCATGTATTCACACTAATTCTATCTTTTCATTTGCAACTTCAGGAGAATATTTCTGAATCTAAAAGCATGTTCTGTTAGTTTCATAACAAGCTTTGATATATATTAGCAATTGAGTAAGAAAATTCCTGGGTGTGTAATGGCATGGTTGCAAAAGATGTTTGTATCCTTTGAAATGACAAAAATGGCTGATTACTCTGTCCCATCCATCCTTTTGACTCCATCTCCATAAGGATCATAGGCTTAAAAATTTTAATTTTAAGTGCATCAAGTACTGTGGTGGCTTAGATGATAATGATGATGGTGATATATTATGCGAACAAGTCTTAGGCATGTTTGCCCTAGCAATTAGTTTTGCTAATGGAGAACCATGATCAGACCGTTCAAGCTGTTTAATGAGGATTGTTCTGGTTGAATGCAGGCTATAGCTTATTTCTATCCATGGGTGTTCATTAGTTGACTGTTCTAACTAATCATGTGACTTTTAAAATGTGTAGCAACATGAAAGGGCCCACTTGATTCACTACTTGGATCTCATTCTGAATTGTAAAGTGTGACTTTTAAAATGGGTAGCAACATTCCTGTTGGAGTTACTAAAAGAAATGGCAAGAACATCAGTCCCAACATTTACAATCCAAGGTATTAATGGTCAGTAGACAGACATCACAATCCAAATGTGGAAAAAAAGGACTACAATTGCCATGACCGCTGGATGTTCAAGTCCACGAAGTGCCTCATTTACCGAATGATGGATAACATCCTGTTATCTTCACCTGGATTCTCTACTGCTAATATATATAAGATGGTTAGATGGGCCTTCATTAACAGATTGAGCAGAAATTTCTTCTCACATGAACAAACACCAAGCTATCATCATTTGCTCCCTTGTACAAAACAAACTGCAAATGCACTCCTTTGACTCATTTACCTGAATAAATTTATGACAGTTCTTTAACATTTATAAGGGACAATCTTGTTTGTTTTAATAAATGAATTCCCATTTTTCAACAATTACAGATTACAAAGTATAACAATAGGAATCAACTACATTTGAAGGCATCCTCAAGGAGTCATACGTTCAATACCTCTATGTATATATGATTGTAAAGGTCGATGCGGGTCCTTGCTGATAAAATTTTGTTGGAAATCATATATTTAGAGAGGATCAAGAGTTGTTGACAGACGTGTTGCAGTACATATTATGTTATGTACTTGATTTCTGTTTGATTATGATGCCATGTGTGTTATGCACTTGTGCTCATGATCCCATGTCTTATACGTGTATTTGTTTGCAGGATTATGTAACAACCAGATGGTATCATGCTCCTGGAATCTGTGGCTCTTTCCTTTCCAAAGTTATTTTGTATTTGCTAATCTTAAATATGGATTTATATAATTGGGCATTTGATGGTTTTTTTTATTGTACTTTCATTTTTTTATTTTAGATTTTTTTTTCTTTCTTTTTTTGCATTTATGCATTAGTTTAATCATGTTAGTGCTCCCAATGGGTAATCCAAATCAGGTTTGGTCATGCTAATAATGGTTTTTAGAGATTAAATAATCATAGCTTTTTTCTTTCTTTGCATTGTCACTAGTTTGTTGTTGTGATTAATAACATTTTGATGCGTTCTAATTTTTCTTATTATCTCTATATTTTCTAGCTACTTCCATTTATAATGGGCACTTTGCTTCTGGTATTGTATATTTCTTATGAATTTGTGTGCTTTTTTCATTTTAATAAGTGCCCAATCAGAAGGTTAGGATCATTGTTTGGTGTAGATTTTGGAGTTATCTCCAATAGTAAATTTCTTTATTATTCTAAATATTTATGATTGATGTGTCATGCGGATCCATCGGGTTGATCTTGAATTTACCTTGCCATTTTTAAGTCTTTGATGTCATCATCCCATCACTTGATGAGAAGATTTTGTGCAAAGGAAACAAATTTCGCTAAACTCTTCATATCGCTTGAGCATATCTTGGAAATTTGTTCCTTGCCTTCAGCTGACCCTTGCCTGAATCAAAGATTAGGGTCTGTTGTAATGTGTCATGGTGTTTTTTGAAATCATGGCATATCACAGGTCATGGGAAAGGATACATGTTGTTGAATGTTGACTAATCACATTTCCTGCATCCTCGAATTTTTTTTTATTATACGTCTTCTGATGTTTATAATGGCCCTACAAATTAATTATAAGTTTAGCAATGAGGCTGGTTTTTCACCTTGATCAGATTCCATCCTTTGCAATTCAATTCCGAGAAGTTTTGTTAGCAATGCCAGTATAAACAGCAACTTCGGGTACACTTGTTGCAAAGTCAGATAACTACAGTTATTTATTTATTTATCAGGATGATTTGATAGACAGGCACCCATACGCAGCATGCATTTAATTCAAACTAAACCTACTAAACTGTCAAACCATTGTTAGTTCAGTCCAAAAATCAGATTTCCTAAACAATCCTAACCTCTGGTTTTTGGACCCTTGTTTGTTGAAACGGGACCATTGAACATTTTTATTTTTATTTTTAACCACCCAATTAGTATCCACCAATCTAATATTCATAGATAACAAATAACCTTGATTTTTGGTTCATGATGCATCGAAACAGGAACCCATAATTTGGCTAGCTTAATTCGAATTAATTGTATGCAACATATGCAACTTGGAAGTTGTAACTAATTTCTGTCTGTGCATCGTCCACCACTCTGCCAGATTGTCAAGTTTTTCTTGAAGCTGAGTTCACGAATATATGAAATTGTAAATATTGAGGTTTGAATTCCTTATTCTTTCAAATTAGGGAACTTCCACATTTGGAACTTAATTTGTATATTTGGAGCCATGGTTTGTATATCCTAAACATTGGTGTGATAGCTCCCATCATGAATAGACTAATCCCAGAATATCCTCTCAATTGATCAACTATAAGAAATGCACGAACAAACCATATTCAATAAACAAAAGACAATCGAAAGACCAACTACTTCCATTAACACTGCTATCGCCCCTAACCAACCATCATACCAAGTAGGCCCACCAACACCATTACCCTACCAAACAAAATCAACAACTCCACCTACAACCCACATCCCTGCTACTCCAGATAGCATAATCAAAACAGAGGACATCCAGCCACCTCACCCAAGCAACGATATGACCAGCTCACTACCCACTGCCACCTCAAGTATGCATGGGATGAAGTTGCTGATGTAGCTACTACAGAAGGTGAAGCTGCAAGGGACTGAGATCCTCATTGAAGCTATCGTTGTAGGTAGAACTTAGGCTAATCTGTTGCATTTGGAGATGGAAAAGTTATTTCTTCATCAGACAAAACACCCTGTCACCATGAGGACTAGCAGCACTGGAGCTGGTTCATTCCTCAAAAAACTGGCATTTTCCCTTCAATTAATTTAAGTTTGATATGATGATGATGCACCTCACATTAAAAAGACTTGATTCCTTAGTGTAATGTTAGAAAGACTTGAGAAACTAATAGTGAACAGGGAGTTACTCTACTGCATCAACCATAGGACATCTATGAACAGAGTTAGCTAGTCTCAATGACAATGACTTGGACATGCTTGGCCCATGATCATCTAAGCAATAGAATTGTTCTTCCATGCTTCTTTTCATTGAGAAGATTATCTTCTAACTAAAGATTCTTCTTTTTTCCTTAAACCTCCATTTAGAAGACCATGTGTTTGTGGAAATAGTTAGAGATTATCTGAGTATTAATTGAACACTTTGGAACATGCTCAAAACGAATACATATATACATATTCTAATCTTCTTTGTTAGATCATTGCTTTACTATTGTTAGGAAAATGGACATTTCATATTTCTTGTATGAAATGGGATTAAGTCTCCCTCTTGGTTGGATGGATAGTGAAGATTGCGTAGCATGTATATTCTCCAAGAGTTCTACCGGTGTATTGTTATGTTGCTCATGCTGATTGTTTAGATGATTTTGCTCCTGACTATTGCATTTTCTCAGTTCTTTGTCTTCGATGTGAAGATTTTGAAATGATCTTATATTCATTATTGTCTTATTCATGTCAGGTTTTCTCCTTTTTTGGATGGCATTCTTAATAAATTTAATTTTCTCCTTTTTTCGCATGCCAAAATGATAATATTTCACATCTTTTTTCCTGATTTTTACCTCTATTTACCACTCTATGGAGATGGATTGATCTGATTTCCTTGTTTTTGAAATTTTTTTTCTTCTTTTCTTGAAATTGATGAGATTTTTACCTTTTCATAGGGCTGATATGATTAAAACTCACACCTTTCTTGAATTTTTCCTATGGGAAAGGTCTTAAGTGTACCACCAAAGTCCTACAATACATAGAACTGGACACCTTGCTATGGCGGTTTTGTGAACTAAATGTTGTTGATTATTATGTCCACCCACTTTATTTAAATATATATCTTAATCTTACTTTTTTGCTGGTATGTTCCTTTGTACTTGCAACCTTATTAAAATTTGTGACCTGTCTAACAATGTTACAAAAACTCCTATATTCTGTTTCAACCAAATATGCTTTCTTATCACACATGCCAACACACTTATTTGGATAAGATCTATCTTTTTTTCGTTATTTTTTATTTATCGTTTAATTACCATTGCCTTCGTTCCTCTTATAGTTAACAGTTTACTGTTAGTGCAGTTTTAATTCACATGTACTACACTAAAAAACTTTCTTAATATTTTACACTTGAATGATCTAATATTTACAATGGCCTTTAACAATTCACAGGTGGGTCTCACAACAGCAAAATGTTAGACAATGGCCTTTAACAATTCACCATTTTTTTAACTTTCTGACTCACCTGAGCACTTGATCTCCCTCATCTTTAGGCAGCTAAGTAAAAAATCACATGGCCAAACTTGTAAATGGCATAGATTTCTCTTAAATATCATGGTGGCCCCATGCTTTTAGAAACCACCTGTAGTGAGACTCATGAGGAGTCGTGAGATGTGACACGAGGCGACAATGGTTGTTAGTTTCCATTGAATTTCGGTGGAGCACACTTTTGTGGTTCTTGTTGCAAATCCAAACCATCCACCACTTTCCCATCTTATATTAGGGTGTAAGCCCAAAATCCAAGTGGATCAAATGTACAAGTGAGTCCCATAATAAGAAAAAGAATTTGGTAGCTTACCATCATTGAAACTATCAATGGTCCATTTTATATTTGAAATGGCATTTCCTAATATTTAGAAGGTTATTCCTACTGGATTGCACCTAACTATTGGATTTTGCCCCTGATCCAAAATTTTTATTGCCCCATGACTGTTTGAAGAATCTTCAATTTAATATGCACTTTTACCTAACCTGTGGTCCAACGGAGCTTCGTATTTGGATCATTTTTTAGTCTTGCCTTAAATTCATGAGGGAAATGGTGGATAGCTAGGATATATATCAAAGTACATAGTGGACTGAGTTTTTTGGAAGGGTTTCACAGCTTTACAATTCAAGCCATCAATGTGATGTCTTACACACTAAATGCCCCACAAAACAAAAGAAGTTTTGAGTTTGGAAAATCTTAGTCATTGAATTTACCAGCTTTCTTTGTTGAATATGCACAATTTGCTCGCATCCTTTTTCCCTTGATCGTCTCTGTTAGCCACCAAAAAGGTTAGTATTTCTAATTAGGGGAATTATTAATGCATGAGCCATCCAAATTTGGGCCTATCAGTAGTTTGGATCTTAGAACTATGAGTCCCACCATTACATACTTAAAACCTCATAGGAATATCATGGAAACTCTTTGGTGAAACATGTTTATTGGTTGTTTCTTTGCTTCCCATATTTCATCAAAATTTTAGAAATTGCACATGCAAGCGAGCATAATATATTATATACCAAGCATCTTACATATTCTACCCGTCATACCTAGGGTTGTCAATGGGTCAGCTTTGCATTGGGCTTAGCATACTCGAATCCAAACATGATTAGGGAATTCAGATTTGAATCCTGTTCATTTTGGATCCGGGTATCATATACGAGGAACTAGAGCTGAAACTTATTGGAAATAGGGGAAATTTTCTTTTCTAAAGTAAGTATTTGGGGCCCCACTTTTTTAATATGATGATGAAGCATGTTCATCTCTCAATTTTTTGAAAATTTTTAATTATTTGTATTTTTTTCTAAAAAATCTGTTTAATAAGAATAAGAATAATTGCAACCTTTTTTTTTTTTTTTTTAGATATCTATTTTATTTCAATGTTTTCTTATTTATGGTCTATGATTATCATCAATAGGTTGCATTTGTTGGTGGGAAATTAGTTTTTGTTTATAATAATATTTAAAAAATCTGTTTATATAAAAAAAAATTCCATTTGATTTTTTTTTTTTTTTTTGTATGGATGCATCATGCATGGTTTTATGATAAAACACATGTATGTATAAAACAAATTATTTATTCCAAACAGGACATTTATGATAAAACAAATTATTTGTTCCAAACAGGACATTTATGATAAAACAAATTATTTGTTCCAAAGACGACATTTATCAAAGGAACACTATCAGGTGATATTTACGATTTTCATTATAAATAGATTAAGAGCCAATGATAATTATAAGTAGACTTGCAGCAAAAAATAAAGAATTTGATTTTTTTCAAAACATGGAAAGACTAATCAGTCCTACTTCTTGTAACTTCAGCCACTGCTTCAAATGGAGGGATTGCACAAAGATTTGGTTAGGGAGACTACTGATGGTGAACTAGCAGCTGCAACAAATATGAGAGCTACAAAGGTGAAAAGAAACATAAGGCGGTCGGTAAGATAAGATAGATTGACAGTACTTGTTTCAATTTTCTTGGATGGATGATGAATGTATTTGGGAATGTAAATGAAAATAAAAAACTTATAATATATATATATATATATGTTATCAATGGAGGATACCTTGTTTAGAGGGACATGAAATTCTTGTAGCTTATGGTATGGTGCCCCAATATTGGTTGTATGTTACTAGTATGTAGTAGATAATACTAGGTTCAATAGTAGATAATACTAGAGAATCCCTAAACTTAAACCTATACCTAATCCTAATCTACTCCTTAACCTAAATCTAAACTTGAAAACCCAAACCTAAATCCATACACAAACCCAAACCCGAACCCGATTTCCTAAACCTAAACCTTAACCTATTCTCAATTCCCTAAACCGTAACCTATAACCTACACTTATAACATAAACCTAAACCTATAACCTCAACTCTTGTAACCTTAACCTAAACGTAAAACCTAAACCTAAACTCCAAACCCGATCCCGAACCCAATTAGAATCCCTAAACCCTTAGCCTAAACCTAAACCTACACCTAATCCTAATCTCAACTCCCTAACCTAAACCTAAACCTAAACTTGAAAACCCAAAACTAAACCCGAACCCGAACCCAATCCCAATTTTCTTAACCTAAACTTCTAACCTTAACCTAAACCTATTCTCAAATCCCAAAACACAGTAACCTAAACCTAAACCTATAACCTATAACCTAAACTCGAACCCATTCTCAAATACCATAACCTATAACCTAAACCTAAACCTTAACCTAAACCAAAACCTATAACCTATAACCTAAACCTAAACCAAAACATATAACCTAAACCCGAACCCAAACCCAAACCCGAATTCCTAAACCTTAACCTAAACATATAACCTATAACCTACAACTTAAGCCTTCATACCTAAACCTAAAACCTTACTTATAACCTAAAACTATTCTCAAATCCTTAAACCTTAACCTATAACCTCACCTAAACCTATACTTATAACCTAAAACTATTCTAAAATCCCAAAACCTATAACCTAAACCCGAACCCGAACCCGAATTCTAAACCTTAACCAAAACATATAACCTATAACCTATAACCTAAGCCTATAACTCAAACCAAAAGCTAAACCTATAACCTAATCCTAAACCTATAACCTAAACTCAAATCCCTAAACCTACACCTAATTCTAATCTCAACTCCCTAACCTAAACCTAAACCTAAACTTGAAAACCCAAACCTAAACACGATCCAGAACCCGAACCCGATTTCCTAAACCTATACCTTAACCTATTCTCAATTCCCTAAACCTATAGCTTATAACCTAAACCTAAACCTAAACCTATAACTTATAACCTAAACCTAAACCTAAAACCTAAATGTATTCTCAAATCCCTAAACCTAAACCTACACCTAATCCTAATCTCAACTCCCTAACCTAAACCTAAACCTAAACCTAAACTTGAAAACTCAAACCTAAACCCAATCCTAACCCGAACCCGATTTCCTAAACCTAAACCTAAACTTGAAAACTCAAACCTAAACCCAATCCCGAACCCGAACCCGATTTCCTAAACCTAAACCTTAACCTATTCTCAATTCCCTAAACCTTAACCTATAACCTAACCTAAACCTAAACCTATAACTCACTTATAACCTAAACCTAAACCTATAACCTAAACCTAATCCTAAAACCTAAACCTATGACTTAAAACCTAAATGTATTCTCAAATCCCTAAACCTAAACCTACACCTAATTCTAATCTCAACTCCCTAACCTAAACTTAAACCTAAACTTGAAAACCCAAACCTATACACGATCCCAAACCCAAACCCGATTTCCTAAACCTATACCTTAACCTATTCTCAATTCCCCTAAACCTTAACCTATAATCTAACCTAAACCTAAACCTATAACCTACACTTATAACCTAAACCTAAACCTATAACCTAAACCTAAGCCTAAAACCTACACCTATGACCTAAAACCTAAATGTATTCTCAAATCTCTAAACTTAAACCTACACCTAATCCTAATCTCAACTCCTTAACCTAAACTTAAACCTAAACTTGAAAACCCAAACCTAAAACCCGATCCCGAACCCGAACCCGATTTCCTAAACCTAAACCTTAACCTATTCTCAAATCCCTAAACCTAAACCTACACCTAATCCTAATCTAAACTCCCTAACCTAAACCTAAACCTAAACTTGAAAACCCAAACCTAAACCCAATCCCGAACTTAAACCCGAATACCTAAACCTAAACCTTAACCTATTTTCAAATCCTAAACCTAAACCTACACCTAAACCCGATCCTAAACCCGAACCCGATTCCCTAAACCTAAACCTTAAACTATTCTCAATTTCCTAAACCTATAGCTTATAACCTAAACCTAAACCTAAACCTAAACCTAAACCTTAACCTAAACCAATAACCTTAACTAAAACCAAAACCTATAACCTAAAACCTAAATTTATTCTCAAATCTCTAAACCTAAACCTACACCTAATCCTAATCGCAACTCCTTAACCTAAACCCAAACCTAAACTTGAAAACCCAAACCTATAACCCGATCCCAACCCGAACCCAATTTCCTAAACCTAAACCTTTAACCTATTCTCAAATTCCTAAACTTAAACCTACACCTAATCCTAATCTAAACTCCCTAACCTAAACCTAAATTGAAACTTGAAACCCAAACCTAAACCCAATCCCGAACCCGAACTCGAACACAATTCTTAAACCTAAACCTTAACCTATTTTCAAATCCCTAAACCTAAACCTAAACCTACACCTAATCCTAATCTCAACTCCCTAACTTAAACCTAAACCTAAACTTGAAAACTCAAACCTAAACCCGATCCCAAACCCGAACCCGATTTCCTAAACCTAAACCTTAACCTATTCTCAATTCCCTAAACCTATAGCTTATAACCTAAACCTAAACCTTAACCTTAACCTAAACCTAAACCTAAACTCCGAACCTATAACCTATAACCTAAACCTAAAACCTAAATATATTCTCAAATCCCTAAACCTAAACCTACACCTAATCTTAATCTCAACTCCCTAACCTAAACCTAAACCTAAACTTCAAAACTCAAACCTAAACCCGATCCCGAACCCGAACCCGATTTCCTAAACCTAAACCTTAACCTATTCTCAATTCCCTAAACCTATAGCTTATAACCTAAACCTAAACCTTAACCTTAACCTTAACCTAAACCTAAACCTGAACCTATAACCTATAACCTAAACCTAAAACCTAAATATATTCTCAAATCCCTAAACCTACACCTACACCTAATCCTAATCTCAACTCCTAACCTAAACCAAAACCTAAACTCGAAAACCCAAACCTAAACCCAATCCCGAACCCGAACCCGAACCCGAACCCGATTTCCTAAACCTAAACCTTAACCTATTCTCAATTCCCTAAACCTATAGCTTATAACCTAAACCTAAACCTTAACCTATTCTCAAATTTCTAAACCTAAACCTACACCTAATCCTAATTTAAACTCCCTAACCTAAACCTAAACCTAAACTTGAAAACCCAAACCTAAACCCGATCCCGAACCCGAACCCGATTTCTAAACCTAAACCTTAACCTATTCTCAAATCCCTAAACCTAAACCTACACCTAATCCTAATCTCAACTCCCTAACCTAAACCTAAACCTAAACCTAACTTGAAAACCCAAACTTAAACCCGATCCCGAACCCGAACCCGATTTCTTAAACCTAAACCTTAACCTATTCTAAATTCCTAAACCTTAACCTATAACCTAAACCTAAACCTATAACCTACACTTTTATAACCTAAACCTAAAACTATAACCTAAACCTAAGCCTAAAACCTAAACCTATGACCTAAAACCTAAATGTATTCTCAAATCCCTAAACCTAAACCTACACTTAATCCTAATCTCAACTCCCTAACCTAAACCTAAACCTAAACTTGAAAACCCAAACCTAAACGCGATCCCGAACCTAATTCCCTAAACCTAAATCTTAACCTATTCTCAATTCCCTAAACCTATAGCTTATAACCTAAACCTAAACCTAAACCTAAACCTATAACTTAACCTAAACCAAAACCTATGACCTAAAGCCTAAATGTATTCTCAAATCTCTAAACCTAAACCTACACCTAATCCTAATCTCAACTCCCTAACCTAAACCTAAACCTAAACTTGAAAACCCAAACCTAAAACCCGGTCCCAAACACGAACCCGATTTCCTAAACCTAAACCTTAACCTATTCTCAAATCCCTAAACCTAAACCTACACCTAATCCTAATCTAAACTCCCTAACCTAAAGCTAAACCTAAACTTGAAAACCCAAACCTAAACCCAATCCCGAACCCGAACCCAAATTCCTAAACCTAAACCTTAACCTATTCTCAATTCCTAAACCTAAACCTATAACCTACACTTATAACCTAAACCTATAACCTAAACCTAAGCCTAAAACCTAAATGTATTATCAAATCCCTAAACCTAAACTTACACTTAATCCTATTCTCAACTCCCTAACCTATAGCTTATAACCTAAACCTAATCCTATTCTCAACTCCCTAACCTATAGCTTATAACCCAAACCTAAACCTTAACTCGTTTCTCAATTCCCTAAACCTATAACTTATAACCTAAACCTAAACCTTAATCTTAACCTAAACCTATAACCTTAACCTAAACCAAAACCTATGACCTGAAACCTAAATGTATTCTCAAATCTCTAAACCTAAACCTACACCTAATCCTAATCTCAACTCCCTAACCTAAACCTAAACCTAAACTTGAAAACCCAAACCTAAAACCCGGTCCCAAACACGAACCCGATTTCCTAAACCTAAACCTTAACCTATTCTCAAATCCCTAAACCTAAACCTACACCTAATCCTAATCTAAACTCCCTAACCTAAACCTAAACCTAAACTTGAAAACCCAAACCTAAACCCAATCCCGAACCTAAACCCGAATACCTAAACCTAAACCTTAACCTATTTTCAAATCCCTAAACCTAAACCTACACCTAAACCCGATCCTAAACCCGAACCCGATTCTCTAAACCTAAACCTTAAACTATTCTCATTTCCTAAACCTATAGCTTATAACCTAAACCTAAACCTAAACCTAAACCTAAACCTTAACCTAAACCAATAACCTTAACTAAAACCAAAACCTATAACCTAAAACCTAAATTTATTCTCAAATCTCTAAACCTAAACCTACACCTAATCCTAATCGCAACTCCTTAACCTAAACCCAAACCTAAACTTGAAAACCCAAACCTATAACCCGATCCCGAACCCGAACCCAATTTTCTAAACCTAAACCTTTAACCTATTCTCAAATTCCTAAACTTAAACCTACACCTAATCTAATCTAAACTCCCTAACCTAAACCTAAATTGAAACTTGAAAACCCAAACCTAAACCCAATCCCAACCCGAACTCGAACACGAATTCTTAAACCTAAACCTTAACCTATTTTTCAAATCCTAAACCTAAACCTAAACTTACACCTAATCCTAATCTCAACTCCCTAACTTAAACCTAAACCTAAACTTGAAAACTCAAACCTAAACCCGATCCCAAACCCGAACCCGATTTCCTAAACCTAAACCTTAACCTATTCTCAATTCCCTAAACCTATAGCTTATAACCTAAACCTAAACCTTAACCTTAACCTAAACCTAAACCTAAACCTGAACCTATAACCTATAACCTAAACCTAAAACCTAAATATATTCTCAAATCCCTAAACCTAAACCTACACCTAATCTTAATCTCAACTCCCTAACCTAAACCTAAACCTAAACTTCAAAACTCAAACCTAAACCCGATCCAGAACCCGAACCCGGATTTCCTAAACCTAAACCTTAACCTATTCTCAATTCCCTAAACCTATAGCTTATAACCTAAACCTAAACCTTAACCTTAACCTTAACCTAAACCTAAACACAACCTATAACCTATAACCTAAACCTAAAACCTAAATATATTCTCAAATCCCTAAACCTACACCTACACCTAATCCTAATCTCAACTCCCTAACCTAAACCAAAACCTAAACTCAAAACCCAAACCTAAACCCAATCCCGAACCCGAACCCGAACCCGAACCCGATTTCCTAAACCTAAACCTTAACCTATTCTCAATTCCCTAAACCTATAGCTTATAACCTAAACCTAAACCTTAACCTATTCCCAAATTTCTAAACCTAAACCTACACCTAATCCTAATCTAAACTCCCTAACCTAAACCTAAACCTAAACTTGAAAACCCAAACCTAAACCCGATCCCGAACCCGAACCCGATTTCCTAAACCTAAACCTTAACCTATTCTCAAATCCCTAAACCTAAACCTACACCTAATCCTAATCTCAACTCCCTAACCTAAACCTAAACCTAAACCTAACTTGAAAACCCAAACTTAAACCCGATCCCAAACCCGAACCCGATTTCTTAAACCTAAACCTTAACCTATTCTAAATTCTAAACCTTAACCTATAACCTAAACCTAAACCTATAACCTACACTTATAACCTAAACCTAAAACTATAACCTAAACCTAAGCCTAAAACCTAAACCTATGACCTAAAACCTAAATGTATTCTCAAATCCCTAAACCTAAACCTACACTTAATCCTAATCTCAACTCCCTAACCTAAACCTAAACCTAAACTTGAAAACCCAAACCTAAACGCGATCCCGAACCTAATTCCCTAAACCTAAATCTTAACCTATTCTCAATTCCCTAAACCTATAGCTTATAACCTAAACCTAAACCTAAACCTAAACCTATAACTTTACCTAAACCAAAACCTATGACCTAAAGCCTAAATGTATTCTCAAATCTCTAAACCTAAACCTACACCTAATCCTAATCTCAACTCCCTAACCTAAACCTAAACCTAAACTTGAAAACCCAAACCTAAACCCTATCCCAAACACGAACTCGATTTCCTAAACCTAAACCTTAACCTATTCTCAAATCCCTAAACCTAAACCTACACCTAATCCTAATCTAAACTCCCTAACCTAAAGCTAAACCTAAACTTGAAAACCCAAACCTAAACCCAATCCCGAACCCGAACCCAAATTCCTAAACCTAAACCTTAACCTATTCTCAATTCCCTAAACCTAAACCAATAACCTACACTTATAACCTAAACCTATAACCTAAACCTAAGCCTAAAACCTAAATGTATTATCAAATCCCTAAACCTAAACTTACACTTAATCCTATTCTCAACTCCCTAACCTATAGCTTATAACCTAAACCTAATCCTATTCTCAACTCCCTAACCTATAGCTTATAACCCAAACCTAAACCTTAACTGCTTCTCAATTCCCTAAACCTATAACTTATAACCTAAACCTAAACCTTAATCTTAACCTAAACCTATAACCTTAACCTAAACCAAAACCTATGACACAAACCTAAATGTATTCTCAAATCTCTAAACCTAAACCTACACCTAATCCTAATCTCAACTCCCTAACCTAAACCTAAACCTAAACTTGAAAACCCAAACCTAAAACCCGGTCCCAAACACGAACCCGATTTCCTAAACCTAAACCTTAACCTATTCTCAAATCCCTAAACCTAAACCTACACCTAATCCTAATCTAAACTCCCTAACCTAAACCTAAACCTAAACTTGAAAACCCAAACCTAAACCCAATCCCGAACCTAAACCCGAATACCTAAACCTAAACCTTAACCTATTTTCAAATCCCTAAACCTAAACCTACACCTAAACCCGATCCTAAACCCGAACCCGATTCCCTAAACCTAAACCTTAAACTATTCTCAATTTCCTAAACCTATAGCTTATAACCTAAACCTAAACCTAAACCTAAACCTAAACCTTAACCTAAACCAATAACCTTAACTAAAACCAAAACCTATAACCTAAAACCTAAATTTATTCTCAAATCTCTAAACCTAAACCTACACCTAATCCTAATCGCAACTCCTTAACCTAAACCCAAACCTAAACTTGAAAACCCAAACCTATAACCCGATCCCGAACCCGAACCCAATTTCCTAAACCTAAACCTTTAACCTATTCTCAAATTCCTAAACTTAAACCTACACCTAATCCTAATCTAAACTCCCTAACCTAAACCTAAATTGAAACTTGAAAACCCAAACCTAAACCCAATCCCGAACCCGAACTCGAACCTGAATTCTTAAACCTAAACCTTAACCTATTTTCAAATCCCTAAACCTAAACCTAAACCTACACCTAATCCTAATCTCAACTCCTAACTTAAACCTAAACCTAAACTTGAAAACTCAAACCTAAACCCGATCCCAAACCCGAACCCGATTTCCTAAACCTAAACCTTAACCTATTCTCAATTCCCCCTAAACCTATAGCTTATAACCTAAACCTAAACCTTAACCTTAACCTAAACTAAACCTAAACTCGAACCTATAACCTATAACCTAAACCTAAAACCTAAATATATTCTCAAATCCCTAAACCTAAACCTACACCTAATCTTAATCTCAACTCCCTAACCTAAACCTAAACCTAAACTTCAAAACTCAAACCTAAACTTGATCCAACCCGAACCCGATTTCTAAACCTAAACCTTAACCTATTCTCAATTCCCTAAACCTATAGCTTATAACCTTAACCTTAACCTTAACCTAAACCTAAACCTCGAACCTATAACCTATAACCTAAACCTAAAACCTAAATATATTCTCAAATCCCTAAACCTACACCTACACCTAATCCTAATCTCAACTCCCTAACCTAAACCAAAACCTAAACTCGAAAACCCAAACCTAAACCCAATCCAGAACCCGAACCCGAACCCGAACCCGATTTCTAAACCTAAACCTTAACCTATTCTCAATTCCCTAAACCTATAGCTTATAACCTAAACCTAAACCTTAACCTATTCTCAAATTTCTAAACCTAAACCTACACCTAATCCTAATCTAAACTCCCTAACCTAAACCTAAACCTAAACTTGAAAACCCAAACCTAAACCCGATCCCGAACCCGAACCCGATTTCCTAAACCTAAACCTTAACCTATTCTCAAATCCCTAAACCTAAACCTACACCTAATCCTAATCTCAACTCCCAACCTAAACCTAAACCTAAACCTAACTTGAAAACCCAAACTTAAACCCGATCTCAAACCCGAACCCGATTTCTTAAACCTAAACCTTAACCTATTCTAAATTCCTAAACCTTAACCTATAACCTAAACCTAAACCTATAACCTACACTTATAACCTAAACCTAAAACTATAACCTAAACCTAAGCTTCAAACCTAAACCTATGACCTAAAACCTAAATGTATTCTCAAATCCCTAAACCTAAACCTACACTTAATCCTAATCTCAACTCCCTAACCTAAACCTAAACCTAAACTTGAAAACCCAAACCTAAACGCGATCCCGAACCTAATTCCCTAAACCTAAATCTTAACCTATTCTCACCCCTAAACCTATAGCTTATAACCTAAACCTAAACCTAAACCTAAACCTATAACTTTACCTAAACCAAAACCTATGACCTAAAGCCTAAATGTATTCTCAAATCTCTAAACCTAAACCTACACCTAATCCTAATCTCAACTCCCTAACCTAAACCTAAACCTAAACTTGAAAACCCAAACCTAAAACCCGGTCCCAAACACGAACTCGATTTCCTAAACCTAAACCTTAACCTATTCTCAAATCCCTAAACCTAAACCTACACCTAATCCTAATCTAAACTCCCTAACCTAAAGCTAAACCTAAACTTGAAAACCCAAACCTAAACCCAATCTCCGAACCCGAACCCAAATTCCTAAACCTAAACCTTAACCTATTCTCAATTCCCTAAACCTAAACCTATAACCTACACTTATAACCTAAACCTATAACCTAAACCTAAGCCTAAAACCTAAATGTATTATCAAATCCCTAAACCTAAACTTACACTTAATCCTATTCTCAACTCCCTAACCTATAGCTTATAACCTAAACCTAATCCTATTCTCAACTCCCTAACCTATAGCTTATAACCCAAACCTAAACCTTAACCTGTTCTCAATTCCCTAAACCTATAACTTATAACCTAAACCTAAACCTTAATCTTAACCTAAACCTATAACCTTAACCTAAACCAAAACCTATGACCAAACCTAAATGTATTCTCAAATCTCTAAACCTAAACCTACACCTAATCCTAATCTCAACTCCCTAACCTAAACCTAAACCTAAACTTGAAAACCCAAACCTAAAACCCGGTCCCAAACACGAACCCGATTTCCTAAACCTAAACCTTAACCTATTCTCAAATCCCTAAACCTAAACCTACACCTAATCCTAATCTAAACTCCCTAACCTAAACCTAAACCTAAACTTGAAAACCCAAACCTAAACCCAATCCCGAACCTAAACCCGAATACCTAAACCTAAACCTTAACCTATTTTCAAATCCCTAAACCTAAACCTACACCTAAACCCGATCCTAAACCCGAACCCGATTCCCTAAACCTAAACCTTAAACTATTCTCAATTTCCTAAACCTATAGCTTATAACCTAAACCTAAACCTAAACCTAAACCTAAACCTTAACCTAAACCAATAACCTTAACTAAAACCAAAACCTATAACCTAAAACCTAAATTTATTCTCAAATCTCTAAACCTAAACCTACACCTAATCTAATCGCAACTCCTTAACCTAAACCCAAACCTAAACTTGAAAACCCAAACCTATAACCCGATCCCGAACCCGAACCCAATTTTCTAAACCTAAACCTTTAACCTATTCTCAAATTCCTAAACTTAAACCTACACCTAATCCTAATCTAAACTCCCTAACCTAAACCTAAATTGAAACTTGAAAACCCAAACCTAAACCCAATCCCGAACCCGAACTCGAACTCAGATTCTTAAACCTAAACCTTAACCTATTTTCAAATCCCTAAACCTAAACCTAAACCTACACCTAATCCTAATCTCAACTCCCTAACTTAAACCTAAACCTAAACTTGAAAACTCAAACCTAAACCCGATCCCAAACCCGAACCCGATTTCTAAACCTAAACCTTAACCTATTCTCAATTCCTAAACCTATAGCTTATAACCTAAACCTAAACCTTAACCTTAACCTAAACCTAAACCTAAACTCAAACCTATAACCTATAACCTAAACCTAAAACCTAAATATATTCTCAAATCCCTAAACCTAAACCTACACCTAATCTTAATCTCAACTCCCTAACCTAAACCTAAACCTAAACTTCAAAACTCAAACCTAAACCCGATCCCGAACCCGAACCCGATTTCCTAAACCTAAACCTTAACCTATTCTCAATTCCCTAAACCTATAGCTTATAACCTAAACCTAAACCTTAACCTTAACCTTAACCTAAACCTAAACCTGAACCTATAACCTATAACCTAAACCTAAAACCTAAATATATTCTCAAATCCCTAAACCTACACCTACACCTAATCCTAATCTCAACTCCTAACCTAAACCAAAACCTAAACTCGAAAACCCAAACCTAAACCCAATCCAGAACCCGAACCCGAACCCGAACCCGATTTCCTAAACCTAAACCTTAACCTATTCTCAATTCCCTAAACCTATAGCTTATAACCTAAACCTAAACCTTAACCTATTCTCAAATTTCTAAACCTAAACCTACACCTAATCCTAATCTAAACTCCCTAACCTAAACCTAAACCTAAACTTGAAAACCCAAACCTAAACCCGATCCCGAACCCGAACCCGATTTCCTAAACCTAAACCTTAACCTATTCTCAAATCCCTAAACCTAAACCTACACCTAATCCTAATCTCAACTCCTAACCTAAACCTAAACCTAAACCTAACTTGAAAACCCAAACTTAAACCCGATCCCAAACCCGAACCCGATTTCTTAAACCTAAACCTTAACCTATTCTAAATTCCCTAAACCTTAACCTATAACCTAAACCTAAACCTATAACTACACTTATAACCTAAACCTAAAACTATAACCTAAACCTAAGCCTAAAACCTAAACCTATGACCTAAAACCTAAATGTATTCTCAAATCCCTAAACCTAAACCTACACTTAATCCTAATCTCAACTCCCTAACCTAAACCTAAACCTAAACTTGAAAACCCAAACCTAAACGCGATCCCGAACCTAATTCCCTAAACCTAAATCTTAACCTATTCTCAATTCCCTAAACCTATAGCTTATAACCTAAACCTAAACCTAAACCTAAACCTATAACTTTACCTAAACCAAAACCTATGACCTAAAGCCTAAATGTATTCTCAAATCTCTAAACCTAAACCTACACCTAATCCTAATCTCAACTCCCTAACCTAAACCTAAACCTAAACTTGAAAACCCAAACCTAAAACCCTGGTCCCAAACACGAACCGATTTCTAAACCTAAACCTTAACCTATTCTCAAATCCCTAAACCTAAACCTACACCTAATCCTAATCTAAACTCCCTAACCTAAAGCTAAACCTAAACTTGAAAACCCAAACCTAAACCCAATCCCGAACCCGAACCCAAATTCCTAAACCTAAACCTTAACCTATTCTCAATTCCTAAACCTAAACCTATAACCTACACTTATAACCTAAACCTATAACCTAAACCTAAGCCTAAACCTAAATGTATTATCAAATCCCTAAACCTAAACTTACACTTAATCCTATTCTCAACTCCCTAACCTATAGCTTATAACCTAAACCTAATCCTATTCTCAACTCCCTAACCTATAGCTTATAACCCAAACCTAAACCTTAACTGTTTCTCAATTCCCTAAACCTATAACTTATAACCTAAACCTAAACCTTAATCTTAACCTAAACCTATAACCTTAACCTAAACCAAAACCTATGACTGAAACCTAAATGTATTCTCAAATCTCTAAACCTAAACCTACACCTAATCCTAATCTCAACTCCCAACCTAAACCTAAACCTAAACTTGAAAACCCAAACCTAAAACCCGGTCCCAAACACGAACCCGATTTCCTAAACCTAAACCTTAACCTATTCTCAAATCCCTAAACCTAAACCTACACCTAATCCTAATCTCAACTCCCTAACCTAAACCTAAACCTAAACCTAACTTGAAAACCCAAACTTAAACCCGATCCCGAACCCGAACCCGATTTCTTAAACCTAAACCTTAACCTATTCTCAATTCCCTAAACCTTAACCTATAACCTAAACCTAAACCTATAACCTACACTTATAACCTAAACCTAAAACTATAACCTAAACCTAAGCCTAAAACCTAAACCTATGACCTAAAACCTAAATGTATTCTCAAATCCCTAAACCTAAACCTACACTTAATCCTAATCTCAACTCCCTAACCTAAACCTAAACCTAAACTTGAAAACCCAAACCTAAACGCGATCCCGAACCTAATTCCTAAACCTAAATCTTAACCTATTCTCAATTCCCTAAACCTATAGCTTATAACCTAAACCTAAACCTAAACCTAAACCTATAACTTTACCTAAACCAAAACCTATGACCTAAAGCCTAAATGTATTCTCAAATCTCTAAACCTAAACCTACACCTAATCCTAATCTCAACTCCCTAACCTAAACCTAAACCTAAACTTGAAAACCCAAACCTAAAACCCTATTCAAACACGAACCCGATTTCCTAAACCTAAACCTTAACCTATTCTCAAATCCACTAAACCTAAACCTACACCTAATCCTAATCTAAACTCCTAACCTAAAGCTAAACCTAAACTTGAAAACCCAAACCTAAACCCAATCCCGAACCCGAACCCAAATTCCTAAACCTAAACCTTAACCTATTCTCAATTCCCTAAACCTAAACCTATAACCTACACTTATAACCTAAACCTATAACTAAACCTAAGCCTAAAACCTAAATGTATTATCAAATCCTAAACCTAAACTTACACTTAATCCTATTCTCAACTCCCTAACCTATAGCTTATAACCTAAACCTAATCCTATTCTCAACTCCCTAACCTATAGCTTATAACCCAAACCTAAACCTTAACTGTTCTCAATTCCCTAAACCTATAACTTATAACCTAAACCTAAACCTTAATCTTAACCTAAACCTATAACCTTAACCTAAACCAAAACCTATGACACAAACCTAAATGTATTCTCAAATCTCTAAACCTAAACCTACACCTAATCCTAATCTCAACTCCCTAACCTAAACCTAAACCTAAACTTGAAAACCCAAACCTAAAACCCGATCCCGAACCCGAACCCGATTTCCTAAACCTAAACCTTAAACTATTCTCAAATCCCTAAACTTAAATCTACACCTAATCTTAATCTAAACTCCCTAACCTAAACCTAAACCTAAACTTGAAAACCCAAACCTAAACCCAACCTCGAGCCCGAACCCGAGATTCTTAAACCTAAACCTTAACCTATTTTCAAATCCCTACATCTAATCCTAATCTCAACTCCCTAACCTAAACCTAAACCTAAACTTGAAAACCTAAACCTAAACCCGATCCCAAACCCGAACCGGATTTCCGAAACCTAAAGCTAAACCTAAACTTGAAAACCTAAACCTAAACCTGATCCCGAACCCGAACCCGATTTCCTAAACCTAAACCTTAACATATTCTCAATTCCCTAAACCTATAGCTTATAAAACCTAAAACCTTAACCTTAACCTAAACCTATAACCTTAAAACCAAAACCTATGACCTAAAACCTTAACCTATAACCTATAACCTAAACTTATAACCTATAACCTAACCTTAACCTAAACCTAAAACCTAAACTTTAACCAATAACCTAAAACCTAAACCTAAACCTAAAACTTAAATGTATTCTCAAATCCCTAAACCTAAATCTACACCTAATCCTAATCTCAACTCCCTAACCTAAACCTAAACCTAAACTTTGAAAAGGCCAAGCTATATGTCCTAGGGGGGGGGGGGTGAATAGGACTATGCCAAATTTAAAAATAAATCAGCGGAACAAAAGTAAATCAATACTCTTCCAATAATGAATCAATTTACAAAGCTAAATATAAATCACCTTGATAAATAATTATTGAGAGATTGATACAAATTCAGTTCTAAGGACAACCTTACACCATAATAAACAAGGGCTTATGGTAGGACAACCTTATTTCTAGAACCTCTTTTGAATCAAGAACTCAATGTTAATATAAGTAAATGAAATAGCAAGGAATTGAAAATAAATGCGAGTAAAGATCTAAATTATTACAACAATCCCCACACTTGCTTGAAAATGTAAATAGTTACAACATTCACATCCACTTGTACATTCCACACAATCGAATGATAAAAGATATGAAAATTAATCAAGCATTCAATCCACAAGACAAAGAGTTATAGTGGTTACTTTGTGTGTACACCAAGCTGTTTTACAACATGACCACACAGAATGCTACTCCACTCTAATATCCTCACACGGGGGATATTAGCGTTCACTATCAAATAGGTTTTACTGAGTTCACCAAAAACCTTTACAATTGTGTCTTTTTCACTTGGGCTTACACAATTCAAAAACCCCTTTTCTGAGTTTTCTGGTTTTCCTCAGACAACCAATACAATGAGATTTTTCTGGCTCAATCTCAAACAAAACCAGTACAATGAGATTTTTCTGGCTTAACCTCAAACAAAACCAAAAATAAATGAATTTTACAGAAATGTAAAATACCTGGATTTTTCCTTTAGCAGCCTGGTAGAACCAATCGGAGTAGATGATTGAATATCAAAGTTCAATTTCCAATACTCATATTCATAGGTTCTAAATTCTAATAGATTTTAGATTTAACTTGTTGGGCGTAGCTATATTTGATTTTGATTCCAAGAAGAAGGAATAATATAATTCCTCTTTTCAAATAAGATTGGAATAGAGAAACAAAATCAAATAAAATAAGCTAGCAAAAAGGAATATTAAATAAGCACAATTTAGCTTAAAATAAACACAGACTTATCTCAGAGTGATTACTTGAAAATTCTTGAATGGAATGGAGTTCTGAATATGAAAACTCTGAATTTCGTGTTCAATTTATAGAAGAAAAAATCGTTCCTACGACTGGTCTTAGAAACCTAGGACTGGTCGTAGCTCTAACAGATTTTTGAAAATTTGAGCGCGATCTTTGAAAACCGTTCTACGACTGGTCGTGTGTACCCTACGACCGGTCGTGGGTCACCTACGACTGGTCGTAGATACCTACGACTCGTCGTAGGACCATGAAATCGATTCTTTGGTCTTTCAGTCGTAGCTCCACGACTGATCGTGGACGAGTCGAAGCCAACCTACGACCGGTCGAAGGACTTCCAGGACAGGTCGTGGGCGTTCCAAAAAATCCGAAAAAAACTTCAACAACTTAGGGTGATCGTGGAATTTCTTGGACTAGTCGAACCAATGCTAGGACTGGTCGAACAAGAGCTAGAATTTGGTTTTGGAATAGACCAAACTTATGTTAAATAAAGATTTGATTTATGTATCCAAAATGACCTACTTAAAGTGTCAACCTAAGGTCATTTAAACCTAATACATGTCGTATGGATATTGAACTTCAACCATTCAACGAATGTAGATTGTTTGAACCAATATCAGGCTTGAAGTCTTGAACAATATCAGGCTTGAAGTCTTGAACAATATCAGGCTTGAAGTCTTGAGATCATCATAAATCAACTTTGAGATCTTCAACATCTTGAGCTTCATCTTGTAGCTTGAGCTTCATCTTGTAGCTTTTTAAACTTTAACATCTTGTGCTTCAACTTGTAGCATCTTGAAGTATAAAATCATCATACCAGCACAAGACACAGATAGATGTTTTGACACATCAAAATTTGACAACCAAAGGAGTATGAGACACCATAACCCTTACAATCTCCCCCTTTGTCAAATTTGTGACAAAACACCATACCAAGTAATAATTCACATAAGAGAAGTACAAAGCAAGCACAGATGCACAGATGTATGCACAGATGTATAGACATGATAAGCAATGTTTAGACATGATAAGCAATAATCATTTTCCCATAACTCTTGAGAAGTATAACTCCCCCTGAGTAATAGAACTCCTAAGTTTAGTTTAAATAGAAGCACATAAATAAGTTTAGTTTAACATCAACATGCAACATGACTTAGACTTTCATCAAACTTCTCCCCCTTTTTGTCACAAAAGGACAAAGGAAGAAGAACAGTAATAAGATAGTAGATGTAGCAGAAGAGAATTGTCCAGAACCAACAAAAAAGTTTTGAGATGCAAGCAAATATTAGAAAATATTACAGACCAAAAAAAAATTCAGTCAGAACCAGAAGAGGGCGCAGGATTAGATGGATCAATTTTGTGTAATCCTTTAGCAATTCGCCTCATATATTTTCGCATATAAGAAAATTGTGTGTCTTGAGTAACACGAATTTGAGCCACCTGTTCTTGAAGAGAATTCAACCTCTCATCAAAATCAGAAGGCTGAAAATCAGGATCATCAGCCGAGTCTGACTCAAGTTCTTCAAATAAGTCATCCATATTCACGTCCTCAGGAAGATCACTAGCTTCAGCATTACCTGCTTTACCACCACTGCTACCAGCATCCACTTGTTCTCTACCCAAATCTAAAGTCATCTTATTAAGATTGGAATTATTAAAGGGAAGATGGTGGATGGGTTTTTCTCTAGTAGGCATGGCTATGAGCATATGATTTGCTAACCTAGTCAATAAATAACCAAAGGGTATATCACTATGTCCAGGATGGTGACGTGACGAGAATAATGGAATGACAAATTAAAGAAGGAGGCATATATTAACACCGAGAGACAACAGAATGCAAAACACGAACCATAAAAGAAGTGAGTTCGGTTTTATTACGAAACGTGGATAAAGATTTGAAATGAATATCTTATGAAGTACTACGTAATGCAGGTAACAAATACCTTGAGGGAAGTGTATGACCTTTATGAGTCCAATGAACATCCATATTACATAAATCTCTAGTAAGCATTCGTCGTTCAGATTCTGAGAGACTATCATGTAAAATATTAATTGGAATGCTTTCATCATTGATAGGTATTTCCATAATATCTGCAATCAAATGTCGATCTACAACAAACAAACCTTCTTGAGTATCAACTTTAAAAATTAAATTCTCAAGAGAAAAATCACGATACATGCAAACATGGATTGGGCAATGGACTGGTATGCAGCTCCACCCCAATGTAGGATGTTATCCCATCCCACAGATTCCAACAAAGAAGGAATACCAAAAGAAGCAATGTGATTGACAGTAACATGACGTTCAACAATTACATTACGCATACGTAAATCTCGAGCATCAGTAGGATCATTTTCAGGAGAACGAAGATGACGTTGAACAATAGAAGTTGATCTAGACGAGGATGGACCTCGAGTAGTTTTCTTTTTACCTCTAGGATCCATTTTCAAAGAAAGATTTCAAGGGAACAACTAGATGCAAGATAGAAGGAATGAGATTTAGATAGAACAGATTTTTTAAGAGAAAAACCCCAAATCCTGCAATCAATGATCAAATAGATTCCAAAAACATGAGTTTTGAAGCACTAATAGTAAGAATCTACAAGGAAAATGTAAAAGAATCACTAACCTTGAAGAACAATGAAGATGGGTTGGGGCGTAGTAGCTAGGACGGTTGGAATGAAATGAAGAAATGAAGAAGAAGACTAAAATCCCCAATTTTAAGTGAAATCCCGTGCTTTACTGACGAATTAGTGTACGTGTTCGACCGGTCGTGGTAATGCGACGTCGTGTATTCTCACGACAATTAGTGTATGACAAAAATTTGCATATTTTTTTTATTTTTATTATTTTTTTTTTTTAAATAATTTCAATTTTAAGCAAATAAAACATCAAACTTATGTTACACAAAATCATGCAAACTCAATTTAAATTGCACATACCGAGATCAAATTTTAATTTATTAAACCGCTTTTGTCGAGCGGTTTAGTGAAAATGTCCGCAAGTTGAATTTCGGTTGGAATGTAATCCAAATTTATTAATTTTTCTTCCACTAATTCACGAATGTAATGAAATCTAATGTCAATATGCTTAGTACGTGAATCTTTGAATGGATTTTTAGAGATATTTATTGCCTTTGGAATTATCACAAAATAAAATCATAGAATCTTGAGTAATTCCATAATCGCTTAACATTCGTTTCATCCAAACAAGTTGAGTACATGCATTTCCAATGACAAATGTATTGACCTCGTGATTGATAGCGATATAGAACTTTGCTTCTTGCTAAACCAAGAAACAAGACAATTTCCAATGTAGAAACAACCACCATTGGTTGATTTCCTATCATCAATGTTTCCACCAGTCGATCTCATCTGCGTGCAGGCTAATTGAACATTAGTCTCATGTGGATACCAGAGACCCAATTTAGTAGAACTTGCGACATAACGCATAATCAAACTTAACAATGATTAAGTGAGATTCTTTAGGATTTGATTGATAACGAGCACAAATACCAACACTCAAAGCAATATCTCGGTCTACTAGCAGTTAGATAAAGTAAGCTACCAATCAAACTACGATACAATTTAGGATCCACATCATTACCTGTAGAGTCTTTTGAGAGTCTTACAGTTGTACTCATTGGAGTATCAAAATTTTTACCTTTCTCGAATCCAAATTTTTTAATTAAACTCTGAGCATATTTGGTTTGTGAAATAAATATTCCATCAGGTTGTTGTTTTACTTGCAATCCTAGGAAATAGTTTAATTCTCCAACCATGCTCATTTCGAATTTAGACTTCATCAAATCTGCAAACTCAACAGTCATGTTAGTACAGGTTGATCCATAAATAATATCGTCAACATATATTTGAACCATTAGAATATCATCGTTATATTTCTTAACAAAGAGTGTCTTATCAACACACCCCATCTGAAAGTTATGACTTAGTAAAAACTTAGTCAATTTTTCGTACCATGCTGGGAGCTTGTTTCAGACCATAGAGAGCTTTCTTAAGACGATACACATGATCGGTAAATTTAGGATCTTCAAACCACATGTAGGTTGTTCAACATATACCTCTTCATGTAAATCACCATTCGAGAAAGGCACTCTTAACATCCATTTGATAAATTTTAATTTTCTTAAAACATGCAATGGAGATAAAAAGTCGATAGATTCAAGACGAGCTACGAGGGCAAATGTTTCATTATAGTCAATACCTTCGATTTGAGTATATCCTACTGTACAACTAGTCTTGCTTTATTTGAATAATATTTCCAAGCTCATCGATTTGTTTTTGAAAATCCATTTTGTTCCAATAATATGTTTATCTTTAGGTCTAGGAACAAGTTACCAGACATCATTTCTGACAAACTGATTAAGTTCTTCTTGCATCGCAAGAATCTAATTTTCATCAGAAAGTGCTTCTTTTACGTTACCCGGTTCAATCTGGGATGTAAAACATACGTAGTTACATATGTCCTCTAATTGTCTACGAGTGCGCACACCAGTGAGAGGGTTTCCAAGTATTTGAGAGGTTGGATGATCTTTAACAGTCCTTAATTCAGGATTAGTTTCATTTGATGAAGTTTCTTGTTTTTCAAGTATAAGAACTTCATCATTATCTAAACTAGGGACAGGTGTTTTCAAAAGATCATCAACATTTATTGACTCTTGAATCACACCAGTCCTGTTGTTCAGAACACGATAAGCACGACTGTTTAAAGAATAACCTAAAAAGATCCCTTCATCACTTTTAGTGTCGAATTTTCCCAAATTTTCACGGTCACGCAAAATATAGCACTTGCTGCCAAAAATTCGAAAATATTTGACAGAAGGCTTTTTCTCAAACCACATTTCATAAGCCGTTTTATTATTAGATTTACAAATATAAACACGGTTAATAATGTAGCAGGCTGTATTCACTGCTTCAGCCCAGAGATTCCTAGGTAGCTTCATGCTATTTAACATAACATTTCCCATTTCTTGAAGCACTCTATTCTTCCTCTCGACAATTCCATTTTGTTGAGGAGTTTTAGGTGCAGAGAATTCATGCGATATTCCCTGATCGCTACAAAATTTCTCAAAACCGCTATTTTCAAATTCAGATCCATGATCACTACGGATCTTGCTGACTTGAGAACATTTTTCAGTTTGAATCCGTTTTATAATCTTTTTCACTTCATCAAGGGTTTCTGATTTATCTTTCAAGAATGAAACTCAAGTGTATCTTGTGTAATCATCTACAATAACTAAGATGTACTTTTTGCCACCTCGACTTTCCGTTCTTGTTGGTCCTATAAGATCCATATGGATAAGCTCGAGTGGTCTTGTGGTGATATTAGAGTTCACCTTTTTGTGAGAGCTCCTAGTTTGTTTACCATACTGGCATTCACCACAGATCTTGTCTACTTTTTGCATTTTAGGTAGACCTTTTATTAGTTCACTTTTGCTCAATCTGTATAAATTTCTGTAGTGTACATGTCCAAGGCGTTTATGCCATAAATCTGTCTCATCGGTATGGACCATGTAGCACGTTTGATTAGATGAGCTACCATTGCTTACAATATAGCAGTTTTCAGAAGTTCTGCGACCAGTTAATATTACAGAACCCTTTTCATTTGAAATTTCACAACCTTGATTAGTAAATTTAACATTATGGTTGTTATCGCATATTTGAGATATGCTCAACAAGTTGTGTTTTAAACCCTCAACATATAACACATTTTTAAATAAGGGAAGGTTATAGAGTTGGACCGTACCTTTGCCAATTATCTTGCGATTGCTACCATCACCAAATGTGGTGACCCATCGATCATATCTTTAAGATCGGTGAATAGAGCTTTGTCGCTTTGTCATATGTCCGGAGCATCCACTTTGTCTAGGTACCATTTTGAATGGCTTGTAGCTTTGAAAGCGTGTGAGCAACCAAACAAGTAACCTTGGGAACCCATTTCGATCTTGTTTTGGGTTTAGGAGTATAATTGGTCTTCTTTTGTTTATAGTTATAAGAGTGACCTCTGAGTTAGATTTTAACACTCCTTAAGTAAATCAATAATTTTTTCAGCTAGTGGGTTTCGAATCGATTTTTGAAATTTATATAGGCTGCTTTTGTGTTTTGAAAGGTTTTGAATTTTTAGAAACTACTTGATTAGTACCTTTTCCTTTTGAGTTAGAAGTCTCTCCTTTCACAAAAATGGAAGGAGCATTCTTTTGTTTAGGAGATGTGTTTTTGTCAAAGCCCAACCCGGATCGATCACCACATTTTCTTGATCCGGATAATAATTTTTGTAATATTGGATCACCTTGGGCATATCTCCATGTGTCCTTCAAACTCAGAAGAGAGGATACTTCATTTTTAAGTTTCTCATTTTCAGATTTCAAATTTTCAATTAAGGAGGTTTTGAATTCTAAATCACACTTTGATTTTTCAAAACAATCTGAAATTTGAGATTTTTCTAAAACAAGGGTTTCAAAACATTCTTTAAGTTTAAAAAACTTTTCTTTTTGAAGTTTAAGTTTGACAGCAATTTTACAACTTTCCTTATATAAGGCATTGTAAGCATCTTGAAGATCTTCATCATTTTCATGATCACTATCCATATTTTCTTCACTTGTTGAATCATCGTGATCTGAAAAGGTAAACTTGGCTAGAGTCATAAGGGCCTTAAGTTCACTGCCCGACTCAGTTTCTGAATTTTCTGATTCAGAAGAGGCTTCAGAATCAGACGATTCATCCCAAGTAGCCAACATACCCTTCCTTTTGGATCTGTCCTTTTTAGGACATTTGTTTGCTAAATGCCCATATTCTTGACAGTTATAACATTGACTATCTTTCAATGATTTCCAAGTTTTAGACTTAGGTTTAGAACGTTTCTTTTCATTTGCCTTTTGAAAGTCAACTCTTTTCTTACTTTTGAAAATCTTATAAAACTTTTTCGCTAAAAGGGCCATATCATCTTGGACTTTTACTCAATCTGAATTTTCTTGAGTAATACTTTTAGATGACTTCAAAGCAATAGACTTACCTTTAGGAGCTTTAAAACTTAATTCATAGGTTTGCAAAGAACCAACTAACTCTTCTACCTTCATATTGTCCGTATCACGAAGTTCCTGGATTGCGGTTACCTTTGAATTGAACCGTTCAGGAAGAGAGCGTAGTATTTTTGCACACACTTTACTTTCTGAGATCTTTTCACCAAGACCCCACATAGAGTTTACAATGTCATTCAATCTAGTGTAAAAGTCCATAAACATTTCATTTTCCTCCATATGAATTTCTTCAAATTTAGTTGTGAGGAGTTGGACTTTAGATTTCTTGACAATTGTTGTACCCTCGTGTGTCATTTCTAAAATATCCCAGGCTTGCTTTGCAGTATCACAGGATATGATTCTTTTGAACTCATCCGGTGATAGTGCGCAAGTGATTGCATTTAGTGCTTTAGCATTAGCACTACTCTCATTTTTCTGAAGTGTGGTCCATTGGAAAAATGGTGTAATTTTCATAGATTTTGAACCATCAACACCAGTTACTTCCATGGTAGGAGGATTCCATTCAGTCACTGTGGCTAGCCACACACTTTCATCCATTGATCTGAGGAAAATTCTCATTCTGGCTTTCCAATAGGCATAGTTGGAGCCATCAAAAGGTGGAGGCCTAGTAACTGAAAGGCTATCAAAATTTGACATCTTTTTAAATAGCTTAGATCGTTAGCTCAGGAAATAAATCCAAATAAAAAGTACAAGTAATGAGCTATTAGGCTCTGATACCACTTGAAAAGGCCAAGCTATATGTCCTGAGGGGGGGGGTGAATAGGACTATGCCAAATTTAAAAATAAATCACGGAACAAAAGTAAATCAATACTCTTCCAATAATGAATCAATTTACAAAGCTAAATATAAATCACCTTGATAAATAATTATTGAGAGATTGATACAAATTCAATTCTAAGGACAACCTTACACCATAATAAACAAGGGCTTATGGTAGGACAACCTTATTTCTAGAACCTCTTTTGAATCAAGAACTCAATGTTAATATAAGTAAATGAAATAGCAAGGAATTGAAAATAAATGCGAAGTAAAGATCTAAATTATTACAACAATCCCCACACTTGCTTGAAAATGTAAATAGTTACAACATTCACATCCACTTGTACATTCCACACAATCGAATGATAAAAGATATGAAAATTAATCAAGCATTCAATCCACAAGACAAAGAGTTATAGTGGTTCGCTGTGTGTACACCAAGCTGCTTTACAACACCACACAGAATGCTACTCCACTCCTAATATCCTCACACGGGGATATTAGCGTTCACTATCAAATAGGTTTTACGGTTCACCAAAACCTTTACAATTGTGTCTTTTTCACTTGGGCTTACACAATTCAAAAACCCCTTTTTCTGAGTTTTCTGGTTTTCCTCAGACAACCAATACAATGAGATTTTTCTGGCTCAATCTCAAACAAAACCAGTACAATGAGATTTTTCTGGCTTAACCTCAAACAAAACCAAAAATAAATGAATTTTACAGAAATGTAAAATACCTGGATTTTTCCTTTAGCAGCCCGGTAGAACCAATCGGAGTAGATGATTGAATATCAAAGTTCAATTTCCAATACTCATATTCATAGGTTCTAAATTCTAATAGATTTTAGATTTAACTTGTTGGGCGTAGCTATATTTGATTTTGATTCCAAGAAGAAGGAATAATATAATTCCTCTTTTCAAATAAGATTGGAATAGAGAAACAAAATCAAATAAAATAAGCTAGCAAAAGGAATATTAAATAAGCACAATTTAGCTTAAAATAAACACAGACTTATCTCGAGTGATAACTTGAAAATTCTTGAATGGAATGGAGTTCAATATAAAAACTCTGAATTTCGTGTTCAATTTATAGAAGAAAAAATCGTTCCTACGACTGGTCTTAGAAACCTAGGACTGGTCGTAGCTCTAACAATTTTTGAAAATTTGAGCGCGATCTTTGAAAACCGTTCTACGACAGGTCGTGTGTACCCTACGACCGGTCGTGGGTCACCTACGACCCAGGTCGTAGATACCTCGACCCAGGTCGTAGGACCATGAAATCGATTCTTTGGTCTTTCGGTCGTAGCTCCACGACGGATCGTGGGCAGTCGAAACCAACCTACGACCGGTCGAAGGACTTCCAGGACGGTCGTGGGCGTTCCAAAAATCTGAAAAAAACTTCAACAACTTAGGGTGATCGTGGAATTTCTTGGACTAGTCGAACCAATGCTAGGGCCCGGTCGAACAAGAGCTAGGACTCGGTCTTGGAATAGACCAAACTTATGTTAAATAAAGATTTGATTTATGTATCCAAAATGACCTACTTAAAGTGTCAACCTAAGGTCATTTAAACCTAATACATGTCGTATGGATATTGAACTTCAACCATTCAACGAATGTAGATTGTTTGAACCAATATCAGGCTTGAAGTCTTGAACAATATCAGGCTTGAAGTCTTGAACAATATCAGGCTTGAAGTCTTGAGATCATCATAAATCAACTTTGAGATCTTCAACATCTTGAGCTTCATCTTGTAGCTTTTTAAACTTTAACATCTTGTGCTTCAACTTGTAGCATCTTGAAGTATAAAATCATCATACCAGCACAAAACACAGATAGATGTTTTGACACATCAAAATTTGACAACCAAAGGAGTATGAGACACCATAACCCTTACAAACTTGAAAACCCAAATGTAAACCTGATCCCAAACCCGAACCCGATTTCCTAAACCTAAACCTAAACCTAAACCTTAACATATTCTCAATTCCCTAAACCTATATAGCTTAGACCTAAAACCTTAACCTATAACCTATAACCTAAACTTGTAACCTATAATCTAACCTTAACCTAAACCTAAAACCTAAACCTTAACCAATAACCTTAAACCTAAACCTAAACCTAAAACCTAAATGTATTCTCAAATCCCTAAACCTAAACCTACACCTAATCCTAATTTCAACTCCCTAACCTAAACCTAAACCTAAACTTGAAAACCCAAACCCTAAACCTATTCTCAATTCCCTAAACCTAAACCTAAACTCCGAACCTAAACCTATAACCTAACCTTAACCAATAACCTAAAACCTAAACCTAAACCTAAAACCTAAATGTATTCTCAAATCCCTAAACCTAAACCTACACCTAATCCTAATCTCAACTCGCTAACCTAAACCTAAACTTAAACTTGAAAACCCAAACTTAAACCTGATCCCAAACCCGAACCCTATTTCCTAAACCTAAACCTTAACCTATTCTTAATTCCCTAAACCTAAACCTAAAACCTGAATGTATTCTCAAATTCCTAAACTTAGACCTACACCTAATCCTAATCTCAACTCCCTAACCTAAACTTGAAAACCCAAACCTAAACCCGATACCGAACTCGAATCCGATTGCTGTAATAATGTAGCCCAATTACATGACAACAAACAAGAATGTATCTGTTTTAACACATGCCCCTTTTTACAAAGCTTTAATTTTTGTTGCTGTTTCTATTAATTGAAACACTTTTTTGCATTATTTGCTTGTAGTAGTTTATTTTAATCATCAGTTTTATTTTAAAAAGTGCACATTTTTTTGGATGAAGTTTCTGTAATTCTTCATGATTCTAAATTATAATGTTTTGTTGGTTGAATATTTTTTTATTAGATGAAAGACAGAGAAAATCGTTGCTGATTTTTTTCCCTTTTTTTTTTTTCCCTTATGAAGTTAAACTTATTTATATGTATTATGCGTGGATGAATGTAATGTGGATAAGATCGTTTGTGTTTGGATGGATGTAGTTAATGTTTGGATGAATTTACGTAGTTTAGGTTTAAATGGATGTGAATGTGATGAAATATATTGTATAACAGGTGTATATCAGGAAGAATACTGTAACAGGTTAAATTTGAAAAAAAAATGTCCTTTAAGGGTCATAAGAGACGGCCTATAGCAGTCCTTTTAAAGGACGGTCCATGACCGTCCTTTGAAGGCTCATACGAGACCGTCCATGACAGTCCTTTTAAAGGACTGTATATAACCGTCCTTTGAAGGCTCATACGAGACGGTCCATGACCGTCCTTTTAAAGGACGGTCTATAACCGTCCTTTGAAGGCTCATACGAGACGGTCCATGAGTCCTTTTTAAGGACGGTCCATGACCGTCCGTTTAAAGGACGGTCCATGGCCGTCCTTTGAAGGCTCATAAGAGATGGTCCATCACAGTCCTTTTCAAGGACGGTCTATGACCGTCCATTTAAAGGACGGTCCATGGCCGTCATTTGAAGGCTTATAAGAGACGGTCCATAACAGTCCTTTTAGAGGACGGTCCATGACAGTCCTTTTAAAGGACGGTCCATGGCTGTCCTTTTTAAGCTCATAACCGACGGTCCATGATAGTCCATTTTTAGGACGGTCGATGACTATCCTTTTTTAGGACGGTCCATGACTGCCTTCTTTTCATCAATAAGAATGACGATTTTCAATCGTCCTTTAAGTTATAGGACATGTCAAAATTTGACGGCCTATGTAACGGTCCATGACCGTCCTTTTTGGTCATTTGAGACGGTTTTGGACCGTCCTTTTTTTGCTGTTTTGGCGTAGTGGAAAATGGCTCGAATTCACCTCCAACTTCTGGGAAAGGATGAGTCGCAAAGGAAGAAGAAAATGGAAGGAATGAAGTGGATTAATTAGAAGTTCGGTGTGCTTTAAATACGCGCAAGCTTTTGATATATCGATGGTTAATCGATATATCGAAGGGAGTCCAACGGACGGGCAAAGGGTATAGGGTTTTTCAAATTTTTTGCAATCGAGTCCACTTCGAGATATATCGAAAAGTCCTTCGATATATCGAATATTACTTGATATACCCAAATATTCGGATTAATTGAGCATTCATCCCTGGACAGTTTTGGGGGACTTTTCGATATATCGTGTACCATTCGATATATCATCCCATACATATCGAAGTGTAATCGATATGTCGAAGGTAGCATGAATCTGAGGTCTATTTTCTCGTTGTGCAACATTATTAATTTTTGTCATTTCCTCTTAATGAATCTAAATGTTCTCGATTTAATACACTTTAGCCGTAGCTTCTTCGGTCTCGCTTTTTTTATGGCCTCTTCCGTCTCGCTTTTTTATGTATTTCTTGGTAGATAGCTTTGGAAGTTTGGATGTGGTATGACACTCCATGACTGTGAAATGCATGGAATTGACTGTGAAGTGTAGGGCAATGGTCGGAAATGACCGTGAAATGATTCGAAATGACCATGAAGTGAAGTGAATTGACCGTGAAATGCATGGAAATGACTGTGAAGTGAAGCGAATTGACCGTGAAATGCATGGAAATGACCGTGAAGTGAAGTTAATTGACCATGAAATGCATGAAAATGACCGTGAAGTGAAGCAAATTGATCGTGAAATGCATGGAAATGACCGTGAAGTGAAGCGAATTGACCGTGAAATGCATAGAATTGACCATGAAGTGCAGGGATATGGCCGGAAATGACCATGAAATGAATCAAAATGACCGTGAAGTGAAGGGAATTGACCGTGAAATGCACGGAAATGACCGTGAAGTGAAGCGAATTGACTGTGAAATGCATGGAATTGACCATGAAGTGCAGGGGAATGGCCAGAAATGACCGTGAAATGATTCGAAATGACCGTGAAGTGAAGGGAATTGACCGTGAAATGCATGGAAATGACCATGAAGTGAAGCGAATTGACCGTGAAATGCATGGAATTGATCGTGAAGAGAAGGGGAATGGCCGTAACTGACCGTGAAATGCATGGAAATGACCGTGAAGTGAAGCGAATTGACCATGAAATGCATGGAAATGACTGTGAAGTGAAGCGAATTGACCGTGAAATGCATGGAAATGACCGTGAAGCGAAGCGAATTGACCGTGAAATGCATGAAATTGACCGTGAAGTACAGGGGAATGGCTGGAAATGACCGCGAAATGATTCGAAATGACCGTGAAGTGAAGGGAATTGACCGTGAAATGCATGGAAATGACCGTGAAGCGAAGCTAATTGACCGTGAAATGCATGGAATTGGCCGTGAACAGAAGGGGAATGGCCGGAACTGACTGCGAAATGCATGGAAATGACCGTGTAGTGATGGGAATTAACTGTGAAATGCATGGAAATGACCGTGAAGTGAAGGGAATTGACCATGAAGTGAAGGGGAATGGCCGGAATGCCCGTGAAGTGAAGGCAATTGACTGTAAAACATGAAAATGACCGTGAAATGCATGGAACTGACCGTGAAGTGAAGGGGAATGGCCGGAAATGACCGTTGAGTGAAGGGAATTGACCGTGAAATGCATGGAAATGACCGTGAAGTGAAGGGAAATGACCGTGAAATGCGTGAAAGTGACCATGAAGTGAAGCGAATTGACCGTGAAGTGCAGCGAATTGATCGTGGAATACATGGAAATGACTGTAAAAGGAAGGGGAATAGCCGGAAATAACCGTTAAATTATTAGAAATGACCGTGAAGTGAAGTGAATTGACCGTGAAATGCATGGAAATGATCGTGGAGTGAAGCGAATTGACCGTGAAATGCATGGAATTGACCATGAAGTGAAGGGGAATGGCCGAAAATGACCATGAAATGATTGGAAATGACCTTGAAGTGAAGGGAATTGACCATAGAATGATGGGGAATGGCCGAAATTAAATCAGTTCACGGTGATTTTAGCTTAGTTCACGGTGATTTTAGCTCAGTTCACATTCATTTTAGCTCAATTCACGGCCCTCATCCATAACTCAGTGGGTCCTCGATCTGCTAACTTAGTCGGTGCTCGGTCTCTTTCACGGTTTTCGTTTAGTTTCACATTTCATTTCATTCTTTGTTTGAAAAACCTTTAATGTGAGCCATTTGAGTCTTGATTTTACTCATTTATCAGGACATGCTATACCATTCGGTATTTTTAAAAAATGAAAATGGATTGGGGACCGTGTGCATATATAGTATAATATACAGTGAGGTCCATACAAAGAAAGCTCAATATTTTAAAAAATGAAATGGATTGTGGACCGTGCGCATATATAGTATAATATACAGTGGGGTCGACAAAACGAAAGTAGGGATTTGAATATACCTGCCATTCGAAGCTTCTTAGTTGGGGGGACCATTTTTCATCCTATCTTGGGCTCAAAAAAGTCGAAAAGGATGTGTGTGGGTATGTATTATCGATCAGATAAGGGGGAAAGAAGAAAGTAGTAAAATGAGGATTTTACTGCTAGGGTTGATAATCACAAAGGGAAAGAAGTAATCAGAAAATGACAATTTATGGCTAGGATGAAGGATCAAGGAGAGGAAAGAATTAAAAAAAAACTAGGTTTTTTGGGTGGAGAAGCAGCTGGCAACACGAATAAGGTGTGTTTGATATAAGAGGTGCATTTTCGACCTTTGGAAAGCCGTCGGTACGAATGACGAATGGGGATTATTCTTAAGAGGTAAAAAGTAGTGGGCTTACGATGTAAATGGGCCATAAATGGGTCGTACGGTTGTAAATTTCTCTTTTTAGGATCATGTCGTGTCATGGTTTTAAAACAGAGCAACATAGTAGATTTGTCACGACCGTCTCTGTGACGCTGCACAAGACCGAGTACAGATACATCTGTCGCCTGTTCCAATCTACCCTTTAATAGCTTAACGTGTGAGGCCACCTCCATAACTGCGTTGAATATCAACACGGTCCATCCATTTTTCAGCTTATCAGTTGTTCCAAAATTCAAACAAATTCGAAAGTCAAATGGATAATACCATTGGGAACAGTGGTGAATGACCGTACAAATCTTTTAGTGGGCCACAAAAGTTTTGGATCATGCCATCTCTGTATTTTTCCTCCATCTAAGTCTGGTTGACATTATCAATAGTTGGATGGCAAATAAACTTTACGGTGAGCCTCGTACGGCCATGTGGTATGTACCCTTTCTTCAAAAGGGGCAGCCATACATCAAGAAAAGAGAAAAAAATAAAATAAAAAAATCTAATGTTAAAAAATAAAAATAAATAGAAAAACGTCTCACCTTCTATAAGGGGCAAAAGACTTCAAATCCAAAGAGGAAATACTGGAAGTCCGGCCAGCAAACAACCCAAGGAGAAGGGTGAGTTTCGAGTAGTAGGAAATAAGGAAGATATGGAAGACGAAAATGAAGAAAAGAGAGCAGAGAGAAAGAGACCTCAGATCCACCGAATTGGTGGGACCGACCTCGGATCCACCGAATAGATATAAATAAAGATATAAATAGAGACCTCGGATCCAAACTCAAGTTTCACTTAACACGGTGTTTTCTCAATAATAATAATAATAATAATAATAATAATAATAATAATAATAATAAAAAGATCCTAAATGTAAGATTAGAGGGTCAAAGTATTATAGTATTTCTAAACATACAATCATTGTGCAATAATAATGTTAATTCCATCTATTTCAATTTGATACCATGCAATCCCACGTTCCAAATAAGCCTAAATAATTTGATCACGCACAATAGAACCAAGTCTGGTTAATGGGCATATCTAAATATCAAATTGTTGGACATGTATTAGGTACTTATATATATATATATATATATATATATATATATATATATATATATATATATATATATATATATTAGTATTATTAAAAACAAACAAATGGGTACAAAATCAAAGGTTAGGATTGTTCAACAAGTCTGGCTCTTAGACTCCAATTTAGTGAGAGTGGTTTAAGCAATTTAGTTGGTCTATAAAAAAGGGAAAACTCGAATATCATACTGATTCAACCACTTTGTGGCCTCAACGTAGGCATTCAATTCACACTCGCTCTGATGATATAAATAAAGATGGGAAAAAAAAAAAAAAAAAAATCTTTGGTGAGACCTCGGATCCACCGAATTGGTGGGACCCTGACTGTGGGGCCACTGTGTTGTATGTGACCACATCCACACCATCCATCCGTATTAAAAGCTCATTTTAGTTCATGATCCGACAAATGAATTAGTTCCAAATCTTATATGGGCCATAATACGGAAAACAGTGACGATTGATGATTAAAATCTTCTTGTGGGCCACAAAATCTTTAGATCAAGATGATATTTGTGTGGTCTCTTCATTTATGTGTTTGTGACCTTATCAACAGGTTGGATGGCAAATACACATTCCGGTGGAATCTATGAAGTTTTTAATTGTGGGTATTCAATCACCACTGTTTCTTCAGGTGTGGTCCACCTAAAATTTTAGTCGGCTTCATTTTTTGCATCATGCCCTAGAATTATCTTTAAAAATGATTAGATGGTGTGAATTTAAGATCCATATATTAACCCGAGACCCATAGGTAGGGTCCAACCCACTTAGGAGGATCCGGGTCTCGCATAATCCGCTCTTGGCAGCGCTTACGACACCACCAACCCCTGCCCCATCGTCAAATTGTCATTTCCTAGCCTTTATATATTTATTTTTTTCTAACTTGTCTTATCACCGGGTCTTTTCTTACCATGACGCTGCATGTCATTAGAATATGATCTCGTATCGGCAATTTCCAGAAATTTTATAGGATTTAGGTTAAGGGGATTAGGTGAGATCCTGGATCCACAAGATGAGTAGTACCCCAGATTGTGGGGCTCCCAGTGATGTATATGCCTTAAATCCACACTGTCTAATCTTATTGAAAGATAATTTTAAGGCATTATTCCAAAAATGAACCAGGTCCAAATCTTTTGCGGACCATACCACGAGAAATAGTAGTGAATTTCAGCGGGCCATTGCTCATGCCTCAGTAGTAGGCTGACAAGAGCTTGAACACAAGGTCATGGTTTGACAACCCATCATGGTGTGAGTGCGTGTAGGGTGTGAGTGCCTGTGTTAAAAAGGAAGAAGAAAGAAAGAGAAATATTGGAGTTGGTTGTCTCTTTGGAGTCCATGGTGATGTGTGATGTAGATTCGAAGCTCAAGTGGACCACACCGCAGAAATCAATGGGGATTGAATGCTCACTGCTGAAAGCTTCAGAAGTTTTGGATCAAACTTATAGTTGTGTTTTCCCTTAATGCCGATCTATGTGACCTTATGAATAGGTTGGATGGCAAATAAAACACCAAGGAGGCTTCAAGACGTTTTAGAGGGTGGGCATTTAATCTCCCTCTGTTTTATGTGGTGAGGATCACTTGAGCTCCTCTACATTAATTTTGGACTCATGCTCTCAAATGAGCCGGAGAAAAGGATACAACACATACATAATAGTGGGCTTCATATAGGTTGTGACGCAGGAATGGACTCTTCCTCAAGGATAACTACTCCAAATCCACAGAGTTTCTCTAGACTCTTCATAAAGATTCTTGGAATCCAGGAGAGAAAATAAAAATATAGAAATAAATTCTAATTAATTTGAAAATAAATTGATTGATAATTGTCTAATGTGTATGTGTCTTTGTTACACCAGTAATAAAGAAAAAAAATAAACTAAAATTCGTAATTATCAAAAATAATAAAATTATAATTCTAGTAAAAATCCTAATTCTAGTAAAACTCTTCTAAAGCCTAATTTCTAAAAATAAAAATTTCAAATAAACTTTAGCTCGAAGAGTCGTAGCACGATTACAAGTTATTTCTTTTTTAAAAATTAAAACTCTAATATATATATATATATTACAAAAATTGGAATTACTAAAAATAGTAATTTTTCATTGAAATTTCGTTTTTGAGTTGAATATACACATTTTCTTCAAAACAGATAAACGCAGCCCACTTCGAGGGTCAATTCACCTCGGATTGGCTGTTATAGTAAAGATTGATAAGTTGTGCACCGCATAACGATATCAGGATCAAAAGTTATGGCCAATTTATGGATCATTTTCTTTTGGTCTAACCATGCTAGGAATGTGTCTGTGCCACATCCTACATCAGGTTGGCTCATCCTCCCACAGGATACCCCTACAGCGACACTACAGGCAATCTGCTTTGAACCCTGGAACCTCAACCCATGTGGGGCCAAAATAATGTTTTTTTACCCACACTCACACCACTGGTTTTTCACAACAATGGATAATTGAGCTCATGACCTTGGGTTGAAACTCTTGTTAGTCTACCATGTTAAGGCATGAGTAAGAACCCCAAAATAATCAACATATGATTGTATCAAATCCTTCCATCAACGGGCCTGGTCACGTTCTCCATGGATCCACAAAATTAACCCATATGCAAGTGGATGCTCTGGAATAAATCCAATGATTTATTTACACATTTGTTCTACACATTTACAGTGAAGTCTAGATAAGTATAATAAAGCTTACACTTGAAACTATTTTATCCTTACTCCACGCTACTTTAATAATTTTTGAAGTGAATTTTTTTTTTTTTTTTAAATGACTTCCATAATTAAGGTGTGATATACCATGAGAAAATCGTTGCCATTAGCGAATGGCCAAATGATTGCAGCTTATGATCTGAAGTAACCAACAGTGGATGATTAATGCCTAAGTTCCCCAACCTCAGAGTATCATGACCTTTAGATTAGTGGCCTAAAATTAGATTTTTTAGAGAAAAAAACAAGAAGAGTCCAAAACAATCATCATAGTGTCGGATGGGATGAATCATCCCATATAGAAATTTTTTGGGACATCCTGATTGAGGTTAGAGCAGCCATGATTATTGAACTTTGGCCCCACTTGTGCATCTGGACGTTCACATTTTGATGCATCAGAATCTTATATCAATTCAACAGGTGGGCCGCACATTTGCATCCTATCAATCCATCAGCCATCTGTTTTCTTTTTTGTTTTTTATATTTTTTTAATGGCTTTTGGCTATTCAGTAACTTTAATCTAATCATCCAATGTGTCTATGTGGACCCTTACTCCACTGATCATAAGGTGCACCCCTTCAATTTCTCCATCACTCCCAAAAATCAGGCTGACCGAGAGTGAGATGGAGGTGGGTCTCCGTACAAACAGCTTGAATGGAGTGGAGCAAAATAGGTGAGACCCTGGCCTCACCCAAGATGGTGCGGCTCTTACCGTAGCGCCCACCTTGATGGTGCTGCCATCCTTTTTTCAAACAATTTTAGGGCATTATTCAAAAAAATGAAGTAAACCTAATGTTTCCGAAGGGAAGAAACAATTTTACGGTATGTAGAGCATACCATAGAAAACAGTAGTTATTGAATGCCCTAACATTAAAAACTTCTTGGCAGGCACTTTTTCTTGAATGCCCTAACATTAAAAACAGTAGTTATTGAATGCCCTAACATTAAAAACAGTAGTTATTTAATGCCCTAACATTAAAAACTTGTAATGCCCTAACATTAAAAACAGTAGTTATTGAATGCCCTAACATTAAAAACTTTTTCTTGAAGGGAAGAAATATCAGCTTCGTCTTGAACTTTTGCTGCCCATTAATGGTCAATCACCACTTTTTATTATGGTGTGGTCTACTTGATGATTGGATTTGCTTTAATTTTGGGATAATGCCCTGATATTGTTGTGGTTTGATTTCAAATTTGGCCATGGAATTTAATACCAACACGTTAGAATTGAATGTGTGGCTCAATTCAAACCAAACAACTATGACCCTAAGCATCAAGATGGTGGATATGTTGGAATCGATTGTGTGCGACCAAGATCGAATAACATCGGTTGCCTATTCAGCCACTTGTACGGTGTTTAAACTGATCATATGATTATGAGAGGGTGTAGCTCGTCTTCTGAAAAATGGGTTACACCTTTGCCTTCCGTACAACAAGGCTTTTTGATGTAGAGCGGATCACGGATGCTTTCATGTCCAAAGTATTCTTATAATCAGTCGCGAAGAACAACTACAAATCACCTTTCTAAATGGAAAACTTTCTTGATGCTCAAAGTTGAATCCAATGTATGTGTGTAGACCCAAATAACAGCTAGAGTTAACATTTACTTGATTATTGTTACCGATTACTGCTACTGATTATGCTAAGGAATGTAAATGTACGAGAATGATACTGATAATACTAAGGAGCACAAAGTAATTAAAAAATAAAATTGATTTGATTTGGTTTGGTTGCCTGGTATGAGATAATTTTTTCTACTAACTTCTTACATTATCTATAGCATTAGATCAATCATCTAGATGCTTCTCACATTCTGATGATTATTGCAACCAATTTAGCACTAATCGTCTTCCATGCTTCCAAGCCTGCCACCTATCCTGATAACCATATTTACTTTTTGTTCGACCACTCTCACTTAATGAATGACGACTGCTGCTTGAAAGACACCAGCTGTATTACCATAAAATCTTCTTTGGATATTTTTAAAACTCTTCAAATACACTGCGTGACTCTCCTGATCATCAAGCGTTCTTGATTGGCACTCGTAGGAATTGGTAGAAATAAGGTAGAACAGATGTGATCAGGAAAAACAGATGGACAGTGTGAATATATAAAGAATACATACATTAAGGTGAGCTGCACAGTAGGAACCCCACCATCTTGGGTGATGCCAGGGTCTCACCTATGGAAGCGGACTGCGTATGAGTAACTCAGTACACTACTGGGTAAACTCTGTGGGGTCCACTGTGATTTATGTATTTATCCAGTCCACCCATCCAGTTTACTAGATAATTTTAAAGCCTTAGTTCAAAACCGAAGCATATACAAGTCTAAAATGGACCACACCACAGGAAATAGTGTGAATTGAATGCCTACCGTTGAAAAATATATTGGGGGCACAGAAGTTTTAAATCAAGATTATATTTGTTTTTTTCCCTTCATCCATGTTTTTGTGATCTTATGAACAGTTTATATGACAAATAAACATCACTGTGGGGCCTAGCAAGGTTTCAACGGTGGAAATCTTTATTTCCATAGTTTCCTGTGGTATGGTCCGCTTGAGCTTTGGATAAGCTTCAATTTCTGTCTCAAGGCCTAAAATGAGGTTGAAAAAAGGATGGATGGTGATAAACCACGTACATTCACAGTGGGTACATTCACAGTGGGCCCAACTGAGTTTACTCAGTAATTTAAGAGCGTACTGAGCTCGGTACGCAATCCGATTTTCTCACCTATTCCCCTCCCACGGAGGAGGTGGATCCTCCAAATACAATAACAGAAAAAAATAAATAAAAAAAATGCACCACATCAAGCCATCAGGGATATCCTGGTGCTGGCATGGGGCAATAAACTTCCCTCACTGACAATTAGGATGAATAAGAGTCTGGATCTTCTCTTTGACACAAGCAGGGATTTCCTGCTTGTTGCAATGTGAATGGCTACGTTATCACCGACTCCACTAATCACATTGCAACAAATAAGAAACCCCTGCCGATGACGGGCAGAGGATCCAAATTTAATCAATATATAAAAATTGAAAAGACATAAATTTTGAAATAAAGAAAAAGACATCCTTACTCGTATTTGATGATAAGAGAGGGTATGTGTCCGATCTTAAACCAGTCCTCTCCCTCCTCTCTCACCCTTGCTTTGAATGCTACGGTCATATTTACCAACTTCAATTCTTGAAGGGCGGTGACATATCGCAATCCATCAGGAAGCATCTTCAATCTTCTGCATGATCCAATCTCTAAAGATCTAAGAATCGGCATCGCTCCTTCCTCTACTCTCCACTCTAATACATTCAATCCAACAATACTCAAAGTGTCGAGCAGTGGAAACCCTCCAGCAGAGCAAACCATTTCCTTTCCCATGTAAGCATCTTTGTAAAACAAATTGCCAAAGATACAGAGACTTCGAAGGTTGGGCAGCTTCTCCAGTGTTCCCATCGGGTCCTGAGCTAATTCGGAACCATTCAAGTATAGCTCAGTGAGGTTAGGTGGGAATACCTGCGGCTCTGGTAATTTTTCTAAGCGTCCATTCAATGTCATTTTATATAGATGCTCGTTTTTTGAGGACTCAAAAGCTGGAATCCACGATTCATAATATGCCATTAGCCACAATGATCTGAGGTGGACCAATTTACTAATGGAACGAGATAATGCCATATGGACATCTCCTCGTATTTTATCTATTCCCAAATATCTCAAATTGGTCAGTTTCTCCAACCCATCTATCCAGCTGCCCGCTCTTACTAACTCAAGCGTCTGGAGATTGCTCAAGTGATGGAGTTGCATGCCGGTGCTGAACCCACTATAGCATACCATTAAGTGCCTTATCTGTTCCATCTTCACAATATCATCTGGTAACCATTCTATCTGGAATGAATGCCGTATATCAAGAGTCTGTAAATTAGACAGGCGAGTTATGGTGGATGGTAGAAATTCTAACTGCCGCATTTCCAGACGCAAGTACCTCAAGTGGATTAGGTCCCCAATTTTGTCAGGGAGATGAGAGAGTTCATTGCTTTGGAGATGCATCACCCTAAGAAATCTGAATGTTCCGCCCTGGATTTTCAAGGCTAGTTTCTCTGGCAAGTCACTCTCGAAACTGAAGTCCAACAAAGAGAGGAGATGTGGAGTGGAGCTGTTAAGAGAGATGCAGTTGCTGATGTCACCACAAGTAATTGCAAGTCGGTCTGCCATGGTCGGTGACGTAGGCGCTATGTTCCCATACACCTCCAGGAATCTCTCATCTTTGGCTTTTGAAATTGCAAGGTCGCGTAGAAGATCATGAATACAGCACTTTTTAGCCGTTCCATTGCTCTTCCTTTCATCCACCTGAATCATGCTTCTACTGATGAGCTCTTCTATGTAATCCTCCGCAATGTCTTCCATTTCTTCTTCTCCTCTTCTCGGCACAAATCCTTCTGCTATCCACATTGGAATCAATTCGTCCACACAGATTTCAGGAAATGCTCCAAAATAAAGAAAGCAGGGCTTCAAGTAATAGGGCAAGTCATCATAGCTCAGGGCCAATATGCCCGAGATCACATCTTCTTCGCTTTCATGTAGCCACCATTCCACACATCTAAGCATTTTCTCCCACTCATACACTGACTTCTCTTTCCTTGATAGGATGCCTCCTAACACTGCGATTGCTAGAGGCAAACCTCCACATTTCGCAACCATCCTTCTCCCCAACTCCTCCAGATTTGGAAGGCATGCACGAGAAGGATTTCCCAGTAGTGCTTTCTTGTAAAGCAATGTCCAGCTCTCGTTTTCATTCAGAAAATGTAATTTATGGGGTGTGCTCTGTGTATCTGCATCCTTAGCTACTACTTCATTGCGAGTCGTGAGCAGCACTCTGCTGCCGTTTCCCATATCTGGAAATGCAGTAACCAAGCCATCCAAAACTTCTCTGGACCATATATTATCAACTACCACCAGATATCTCTTCCCTACCAAGTCTCTGGAGAATACGCTCCGCAAGGCTTCCTCACTTGTCCAATACATTGAGCCTCGTGAGAACCATGGAAAGAAAGTACGCATACTTGCTAAAAGAATATCTCGCACTTGATATTCTCGAGGCACATTCACCCAAAAACGAAAATCAAAACGCCTCCGAACACAGAGGTTATTGTAAACTTTCTTTGCAAGAGTAGTCTTACCTGTTCCTCCCATACCAGTGATCGAAATGACAACACGCCGCGTATCTCCTGCAATCAGCCTCCCCACCAGTTTCCTTGTCTCATCTTCAAAGCCGACCACTTCAGCTTCCTCCACAATAGGAGCCCTCTTCTCCCTCTGTATCTGGCTTTGATTCGAAGAAGTTGAAGCTTCTCCACATGGCTGTACATTGTGGATGCCGTACTGCAATCTGTTGGGCAAGATGATCTCGTCGAGCCTTCTTTTTAAGTCGGAGATCTTCTTTCCAAGATCCTCAATGGCTGGTTTGTCTTTGATGCCACTATTAAAAGTGGATTGATAACTCATAAATCCAGCACTCGTCTCTCCTCGTTGCTGTGCAATTTCAAAGATGAAGGAGTCGATGACATTCTTAGTGTTGTTTGCTACTTCTATTATTTCGTCTACACGAAGCTGAACACTTTCATTGAGTAAGGCTTTGAGTTTGTTTCGAAGCGACATAACCCACACATCTACATGGGAAAGGTAAAAATCTTTCTGCCTTAGAAAATAGTTCAGAGTTTCTACAGCGGATTGAACAGCACTCTCAGCCATCTCTCCAGAAGCCTCTATGTTCAAAACAAGGCTTTCTTCAACAAGTATCTCCCTACAAAAGCAAATGCACACAGTTATTTCATCTTCTGCTTTCATGAGTGCGGATTGTTGTTTTGAAGGCACAGGAAATCCCAGGGCCATTGCTTCTCATTGGTACACGTCATTTCCAATGACTCCAGCTCAAAAAATAGGCCGAATTTCTCTCTTCCAAATAGATTCAAATAAATTGCGTGCTACACAACAAAACTTTTAACGTGTGTGGAACCTTTCTGGGTTCACCATGACTCTTGTTTGTTCCACACAGTCCGTCAATTTTTCCAGATAATTTTAGAGCATGAGACAAAAAATGAGGCACATCCAAAGCTCAAGTGAACCGCACGACAGAAAGCAATGGTGATTGAACAAACTACTGTTGAAACCTTCATAGGATCAATTCGTCATGCTTATTTTCCATCTAACCTATTTATAAGGTCACACATGCCTGTTGTTGAAAACTTCCTGAGGGCACATAAGTCTCTGATCATGTTCATATTTGTCTTTTCCCTTTATCCAGATCCATGTCACTTTATGACCCTATGAAGACGTTGGATGGAAAATAAACCTAATAATGGACCGAGGAAGGTTTTCAACAGTAGTCAATCCCGGCTGCTTTCTATGGTATGGTCCTTTCAAGCTTTGAATGTGCCTCATGCTCTAGAATGACATGTAAAAATTGATGGACTGTGTATATAACACATAAATCATAGTGGGCCGAAAGAAGTTCCATATGTTAAAAGTTGGGTTGTGTAGTATCTAATCCATTCTGAAAATTGTGTTTTAGGACTCGGTACCATCAGCGATGATGTGGACCAATGAAAAGCAACTGCACTGAATTTTCCTGTGCCTTCACCACAGACCATCCACACTCAAGACGAGGAGGTAGAGAGTGCAGATCATCTGTATTGAATGCGAAGCAGATTAGGTACTACCCTGGCCTGTCCCAAGCTCGGAGCAATCTAGGGCTCTAAGAGGCCCACTGTGATGTCTGGGTTTATCAATACCATCTATACATCTTGCGACATCATTCTAGGACACAAGTCTATAAATGAAGCAGATCCAAGGCTTCTATGGCTCTCAATAAATTTTTAATGGCGTGTTTAATTCCAGCTGTGTTCCACTTGAACCTTGCATCTGTCTCATTTTCTAGCTTATAACAAATAATGACATGGAAAAACGGATGAGCAGGGTTCATAAACAAACACATCACTGTGGGCCCTCAGAGCCCCAACTCATTCCGAGCTTGGGAAAGGTGGGATAGTACTTGATCTGCATCCACTGAAGCCAGTGCCGCCTCCTTTTATTAATACACACCACAGGTCATGAAGTAACGTGAGGTCCGCAAATAAAACGTAAGAATAAAAAATAAAATACATATATTTATGGGGTGTTTGGGATCTCTAAAAATAAGAGTTTATTGGATTTCTTAAAACAAGTTTTTAGATTATTTGGTAAATGTCTAATTAGACGGCTTATTCATTTAGAAAATGTTAAATAAGCTTCCATTTTATAAGTTGGGGAATGGTTACTTTTTTAAGGCTCAAGTGGGTAGACATTTTTTAAAATCAATTTTTGAACAATTTTGTCTTTATAGTTTTAAAATAATTTCCATCTTGTACTATTCTCTCTTCTTTACAATCTCTCCAAGGTGGGCCCACATGATGAACAACCTATAGCGAAGGTAGAGCACCAAATGATGAATGGTCCACAACAAAGGTGGGCCCATATAATGCACAGTCACATCAAAGGTGAGCTCCACATGATGGATGGCCCACATCGAAGTGTGGCCCTACATGATCGACAGTCCACATTAAAGGTGGGACCCACATGGAATAGTGGACATTGAATATTGAATGTGGGACTACACGATGGAAGGTTGACATTAAAGGTGGGCCCACATGATGAATGACCCATATTGAAGGTTGGAACCCACATGATGGATGGTCCATGGTAAAGGTGGGACCTACATAATGGTTGGTAGACATCAAAGGTGCGTCCCACATGATGGATGACTCGGATCAAAATGTGGCCTTGCATGATGGACTATCTACATCAAGTGGGACTCATATGATAGATATTCCATGACAAAGGTAGGACCCACATGATGGATGGTGGACATCAAAGGTGGGACCCTTGTGTTGAACGATGCATATTGAATGTGGGGCCTCATATGATGTATAGTCCGCATCAAGGTGGGCCCACATCATGAACAATTCACATCAAGGTGGGGCCCTGATGATGAATGGTCTACATACAAGACGAGTCTTGCATGATGGACAACTCACTTTGAAAGTTTGGTTCACACGTGGTCCACATCAAAGGTGAGCTCCATATGATGGACGATCCACATCCAATATCCGACATAATGGATGGCCCAAATTTCTTAATATAAGAAGATCTTATGCAACCATTCAGTCTTTTGGAGCACGATCCATTTATGGTGAGATCCACGAAAACAACCATCTTGATTGCTCTTATAATAGTACTTATTTCAAATAATAGCTTTTCGTATTTGAAAAAATGATTTTACCATACAAGCTTATTGAAAACAAGAGCAAAAAAAAAAACAACTGATTAAAGTAGTTCTTATTGATTCAAGTACATATGCCAATGAGCTTATTAGACTTTGTTCACGTACATATTTTCACATTAGTTACCGCTTCTCTTGGGCTTGGATTTGGGTAGTATAGAACATAACAGCGGACTTGCTAAGGTGGCAAACTTTTGTGGGCCCCACTATGACGTGTTATATCCACATTGTTCATCCATTTTGCAAAATCATTTTAAGGCATGAGCCCAAAAACGAGGTAGTTCCAAACCTCAAGTGGACCACCTCACAAAAAGCAATGGGGACAACGACGCCTACTGCCGAAACCTTTCTAAGCCCACCATGATGTTTATTTTGAATTCAACCTGTTCATAATTAGGTCCATTATGATGTCAATTTGCCATCCAACCTATTCATAAGGTCCCAAAGACCTTGATAAAGGGAAACACAATTATCAAATTGATCCAGGACTTCTACAAACCAAAAGAAGTTTTCAATGGTATGGTAGGTATCCAATCCCCACTACTTTGTGGTGTGGTCCTCTTGAGCTTTGGATATCCTTCAATTTTGGGACCATGCCCTAAAATGAGTTGGCAAAACTGTGGCCGGCATTGATAAAATGCACACCCCACTGTGGGTCTCACAGAGTACTTACACAATGTGCCATAATGGTTCCCACAAAGTCCTTACACCATGGTGGGTCCCACAATGTCCTTATCTCACCAAAACGGATGATCGATTTGACTGGTGACCCCAATGGCAGCCAAATAGTTGGTGTCAAAGCTCAAAGCTCTGTGGGCCTCACCATGGTGTGCGTGTTTTATCCACGCGGTCCATCCATTTTTCCTGCTCACTTTAGTGCATGAGCCCAAAAATGATGTAGATCAAAAGCTCAAGTGGACCACACCATAGGAAAAAAGTGGGAATTGAATTCTTACATTGACATCTTCCTGGCAGCCCCAAAACTTTTGGATATATTTGTGTTTCCCTTCATCCAAGGTTATGTGATCCAATCATTATCTTGGATGGCAAATAAACATTACAATGGGCCCTATGAAGTTTTTACCTGTGGGAGTTCAATTACTACTGTTTCCGTCTGGCGTGGTCCATCTGACATTTAGATCTAACGCATGTTAAGGTATATGCCCTAAAATGAGCTAACAAAATAGATGAGCACCATGGATAAAACACATACATATGCCCTAAAATGAGCTATCAAAATAAACGAACAACATGGATAAAATGGTGAGACACTATGAGCTCTCACAATAGATAGTGGGCTGGTGAGGGGTCGTCAATAAAACTGCGTCCAAGACGGATGTCCTAAAATTATATGTGTGTGTGTGTGTGTGTGTGAGGGATCGTCAATAAAACTGCGTCCAAGACAGATGTCCTAAAATTGGTAGCCAATTAGCTTTCACGGGTAATACCCACTAATGTGCCACCCTAACCAATATATATATATATATATATATATATATATATATATATATATATATATATATATATATATATATATATATATATATATATATATATATATATATATATATATCGGTTGACAAAAGTTTTGGATCAAGCTAATCTTTCCATTTTCCCTTCATCACGCTCGATGTTATAGGATTTTGACGTACGTAATTTTTTGGATCTCGTCCTAAAATGCACTGGAGAAATGGATGAACAGCATGATATACAAAAAAATATCAAGGTGGCCCCCAAGGTAAGGGTAATACCCACATTATCCGTTCGGCTAAAATTGAGGAGCGGATTACCTGGTCCCGGGCAAAGAGATCTCTCTCTTGGCTTGGGGCTGTGTGAATCCACTGAGATATCTCTCTTTGCTTGGGGTTGTGTGGGGTCCACAGAGATGTACATGACAAATCCACTCTATCCATGTGTTTTATAAGACAAATAGCATAGGATTCTAAAATTCAGTAGATACAAAACTCAGGTAGGCCATACCAACAAAACAGTTGGAACAACAATGCCCATTGTTGAAACCTTCTTGAAGCTAACTATGATATTTAAATACCATCAAAATTGTTCATAGAATTATTATCAGTAAGATAAATTTTAGGAGGAAATATCATCCTCTCATACAGAAGTTCTCTTACCATCAGGCGTTCAATCTCCACTGTTTCATGTGGTGTGGCTCGCTTGAGTTTTGGATCTGTCAGATTTTTAAAATCCTGCTTTATTGTGATTTTTCAAAACGGATGAGTAGGCGTGGACAGATATTACATTTGTTGACTGACTCTGATTTGAAAACACCAACTTGACATTAGACTATTCATTTGATTAAGAAAGGCCACCAACCACACCCATTTTATTTTGGGGGCGGCTCCATGGATGTAGGTGAGATTCCTGACTGTGAGGCCCACCGTGATGTATGTGACTTATATCAACGCTACTTATTTGTTTTGAAAACTCATTTTAGGGCATGATCCAAAAAATGAAGTAGACCCAAATCTCACATGGACCATAATACAGGAAACATTGGTAACCACCATTAAAAACTTTTTGTGAACCATAAAAGTTTTAGTTGTATGGTCTCTTCATCCTTGTCCTTGTGACCTTATCAACAAGTTGGATGACAAATAAGCATTCCCGTGGCTCCAAGTTTTTAATGGTGGGGATTCAATCACTACCGTTTCCTCCGATATGGTCCACCAATGATTTGGATTTGGTTCAATTTTGAGATCATGCCCTAAAATGAGCTTTCAAAATGGTTGGACGATGTGGATGAAAGTAATATAAGCCATGAGCCCCACAATTAAAGATCCACAGACCACTCAAACTGCCCCATTCATTACGGTCTGCAGCCTAAGCATTGTTTTTTTATTTTAGCCCCGCATCAAGAAGCAGATGAGTCCTACTCGGCTGATTGATCGAAACCTTTCATCATAGGGGATAGGTAGATTACCAGGGGACTCAAATTGCCTGCTGCAGAAGATCACCTGTTTTGACAGGACACCATTCTGTGGGCCCTGCATGATGTATGTGTTACATCCACACCATTCATCCATTTTATTTTTTTTTTCAGATTATTTTAAAGCACAAGCCCAAAAATGAAACAGATCCAAAGTTCAAGTGGACAACACCAAGAAAGCAATGGGGATAGAGTGCCTACCATTGAAAACTTTTTAGGGGCCAAAGAAGTGTTGGATCAAGCTGATATTTGTGTTTTGCATTCATCCCTGCCTGTGTGGCCTTATGAACAGGTTGGACGGCAAATAAACATCATAGTGAGCCCTAAGAAGGTTTCAACCCACTACTTTCTATTGTGTGGCCCATATTAGCATCTGATCTGTATCATTTTTTGGCTCATGCCCTAAAATGATCTGGCAAAATAGATGGATGGCATAGATATATAACTCATACATCATGGCATGGCCTACAGAACTATGCCATGTCAAAATCTTACCCCAGGATGCATAACTTTGCCACGCCAACAAAGTACAGACCTTCGTGCTATGTACTGCACCCGGTAATACCTGAAGCATACTACATGCTTCTGTGCCCAGGGCTGTGTGGGGCCATAGAGATGTCAGTGACAAATCCACTCCATCCATCTGTTCCAAAAGACAATAGGACAGGATTCTAAAATAAGTATACTAAAAAAAAACATGCAGAATTTAAAAAAAAAACTGTGGTTATTTAACACGAGGCGGTGACAAAAGTTTGCATCATAATGTTATTTGTTCATACAGTATATAGGAGTGGTAGTAATTCTATGACCGGTTTGGATGACATATAAACATCATGGTCAGCTTCAAAAAGGTTTCAATGGTGGCCGTTGCTGCTCACTGTTTTGTTGTTATGGCCCACCTGATTTTTGGATTTGCCTGATTTTTAGGATCATGTACTATTATGGTCTTTAAAACAGAAGGACTTAGTGGATTTGCCACGACCATCTCTGTGTATGCTGCACAACACCGAGTATAGAGACATTTGTGTCCCCTAATCTGCCCTCCTAATTACTAGAGGTGTACACGAGTCGAGCTTGGCACAGCTCGACTCGGCTCGGCCACTAGCTGACCCCAGCTCGAACTCGGCTCGGCTCGGTCCTCGAGCCTGACTGGCCAGCTCGGATCGGTTCGGTCAGCAGCTCGGGCAAGTTCGAGTCGTGTTCGCCTGTGCAGCATTTTCACAAACACATGGACTGCACCTTCAAATTCTCACAGTATATAAAACAGCAGCAATGGTTTCACAGGTATTTCAACAAACACCTTGTAGGCAACATCAAAATCAAGGGAAAAAAAAAAAAACATATTTATTTCATATACATACGTTCCTTGCCACCGGCCGACACTTCGTTGAGTCATTTCATCAAACACTTGGTGAGCAACATCAATATCAAGGTAACCGAATCACTGAACTGGTTTGATCCGAGTTAGGATTCGGTCCGAGTCGAGCTGAGCTTGGCCAAGCTCGAACTCGGTTCCTTTCTTTCCCCGAGCTCAAAAAATCAGCTCGAACTCAGTTTCAAACCGAGCCGAATAGAGCTTTTTCGAGTCGAGTTGATCGAGCTAACCAAGCTAACTCGGTTCGTGTACAGCCCTAGTAATATGTAATCCCAAAATTCATTTTTCAGCTAATCTTAATATGTAATCCCAAAATTCAAGCAAATTCAAAACTCAAATGGATTATACCATTGGGAACAGTGGTGAATGACCATCCGAATCTTTTTATGGGCCACGAAAGTTTTGGATCATGTCCATCTTTGTATTTTTTCCTCCATCTAAGTCTGTTTGACTTTATCAATGGTTGGATGGCAAATAAACTTTACGGTGGGCCTCATACCGCCATGTGGGACCTTTCTTCAAAAGGGGCAGCCATAAATCAAGGAAAGAGGGGAAAAATCCAAAAAAAACAAGAAGAAGAAGAAGAAGAAGAAGAAACAGAAAAACGTTTTACCTTCTATAAGGGGCAAAAGACTTCAAATCCAAAGACGAAATACTGAAAGTCCGGCCGGCAAACAACCCAAGGAAAAGAGTCGGTTTCGAGTATTCGGAAAGAAGGGAGAAATGGAATACGAAAATGAAGAAAAGATAAGAGAGAGAAACAGAGGGCAATAGATATATATAAAGGAAGGGGAAAAAAAAATTCTCTAGAATCCATCCGGGAGCAGATTAGGTGAGAGCCAGGGTGGGACCCCTGACTTGAGGGCCACTGTGATATATGTGACAACATCCACACCAACCATCCGTATTGAAAGCTCGTTTTAGGCCATGATCCAAAAAATGAAGCAGTTCCAAATCTCAGATGGGCCATAGTACCGAAAACAGTGGCCATTGATCATTAAAAACTTCTTGTGGGCCACAAAATCTTTGGATCAAGATGATATTTATGTTTTCTCTTCATTTATGTGTTTGTGAAATTATCAACAGTTTGGATGGCAAATATATATATTCTGATGGAATCTATGAAAATTTTAATGGTGGGGATTCAATTACAACTGCTTCCTCCTGTGTGGTCCATTTAAAATTTTAGTCAGCTTCGTTTTTTATATCATGTCCTAGAATTATCTTTCAGAATGAATGGATGGTGTGGATTTAAGACACATACATTACTCTCAGCCCCATAGTCAGGTCCGACCCACCTAGGAGGATCCGGGTCTCACCTAATCCGCTCCTCGCAGCGCGACGAGGCCACCAACCGTTGCCCCGTCGTCTAATGTCATTTCCATGCCAGTATTTATTTAATTTTTCTAACTTACCTTATTACCGTGACTTTTCTAAATGGCAATTACTATGATGGTACCATGTCATTTAAATATGATCTCGTATAATTTTATAGGATTTGGGTTGGCTCAGTCAGCAGATTAGGTGAGATCCGGGATACACCGGGATGAGTGTTACCCCAAACTGTAGAGCTCACAGTGATGTATATGCCTTCAAATCATACTGTCTAACCATATTCAAAGCTAATTTTAGGGCATGATTCCAAAAATAAAGCATCCAAATCTTTTATGGACCATAACACAGGAAATAGTAGTGATTGAATCCCCATCATTAAAAACTTCATTGGGTCAAGGGAATGTTTATTAGCAATTTAAGTTATTGATAAGGTCATAAAGAGATGGATGACTAGACTAAATAAATACCAATTTAATTAAAAACTTTCATGCCTTCATGGGAAGTTTTAATGATTAATTACCATTGCGTTTTCTATATTATGGTCCCTTGAGATTTGGATCTGATTTAGTTTTGGAACATGCCCTAAAATGAGCTTTTAATATAGTTGGACAACATGGATGTATTCACATAAATCACAACGGGGCTCTATAGTTTGGGATCCCACACACCTCAGTGGATCCGGGGTCTCACCTAATTTGCTCCATCGGGAAGTATGGAAGCGGATTGGCTGGTGTACCACAAACCAGTGATGTGGCTGGTGTGTTGACATCACCAAGTTTATGGGTCCCATCATGAGGTATGAGTTATATCCAAACCGTCCGTCCACTTGGTGAGCTCGTCGTAAGGCTTGAGCCAGAAAATAAGATAGATTGAAAAATCAAGTGGACCACACTGTAAAGAGCAAAGGAAGATTGAACGCCTGCCATTGAAACCCTTCTGGGTCGCATAAATCTTGGATCACAATGATATTTATTTTTTCTCTGCATCCAGTTCTATGTGACCTTATAAACAGATTGGATGGAAAGCAAACGTTATGGTGGCCCTAAAATTGTTTTAACAGTAGGAATCATATTGTCCCATTGCTATTTGTAGTGCGGTTCACTTTAACCTTATAAATTACTTATTTTTGGAATCAAGATATAAAATGAACTGCCAAATGGATGAACAATGTAAATATGATAATACATTATTGTGGGCCTATATATATTAATATGATCTCCTTTGAACCATTTGTACAACTCTAGAGATCAAGGAGACTCAACCCTCATCTTCGCATGACACCTACCCATACCAGCTAGGTTGTTGGAGAAGTAGATTGACTGATGTGCTGCACGGCTGGGGTGGGTATGTGCTGCTCAAAGACTAGGGTTGTAACTCCTCTAGCTCCTAGTTGTACAAATGGTTCAAAGGAGATCAAAGTTACATGGGATTCTAAATGATGTATTTATTATATGAACACCATTTTGTGAGATCATTTTAGAGTATGATACCAAAAATTATTTATGTCCAAAGCTTAAGTAGACCACACCAAAATAGTAGTAAAGATAATGATTCTCACCTTTAAAATATTTGTAGGAACCATCATAGTGTTTATTTTCCATTCAATATGTTTATAAGGTCAAACAAAACTGGATGAAGAGGAAAAACAAATATATATCCATCCAAAACTTATGTGACCCCAAAAGGGTTTCAATGGTAGATGTTTAATTTCCAAAAGGGTTTCAACTAATCTTGGGACCTGAGCAGCCCACTGATAAATGTAGGCTTTGGGTCTTGCACGGTCCCTGGGTTCACCTCTACCAAGGGCCTATTTGATTTTGAGGGAAGAGGGAAATATCCTTGAAAAAGGTAATTATTACCTTTTACCCTTCTTGAAATTTCAAATGCATTTCCATCTCGAAAATTGGTCCGAAAAAGGTGACTTATATTTGTGGACCCCACTATGACGTGCATGACATATCCACACCGTCCATCTGTTTTATCATAAGATTTCAGGGCTTAAGTCCAAAATTGAGACAAATGCAATGCTCAAGTGGCCCATATCGAAGAAAACAATGGCATTAAACATCCACCATTAAAAGTTATTTTATTTATTGGGCCCACATTAATGTTTATTTGTCATCTAACCTGTTCATGAGGTCATAAAAACATTGATAAGGGGTAAGCACAAATATCAGCTTCAGCCAAAACTTCTAAGGGCCATATGAATTTTTTTACGGCAAGCATTCAATTTTCACCGTTTCCTGTGGTGTGGTCCATCGAAGCTTTGAATCTGCCTCATTTTTGAGTTCATGTCCTAAATGAGGCTGACATATAGGATGAACAGTGTTGATACATCATATACATCACAGTGGACCCTATATTTATTTGGCAGCCAGCCTCGATTTTAACGCCAACATGCTGAGCAGTCAATGCAAGTGCAAGAAACGATGGATAATTCCTTGGTAAGTAATTATTACTTATTTACCCGGTAATTCCCATTTCCTTCAAAAACCAAAAAGGCCCTAAGGGATCTTGAACTTGGGCCTGAAAATCTTCCAGCTTATCAAAGCTTCCCTAAGTTCCATATCTTCTTCCTTGATTAAGATATCTACATCGGCCATATTCACGAGATAGCCGACGTCAACGTCCTTCATGCTATCTTCAAGACTTCTTATTCTGTCATGAAATTGGCCCTGCTCTATTTATCTTTCGGCGTACCAATTATGGGATTTCTTCGATGATACAATACAAAACCGACCGAATGGGAATAATGTACCTCAGCAGGTTATCGACCGGATGGATTACTTTCGTGATATCTTACACAATGCTATTTGAATTCTTTTTTACAAATATTTCTGTCAGTCAGCTATTTCTTATTCCTTCCAGTGAACTAAATTAGCCTACCTCTTCACCATAGTAATTGACTTCATTTGCATTCTAAGTGGCCAAGAATAGTTTATTATCGACCAAAACTAATTCAACTTTATTGTAGTTCTAGAAAATTATAAACTGGTGTAAGGATGATGGAATACATGCAAATGAATGAATCCAGTCCTTACCAAACAAAGCATTATAGCTGAATGAGGTATCGACTACAAAAAATGGGGCTAACACTATTTTAGTCCCGACAATTAAGTCAACTGATAGAACCCTATGCATATTTGTAATGTGACCAACGAAAATGTTGACAGTCCCTGACGAGATCAAGTCGGCCGCTATCTTCCCCAATTTTAATATCATTCTTAGTAGTAGAAAATTGACGGCAACCCCATTATCGACCAAAATCTTGGTGACTAGGAAACCTTCAAGATGAGTCGTTATATACAACTGTTGGAGATGTGCCACTCATCTTCTAGGAAACATTCATCACTGAGATAATTAGATAGATTATCACAGTCGTCCTTATCCTTCAAACCAGCCAACCCACTAGGTTGAGCGAGAATGTCCATATCCTGACCATATACTGCAAGCGATAGAACTGCTTTGACCGTGTTAACAACCAATTGTTCTTCTGACGGAGGGATTCTCCAAAACAGTCATGATTTCCCCACTTTCGGTCAAGGTACGCCCTTGACCATTGCCGACTCTTTCCTGATGGTCGATTTACGTCTAAGTTCAAGTCATTGCTTCTGACACAACTAGGAATTTAGGATGCATGACCCATTTCCAACCTCCTATCTGAGTTGATGGAGGTTTAATCGTCCTTTGATTTGACGATCTGCACCAGGAGTAGCGATCAAGGAGTGAAATGTCTTTTACAGTCGATGTTGGCCACTTCCTTCAACCCTTCTTTGGGCTATGTATTGGCCTTGCATCCTTGATCGAGGAGGGTCTCCTCAACCCAGAATAGTCTTTTTAGTACATCAGTCGTACAATTGTGAGCCTCGACCATCTTGTCAAATTGTGTTCAGCTACCTGGCGGTTGAATGGGGAGGTTAACGTCACCCATGCCCTGGTCATTGTAGTGTACCTTCGTGGTTAGTTGGATCAAGATAAACCCTCGATCGCGGTCGATTAGTCCTTCTTAGATTTTTCATAACCATATTGACCTCAAGATTAGGCGGAAATAGATCGGTATCAATTAATATTGCTTCCTCACCCTTATCGGAAAATTTCAGCAACCCGCGGTCGATGTTATCTTAGACTACGTTCCTGAATACAATACATTTGTTAGTTGAATGGGAACGAGTTCCGTGCCATTTACAATATTCAATTTTTTTCATTCATAGGTCGAGGGTATCTTATGATTTATGGGAATCTTAATAAACTTTCAGGTCAATAAAATTTTGAATGTCTCATCAGCCCTCATGATATCAAAAGTGTATACCTTTTGGGCTTTTTACATGGTCGACATGGTCAATTTTTCTTTAACTATCACCAAGAATATGAGTGACTTTTTAGCCACTACTTTGACAATCGCGACATTATAATTTTGGTCATGTTAATATATCCTAATTAACGAGTTATTTTGCCTAACACCCTCTTATAGAAACTCTTCATACCTGGAGACCTTCTTAGTCAGGTCATATAGGGCCATGAACTCCGTTCTAATGAATTTCTTACGAAGTTTATATTCAAGCCCATCTTGTGCATGTTGTACAAATTCGGCTTCGGTCATAATGACCTTACACAGGCTTTTTGCTCTTTTAAACCGCTTAATATAGCTCTCGCAAGTTTCTCCTGGTAATTGTTGGAAATGGGTGAGATCAGCCATGGTTATTTCCCTATTCTTATAAAAAATTGCGCATGGAAATTTTCTTTCATTTCTTGACAAGTATGAATTAATTTTGGCAATAAGTTTGAATACCACGTGAAAGTCGTTGTTGTTAGTGAATGGCCAAATAACTGCAGCTTATGATAGTCGTCATTTGCTAGCTCTCCACACTGCATAGTGAATCGGCCAACGTACTCAATAGTTGATTGGCCGGGATCACCCGAAAATAGGAAAAAGTCCGGTCGATAATTCCTCGACAATGGTTGTTGTCGATCGATCCATTCAAGATAGAGCTTATGATAGACCAGAATAGTATTGCGACTAAGTAATTGGCCCACGACTACCTAAACTATTTGCGTGATATGGTCACGATCCACTCGCTGAGGTGTAGCCATTGACAGTGGATTAAGACGTAATTAGTTTGGTCTCCTTTAGAATAATGGATTCCTAGGAAATTGTTAGTGATTATGCCCTGAGTAAACCCTTATTCCCAACTTCATGAACGAAATTCCTAGCCTCTCACTTGGGTCACCTGAGTTTAGCAGGTAGTGGAGCATTCCTTTCCTACTGAACTGGAATTGGTGGTGGGTTTCATTATGGGGGTGGCATTGATGGTAGTTGTATTGTATTATCGATAGAGCTTCCTTTAGCATTATACTGTGTTACCACATGTATTCTTTCTGTTATTATAGCCATTAATCAATGCATGACTTCAGTTTGGCTGGTCATGTATCTGTTAGTATTCTCAGTTTGAATACGAAATTGCTCTGACTTGGGCTCTTCCGTATTCTTGAACATGTTGGATACTCATTTGTACATCTTGGAGTGCGACCATTTTCTCTTCAGGAGAAATGGCCCCCCCTTTTGATTTATGGTAGTGAGTGTTGGGCTACTATTCAAATTTAATGCTTCGCGGGCTACTTTAACCACCAAGTCCTTAGTCGAAGGAGGTGCAGTCAGTGTGAAAGGTTCGACCCTAACGTTTTGATAAGTCATTTTATTCATAATTTTGATTGCCGATGTTATACTAGTAAATTAGAGACAAGATCATTATTATTGGTTGTTATTGTTTTTCCAATTTTGTTGTGTGATATAAGTGCGGGCATGCCAGAATTCAATTTGCGGCTCAATTCAAACCGAACAACTATGATCCCCAAGTGTTGAGATAAGTAGATACGCAATATATGACCAAGATTAAATGAGATTGACCGCCTGTTCAGCCACGTGCTCAGTATGTAAATAAGATTAAGCAATATTCAGAGGGTAGGGTTCATCCTTTGATGATGGCTTATACCTTTGCATTCCGTACAAAATGACTTTTCAGTACATATAAAAGATCGAGAAATGAATTCTCACCGTCGGTTACGAAGAACAGCTGCAAAGCACCTTCCTGGATGGAGAACTGAATCTAGTGTATGATTGTAGACCCAAATTATAGCTAAGATTACCAACTACTTAATTAACGTTATGGATTATACTATGGAATATTAACAATAGGCAAAACTTTGCGGTCTTGCAAAACTGATAGACGGAGTAGATTTGTCTAGGTAATCTTTGTAGTCCCTTGTAACTTCCAACTACAGGAATTTCCTGCCCCCGGCGCGTATTTAAAGGATCCGTACGGTTTTCATACACAGCATATGACTGGCGTACTTATGTGCCACTTTGTGTTCGTTAGGCCACTGGTCTGCGGATCCCATCCGTTGACCGGAAGGAACCTACGGTGGATGATTGATTCCCAGAAGGTTTCCAGGTACCCTTAGCTCAGTGGCCTAAAAGTAAATTATTTTACAGGAAAACACATCAACCATCACAGTGAGGAAGGAATGACCATTGGCCCAGCTTGTGCATCTGAGCCGTTAACATTATGATGCATCGGGACCTTATATAAATTTCAACTTATCACGTTCATGCGACATCCGAACCTTCCAATAGGTTGGCCAACCATGAGGATCATATTGTGTAGGAATCAGCTCCAACTACACTTGACATCGAGTGGGCCCACGATACAAACAAATATATACTCATTGATAAATAGAAAAATACAAACGCAGTCTACTCGATGAATGGCTGTGGCCGATTTTTGCATATGGTGATCCTTGCGATGAGGCCAACCTTTTGAACGGGTTGGATGTTTCACATACATGAAAGATCTTCTCTGTTATACTATTAGTAATGTAAATTAAAGAATATTCTGGTAATCATTCTCGAAGTATTCCTTCCCATTGAGGAATATCCACGTCCATCTTGACGGACAGCAATTGAACTTCATATGGCCGGGTTATCAAGGGTAGATTAAATCTGAGCTGCTGAAAAGGTTGGATCCAACTTGAAGATCACTGCTTACAAATATTAATAGGCCGATCCATTCATCAGGTAGGCCACACATTCTCATCCAATCAATTGTTTTTTTTTTTTTCCCCTTCATTTATGTTTTTTTATTTCTGAATATATATATATCAGTAAAATGGATTACCCATTCTTTTTCTCATTTGCACTGGATCCATTGAAATTTGAAATTACTATTTCAAACCTTAAAACAAGATTTTGGACGTCTAAACCCAAATACAGGCCATGTAAAAGTGGGCTTGAAATTTAAGCCTGAGCCCGCCATCAGGTCTAATATGCCGGTGCAAGCCAAGCTGGATGCCCGGCCCATTGACACCTCTAAAGCCACGGCCGGATAGATGTGGGTCACACCCTCTAAATCCCAAAAATCAGACAGACCGAGATAGAGGTGGGTCACACCAATGGGAAAAGTTGGGACGGGGACATTGTTCCATTAAAACCTTACGGACTATGTGGGGATCACCTGTTTTGTATACGCAATCCAATCCATTCATAATATGCAACCCATCGTGATGAATGGATGCAAAATAATTAGACCATTTTAAAAATTAGGTGGCCCACATGATGTGATTTTGTTGGTTTTAAGAATTATTTAACACAGAGTGGTCCCACTGATTGTATGAGATCTGGACCATTCATAGGATTGGGCTGATTGGGCTGTAAAGGATGGGCCATTTACCACATCATCCACGGTCAAATGATCCTATCAATTTACTAGGGCATTTTGATGACTACAAATTAACCATCAGAAAGAAATCCATGCAATGGCTCGTATTCAATCATTAATAAATACTCCAATCTTTAGTCATATCAGCTGACATTTTGAGCATGTTCCATCAATGGCAGACCCAACAGATTGATTGGTATGGATATTGCATACGTGCACCGTGTGTATCGATTCTTGGACCAACCTTATAATTAAACTATAATATTGCCTTGGTCTAGGTCGTTTCCAGGCGTTATATTATTTGGCGATCTGGACCGGTGGTCGTGTACCACCATTTTCTCAATGTTGTTCGATGTCACGACACATGCATCATGGTTATCCAAATCATCCTACTTGTAGGACACGTTTTGGATTGAGTATACGTGGACCTGGGCCATAAACAATTATCCTGATAGTTTATTTGATGGGCCTCATCATGGGAATAGATGAAAAATAAAGAACATTTGGGTGGGAACTATTCAATCCTTCTTATTTATTTTATAATTTGGATTGATAATATTACACCGGTGAGTTAGAGATAGGTTCCATTGCGCATGCCAATTTGTTGTTGGTTGTTCATTATTTTTCGAATTTTGTCACGTGATAAGTGCAAGCAAATTAGAATTGAATTCGTGGCTCAATTCAAACTGAACAACTATGACCCCAAGCGTCAAGATAGGCAGATATGTTGTATATGATCGTGATCAAATGAAATCAACTGCCTATTCAGTCACTCGCTCAGTATATAAATAGGATCAAGTGATATTCATAGGGTAGGATTCATCCTCTTATGATTGGCTACACCTTTTCCTTCCGTATGAAAGTACTTTTTAGTATGGATAAAAGACTTAGAAAGGAATTCTTATGTTCGGTCGCAGAGAACAGCTTCAAAGCACCTTCCTGGATGGAGAACTAAATCCATGCATATGAGTGTAGACTCAAATTATGGCTAAGATTTCCAACTACTCGATTATAATTACAGAGTACATTATGGAATGTAAACAATAGGTTGAAAGATAAATGATTATGCTAGGAAATGTAACTGATTTATAGAAAAGATAAAGTGATTATATTAAGGAATATAAATGACGAATAATTGGATAATATGAATTGAAAGATATGTTTGGGATTGATTGGGTTAAATATTTTTACTAATTTTTTTTGTTATTTATGGCCTTACCTCGGTCATCCATATTCTTCTCATGTTATGATGGTTGCTATACCCGTTTAACATTACACATATCCTTCTTTGCTTCTACTCATGTCATCTGTCGAGTAATCAGTTCTATATAACTGTGATAGATGTTGTGGCGCCGATTGATGTGTTCCAATTGTATTATCATAGAATTCTCATCACATATCTTTATATGTCTCCAAATACACCGTGCAAATTCATCTAAATCACACATAACTTACTTTAATTAGATTTTAACTTACTCTTATTAACTTTGTGCATTGACAGGCAACAATAGAGATGAACATATGGAACGTTTGAATGTGCCTCATTTTTAGCTGGTGCATTAAAATAGTTTCCCAAAATGAACAACTGGTGTGGATATAACACATGCATCATGGTGGGGTTATGAAACTTTGCCACATCATCCCACCACCAAATACAAAACTCATATGAGCCTAGGGGTGTACATTGGGTCGAACCGAGTCAAACTAGGCTCAACCCGGCGTAATCACCATCCAAACCCAGCCCAGCCCGGTCACCGGGCCAACATGTCCAGCCTGAACTCGGCTCGGTCAACAATCGGGCGAGTTCGGGCCAGTTTCGGACCTTACAACAAGTTCATGGGTCGGGCGGTGTGGATTTAGGTGTGTGTGTGTGTGTGTGTGTGTGTGTATATATATATATATATATATATATATATATATATATATAGGGAAAAAGTAATATGCACTCAACCTCACGAGTCCATCTCATGAGGTCGAGTTGTGTGGGCCCCACCGTGATGCGTTTCAAAAATCTACCCCATTAGTCAGATGCACCATTCCATCGTGGGCCTAGGTCTCAAAAAGCAACTTAATCCGTGACTTGTGTGGGCCACACCACATACAGAAGTGGAGGGGGGCCGTGCACCATTAAAACATTCATAACCATTTTTGAGGGCCCACCGAGATGTGGTTTGTAAATCTAGCCCATCCATTATGTGTGTCCCACTTGAATGAGGGTTTAGACCAAGTTTCAGGCGCATGCAAAACTCAGGTGGGCCCCACCAAGTGCTTTTATATGTTTTAACTATGTCTTCACATAATTTTAGATGGTATGCCCACCTGCATTCCGTATACGGCTGATTTTTGGGATATCCCATAATTTAAAGGGGACCCATCAAATGCACGGTGTTGATGGTCGACACGCATCACGGTGGGGCCCATACAGCTCGACCTCGTGGGAGCTTATCGTTAGCTCGAGCGCATTGTACCTTTTCCCATATATATATATATATATATATATATATATATATATATATATATATATATATATATATATATATATATATATAGTCCCGGTCTCCTACGCACAAGGCCGCACGAAGCTTAAATGAGAGCTTGTATATGAGCCATTAGATCTCCCTCATCGGCTGGGATTTAGCAGCCGTGAGAAGAGAGAATCTGCGAAAGGATGACTCGCGCGGCAAGATTTTTGGCATTTCACGGGACTCTTATTGAAGTGACGTCACCAAGTTTTGTGGGCCACACCATGATGTTTGTTTTGTATCTACATCGTCTATCCATTTGGAGAGATCATATTAGGGCATGATCTAAAAAATGAATCAGATCCAAAGCTCAAGAGGACCCCACCACAAAAAATAGTGGGGAGAGTGACGCTCACCGTTAAAAAGTTTTAAGGGCCACGGCAGTTTTCGATTAAGTGAATATTTGTGTTTTCCTTCTATCATGTCTGCTTTAACACATGAACATGTGGGATCTCAAATAAACATCATGGTGGAACTTCAGAAGGTTTCAACGGTGGGCGTCACTCTCATCACTGTTTTCTGTGGTGGGGTCCACCCCAGCCTTAGATCTGCCTCGTTCTTTGGACGGTGTTGATACATGATGGTGGGCCCATAGAAGTTGGTGATGTCACTTCAGTAGCCAACCTATCGATATCCAATCCATGTCCTCACGCACTAATCCTTCCCGGAGGCAGATTGTGTCCTACCCCCGCTTGGACAGAAATCCGTCTGGGTAGGGCTCTGTGGGGCCCACCGTGATGTAAGTGTTTTATCCATGCCGTTCATCACTTTTGTCAGATCATTTTAAGGTATGATCCTTAAAATAAAGTAGATCCACAGCTGCAGTGGACCACAAAGTGGGGATTGAACGTCCACCTTTAAAAACTTCTTGGGAGCGGAAGAAGTTTCAGATCAAGCTGATATTTGTGTTTTCACTTCATCTACATCTACACGACCTTATGAATAGGTTGGATGGTAAAAAAAACATCACGGTGGGCCGTAGAAAAGTTTCAACGGTGTGTAATTATCACTTCAGCTTCCTTTCATGTGGTCCACCGGAGTTGTGGTCATGCCTCATTTTTAGGATAATACCTAAAAATAATCTGATAAAAGTGATGAAAGGCATGGATAAAACACTTACATCACAGTGGCCCCACAAATTCCAGCCTGGACGGATTACCGTTCACGCATGTTTAAAACCTCTCTCTCTTCTTTGCGCTCTTTAAAATCTCTCGTTCTCTTGCCATTCTTTAGCAATCTACTTTCTCATTCTCTTGTCATTCTTTAGCAATCTACTTCTCTCTCTCTCTCTCTCTCTCTCTCTCTCTCTCTCTCTCTCTCTCTCTCTCCATCTTTCGACCACATCTCTGTGGGAACGACATCGATAGAGGAAGAGATTCGGTAGCGGCATTGGGGGCCCATCCCATCCACCAACCACAGTGATAGAGGGAGACAGTGATAAAGGTAGTGGTGAATTACCTTTGATTGGAAGGTATTCTCACATTCATATGCCCATCTTCTTTTTCTTCTTCTTCCCTTTTTAACAAGGGATTTGAAATTGACAATCTCCAATGGGTCTTTTTAAATATTTAAAATTTTTGAAATTAATAATCCCCAATTAGTGATTGTCAATCTCAATCCCTAATTGGGATTTCTAAAATTACAATCCTAATTTGTGTGGTTGATTTTCATGTGAGTAGTTGATTATGTTCATTTTTAAATAACACAAACATGATGGTTAGTGGACCCATCTGCATTTTCGAACTCTATACTCCTACCCATCAATGTTCCTATATTCCATATTTTAGCTAATCGGGATGAACACCTGTTGATCTTATTTTAGCCTGATCATGTTCACAGTTTGACTACTCTGTTTAAGCTTTTCTTGCTAAAGGATAACTACAACCACTGTGTAGGGTTAGTATAAGCACACCAGATTATAAGTCAAAAGCTCAATTGTTCAGCATTGCCGATTATCCAGGTATGCAGTCCTTCACATTCACTAACTTTTTCCCTCTGTATAACATTTCTCCTGATTCATTTGCTATAAGAGTCTGCATTTGCATCAGGTCTTACCAGATACATTTAACTAACAATTTTGGTATAAAATTAGTTTGTAAATGATTTGGATTAAAATGACATCTTATTTAAGTGTCAACCAGTTATAACACGATCATATGTACAAAAGAAGTAACAAAACAAAAGGCCAAGAATCAGTCTTCATTGATCATCCCTTATTAGCAGGAAGATCAGTAAATTTGGTGGTCTTAAATTAGGATGAGACCAACAAACAACCTAGTGAACAAAAAATAGTCAATATCATGCATTGCTTCCTAAACAAATTGATAGGAACATGACTAAAAGGACTCTATGCTCTGTTGAGAATTGTTGAGTATGGCAAGCTTGTCAACCAAAATCTGTCTATTGAACGTACCGTCCATTGCTACTAGGATAAAAATTAAAACAATTACAAAGAGTGAAAACCTACAAAAGAGTAGAGGAAATTCATATTAATAAACACAAAGGATAAATCACTATGATGAATATCAAAGAGAGTGAAAGACCAGCACGGATCTCCCGGAAAATAACATTTTACAAGCAAAAGATTATTTCTGTTTGGAATAACTTTAAGGACATGTTAGGATACATGGAGTCTGTGAGTATTTTATAGAAAATGTAGTGAATATACAATCATAATTTCCATACTTGCTGTAGAAAATTGGATTCCAAAAATAGGTCCAGTTAGGATAGCAAGTAAAATATCCAATTGTTAACTAGGCATCTCGAGTTCCTAACTGGGCATATTAATCTGGAAATTGATAATTTATAATTGTCCTGTTATTGTTGACGTTGGACCATTTAATTTTTTCTTAAATCTGAAATAGAAATATTGATTTTTGTTATGAGTTGTGTTCATTCACTAACTTTTATACAATTTCATGATAAACAATATCAAATTATTATTATTATTATTATTGTAGAATAAAAAATACGTTATAGCCAAAGAGGCACGGGTACTTATAGAAATGCACGAGAATTTAATGATGTAAGTTGGCACAACTTCTATTCGTCATTGGATTCCAGAAGTAGAAGAGGGGTTGAAACCAATACTTAAGAGGACTACGTACTTTCTCTTCAGTTGATGCAGCGTTTAACTTTTACAACCATTATGCAAAGAAGGCAAGCTTCAATGTTTGTAGAGGATCAAATAAATATAATAAGAATCAAGAAGAGATCAGGAAGATGTTTGTATATTCGAAAGAGGGGATGACAGATAACAAGGTACAAATGAAGCATGGTGTAGTAAAGAGGCGAAGGAGTATTACTAGAGAAAGTTGTAAAGCTCACATGACAATTAAAAAAGAGGGTGGTGGACCAAACTATATAGCGAAAAAGTTTGTTGAGGAGCACAGTCATGAGTTAGCAACTCTTCTAAAGAAACATCTTCTTCGATCACATCGTGAGGTTTGTAATGCGCAGAAGAATTTGGAAAATACATTTACTCAATCAGGCATAGGCATTTCACAAATTATGAATGTTTTAACAATTGAATCAGGTGGTTACGAAAATATTGGATGCATTGAACAAGACATGAGAAATTATGAAAGAGATAAAAGAAAAGAAACCAAGGACCATGATGCTCAATTATTGTATGAACATTTTTCTGAAATGAAGGAATTGGATCCATCGTTCGCATATAATGTGAAGGTTGATGTGGAGGGTAGATTAACATATTATTTTTGGGCTGACCCGATTTCACGTAAGGCTTATCATCACTTTGGTGATGTTATAGTATTTGACACCACGTACAATACAAACCATTATGAGTTAATATTTATACCCTTTACAAGGTTTAATCACCATGGGCAATCAATTATACTGGGTTGTGGTTTTATCCATAATGAGACCATTGAATCTTTTATCTGGTTGTTTGAGAAATGGTGTGAAGCAGTGCCAGGGGACCCACCTAAAGCGATCATAACAGATCAAGATCCAACAATGACAAAAGCCATTGCTATTGTATTTTCGAATGCTTTCCATCGTTATTGTATTTATCGTATTTTGTAGAAGGTCCCTGAAAAGTTAAGTCACATAGCTTTCAAAGATGAATTTAAGTACATTTTTATGTTCGCATATGGAATTTTGAGAAGCTCGAAGATTTTGAAGTAAAATGGAGCAAATTTTATTGAAGAAAATGAGTTAGATCATAATGATTGGCTTGCCTCTTTATTCAACATTCGTCACAAATGAGTACCAACATATCTAAGAAGTGTTTTTTTTTTTTTTTTTTCAGGTATGTCTAGTAGCCAACGAAGTGAAAGCACGAATGCATTTTTTCGTAAATATGCATCGAAGAATAACTCATTAATGGATTTCATAATTCGTTTTGATCGTGGAGTAGCACGATAGAGACACAATGAGTTAGTCGCCGATCATGAAATGATTAGTAGCAAGCCAAAGTTGAAAATTTTATTCGCCATAAAGAGAGAGCTTGGAGAGACTTATACTCGATCTATTTTTTATAAATTTCAAGAAGAGTTATATGAAAGCACCATTTATACTGCAATTCTTTTACAAAAGATGAAAGGCCTTTGCATTTACAATGTTGGAGTATGTGAAGGAACATCTCCTGAATGGCTAGTTGAATTCGAGATAGAATCTAAATAAGTAAAGTTGCTTGAAATTTGAATTTGAGGGCATACCATGTACGCACATATTATGTATACTACGACAATCTCAGATACCCAATTTTTCAGACCACTATATTTTGAAAAGATGGACAAGGGATGCTAAACAAGATTTTCTTTACAATGCGAGTTGTGTGGAGTTAAATAGAGAGAAACATGAATCGTATGCTCTTCAATATAACAATTTGTTAGACATTTCTAAAAATCTTACCAAAGAAAGCGCTAATTTTAAAAAGACATATCATATGTGTAAAGAAGGGCTACAAGATATTCTGAAACGAGCTCAGGATCAGAAGTTGGCTGTTAGTGAGATATTGGTGCCTAAAAATAAGAAACAAATAAAGAAAATTACTAAAGTAATCATTAAAGACCTGGTGCATGCTAAAACTAAAGGAAGTGGAAAAAGATTAATTTCTGAAATGGAAAAGGTTGCTTGTACGAAAGATAAAAGAAGATGTAATGGATGTGGGAAGTGAGGTCCTGGCCAACAAACGTAATTGTTCAATATGGAAAAAACTGTAAGTGTTTAATTCATTTTATTCATTTATATTTGATTGATTCTTTAATTTTATTTGTTAAATTATTATATCCTTATTTTCTTCATTCTTTAAAATGATTTACTTACAGAATAAGATCTCCCACATACCAAGAACCAATATAAATGAATGAAGTTGATATGCGTGAAGAACCATCAGATGATAAGGTTGATATGCATGAAGAACCATCGGATGACGAGGTTGATATGCATGAAGAACCATCGAATGACGAGGTTGATATGTATGAAGAAACATTAGATGATGAGGTGGAGACGTTAGGTCATGACACATCACTATCTTAATAATGTAATCAATAACAATTTTTTTATTTACCCATTTACTTGGTAATTATGTAACTATGACTACAAAAAACATGCATATGAAACACAACAGTAGTTGATGATTATTTGAATGAAAGAATAATAGTCATTCATGATGTTGAAGGGCTTTGTCCTAAGCTTTTTAGTCTGTTAGCCCCTATAGGTAGTACTTGTCACAGTTGAAATCTTATTGCAGAAAGACCTATATATAAGCTCGCATTAAAGCTCTCTGTGCGGTCTAGATTTTGTACTTGAATTTGGAACCGAACCCATTTATTGTTAGGTTGGGTTAACCTGACCCAATGCTTTGATTCCTCTTGCTATTAGGCTTTTACCATAGTCCAGCAAAATGGGATGGCTGGACCGGGCCCGTCATGTGTGTGAGTGATCTAAGGTTCAATCCAAGCCATCCATCATGTGGACCTCACCATGTTGCTCCTGTGGAAAAGGGGTGTGATGATATTAGAAATAAGAGGGTAGGTTAGAGAACTTGGGTCGATTTTTTCACAACCGTGTATTTGTTCAGTTAATTGTGGGCCACCTAACTACTGGACCGATCCGATTCTTGGGATGAGGAATCTACATAGTGGTATCCTTTGGATGGACGGCTTGGATATTGTACTTGTGGAAGATTCTGACCACCAATGTTGACCCCTTTCTCCAGTTGCATGTGGATCTTTTTATTTATTTTTAACCGTCCATCTGCAAATGGAAACTTGAAAGACCACTCTTCTCCCGAAGAGGAGATTTTCCTGGTGTGGAACATGCATAGTGGGGTCGACCGGACCAATGGCCTGGATTACTTAATCAAGGACCCGCTTGTACAAAATGAAGAAATGATTAAGCACAGGCACTGTACGTGAATTGTTATGGCCGCTCATCTTTCCTACGACTATGTCATGTACGTAGGCCATCAAAATCATGCAAGAGATGGACCAGACCATGGAGATGATCAGGTCCTTTGAAAATTGCAGTGGATCCGCCACATTAGATTAGATGTGTTGTGCCTGTATTTTGAATCAGTCCAACGACTGTTGTCGAAGCCAAGGTGGACCACACTACAGGAAACAGTGGGCATTGAATGCCTGCTCACGGCAATGACATCATGTGTTAAAGCAAACATGCCACATGGCACATATGAACATGCAAGATCTTACACGAAGGCCTAACCATACATGTGACACAACAGGCAGGATTTTGCACATGCATGCATGCCATAAGCGCTCGTACGCGAATTAGGAGCGACTCGGATAAAGCCAGGTGGGTGTGATCCTGACTGTGGGCCCACCGTGATGTATGTGTTTTATATCCATGCCCTCGATCGGCTTTAAAAGCTTATTTTAGGTACTGGTTCCTTTCGCAGACTCTCTCTTCTCACGACTGCTGAATCCTAGCCGATGAGGGGGATCATGTGTTAAAGCAGATATGAAAGAGGGAAAACACAAATATTTGCTTAACCATGGGCATCACTCTCCCCACTGTTTTTTGTGGTGGGGTCCTCTCGAGCTTTGGATTTGATTCATTTTTTGGATCATGCCCTAATATGATCTCTCCAAGTGGATGAACGGTGTAGATACAAAACATACATCATGGTGTGGCCCACAAAACTTGGTGACGTCACTTCAGTAGGAGTCCTATGAGATGCCGAAAATCTTGCTGCATGAGTCATCCTTTTGCAGACTCTCTCTTCTCACGGCTGCCGAATCCCAGCTGATGAGGGGGATCTAATGGCTCATATATAAGCTCTCATTTAAGCTTCGTGCGGCCTTGTGCGCAGGAGACTGGGACTCTCTCTCTCTCTCTCTATATATATATATATATATAGATATATATATATATATATATATATATATATATATATATATATATATAGTGGGCTGAACTGGGACTTGTTCGAACTCGGCCCGAACTCAGTTTCAAGCTGAAGAAAATGACCTGTCTCGGACTGAACTCAGTTCCGGGTCGGGCCGAGTCGAGCGAGTTAACCGGGCTAGCCCGGATCGTGTACAGCCCTATGTGAGCCCATCCAAACGGGATCCAAGAACAGAAGTGTCCACCGTTGAAAGCTTCGAGGATCCCTGCACAAAGTTTCCAATGGTGGCTGTTCAGTCCTTTCTGCTGCATGGGGTATTACTCACATGAGTTATAGGTATGACTGATTTTTAGACTCCTGTTCTCTTGTGGTCTTGCAAAAATGATAGATGGAGTAGATTTGTCTGGGTCATCTCTGTGGTCCCCACCCACTTTCCACCTACATGAAATTCCTGTCCACCTGGGCACAAGCAATCCCCGTGGGCGGACGTAGTTAATGTATTGAAAGAATCCGTATGATTTTCATGGGAGTGGATTGGATACTGAACACTTTAATAGCCAAAACGCTACTGAAGTGATGTGGCAAAACGCCATTGGTTAGATACCAACGGCATGTTCCCTAGGTATAGGACGTGGATTTCCTGTGAAAGCCTTTCGCAGGAAGTTCCTGCATTGGAAACCTGGGTGGGGCCCAACGTGATGTTTTTGAGAAATCCACCTCGGCCATCCATTTTTCGATATATTTTTAGGATAATAAGCCAACAATGAGCCGTATCCAATACTCAAGTGGACCTAAAATGTGAGTATTGAACGTACACTGTTGAAATATTTGTGGGCCACAGAAGTTTTGAATCAGGCTAATATTTATGTTTTCAGTTCATCCAAGTAGGAATGATGTTATTAATGGTATGAATGTCATGTAAACATCAATTTCTACCTCAGAAAGTTTTTCAACGGTAAGAATTTTCCTACCCACCTTTTACTCTAGTGCTGCCCACTTGTGTCTTGTATCCTTATCAGTTTTGGTTTCAAAGTCCTAAAATGAGCTCATAAAACGGATTTACGGAGTGAATTTCTTAAAAACATCACGTTCGCCCCACCCAGGTTTCGCAGGAAGTTCCTACGCTGGAAACCTGGGTGTGCCAACGTGATGTTTTTGAGAAATCCACCCTGGCCAACGTATAAATGCTACTCCGTTAGATCCACTAACGGATCTTTCTCCGTTTCCGCCGTGCACCCACTCGGCCATGAAATTGGATTGTCATACTGAGAAAATTCAGTTGAGCCCACTGTGAATTTATGTGATTTATCCACACCTTCCATCTGTTTTTCCATCTACTTTTAGGCGTTGAGCCTAAAATTGGGGCTTATAAAAATCTCAAGTAGACCATACCACAGGAAACAGTGGAAATAATGATTTCCACCCTTGATACCTTTCCATACCCCTCAGTGATGTTTATTTTTCATCCAAATTGTTCAAAGGATCAAAAAACATGAATGAAGGTAAAAAAGTATATTTAATCTTGATCCATAACTTCTGTGGCCCCGAGAATTTTTCAACAGTATAAATTCAATTTACACCGTCTCCTTTGGTGTGGTCGATTTTAGCCTTTTATATGTTGGGTTTTTAACCAAGGCCCTAAAATTATCTTATCAAATAGATGGACAGACCGGATAAAATACATAAATCAAGGTGGACTCCGCAGAGTTTACTCAGTACGCAATCCGCTTCCCTTGGCCACGTACCGGCGCATGCATTTTTTCTTGACGCGGAAGTTCGTGGGAACCAGGTGGGGCCCACTGTGATGTTTATGAGAAATCCTTCCCTTCCATCCGTTTTTTTAGTTCATTTAAGGACATGATACCAAAAATGAATCGTATCCAAAGCTCAAGTGGGCCGTACTAAAGGAAAATGTGGTTAGGGAAATTCCTACCGTTAAAATCTTCCTGGGTTCGACAGTGATGTTTACAAGACATCCGTACCATTAATAACTTCATTCCTATTGAGATGAACTTAAATAAAAAATATTAGCATGACTCAAAACTTCTGTGGCCCACGAATATTTCAACTGTGGACGTTCAATTATCACGTTTTTGGCCCACTTGAGCTCTGGAAACTGTTCATTTTTAACTTTATGTCTTGAATTGAACTCAAAAAACAGGATGTACGGGTAGGATTTCTCACAAACATTACAGTGCACCCCAATTGGATTACCAGCACAGTAACTTTATGCGAAAGTCTTAAGTAGGAAATCCATGTCCTTCTTTCATTAAATATAAACAATTACTTGTGTGTGGCCGAGCGCGTTCACGGCCTAAACGGACAACATCCGCTCACGGATCCGTCCCTTTTTCATTAAAAATAAACAATTACTTGTGCGTGGCCGAGTGCGTTAACGGCCTAAATGGACGACATCTGCCCACGGATCCCCATTGGAAGAGCATTTATTGGAAGGAAACAGCCTATTGATAACACCAATGCCATTTTGCCACGTCACTTTAGTAGCCTCTTGGCTACTGAAGCGCTCAGTATCCAATCCGCTCCCGATTTTCATGCACATCATATGACAGGTGTACTTACGTGCCGGTTTGTGCCACTGGTTTGCGGATCCCATCGGTTGATCCGAAGGAACCTACGGTGGATGATTGATTCCCATGAGGTTTCCCAACTCATAGCATGGAACCCTTAGGTAATTAAGTGGCCTAAAATTATATTATTTTACAGGAAAACACATCAACCTTCACAGTGCCGAAGGAATGACCATCGCCCAGCTTCTGCATCTGAGCCGTTCACATTCTTATGCATCTGGACCTTATATAAATTTCAACTTATCACATACGTGCGACATCCAAACCTTCCAATAGGTTGGCCAACTATGAGGATCATGGACGCGGATTTCCTGGGAAGTTCCTGTGCAGGAAACTTATGTGGGGCACACCGTGATGTTTGTGAGAAAGCCACCCCATCCATCCAGTTTTTGAGATCATTTCAGGACTTGAGACCAAAATTGAGCAGGATCCAAGACTCAAGTGGCCCGCATTAAAGGAAAATGTATGAAGGAAAATTTGTGCAGTTGAAATGTTTTTGGCATCGACAGTGATGTTTATATGCCATCTATACCATTTGTAACATTATTCACACGGGGATGAAATGAAAACACAAATATTATCAGGCTTCAAAGCTTATGTGGTCACACAAATATTTCAACTGACATTTAATACTCACATTTTTGGCTTGCCAAAGTATTTGAGATGGTTCATTTTTGACCTTATATCCTAAAATAAACTCACAAAACGGACGAATGAGGTGGATTTCTCAAGAACATCACCTCAGCCCCACCAAAGTTCTGAGCGCAGGAGCTACGAAATCCCCGTCCGAGGATCATATTGTGCGGAATCCTACACGGAAGCGGATTATATAGCTGTTGTATTAATATTAGGAAGTTCTGTGGGCCTGATCATAAGGTATTAGTTATATCTAAACTGTCCATCCATTTGACAATATTGTATTAAGGCTTAAGTCAGAAAATAATATAGATCTAACTATCAAGTGGACCACACTGAAAAAAGCAGTGGAGGATTGAACGTTTACATTGAAACCCTTTTTGGGGTTACGGAAGTTTTGGATCAATATAAAATTTGTTTTTCCTCTTCTTCCAGGTATTTTTGACCCTATGAACAGATTGGATGAAAAATAAACGTTAGGGTAGGCCCTATGAATTTTTTAATGGTGAAAATCATTATCTCTGCTGCTATTTGTGGTGTGGTCCAAATGATCTTTGGATATGATTCATTTTTTGCATAATGCTCTAAAATGATTTCTAAAAATAGATGAACCGTGTAGATTTAATAAATACATCACTGTGGGTCCATGTAACTTTCATCTCCTTTGAACCTTGGTTCTAGGCAGAGGCCGAGAAGCGTCAGTGCTCGTCTTCGCACGACACGTACCTATAGCAGTTATATAGCTGGTGTGTGCTACACTTGATACAAAGTGGGCCCCATGATACAAACAAATAATACTCACTGATAATAAATAGAAAAAAAAAAATACAAACTTAGACCACTCGATGAGTCGCTGTGGCCGATTTTTGCATATGGTGATCCTTGCGATGGGACCAACCTTTTGGGCGGATTGGATGTTTCGGGTGTGTGGACTGTAACTTTTAATCCAACCGGTTGGATTTTAGATCTTCTCTATTAGTAATGTAAATTAAAGAATATTCTGGTCAGCATATGAGGACTATCCACGTCCATCATATGGCCGAGCTATCAAGTGTAGATGACATCTGAGCCGCTGAAAAGGTAGGATCCAATTTGAAGATCACTGCATACAAATATTAGCTACGTGGATCCGTTCATCAGGTGGGCCGCACATTTGTATCCAATCAATCCATCAGCTATCAGTGGCATATATTCAAGTACTTCAATCTAATCCAATGTGTGTATGTGGCCCCTCTTACTATTGTACTATAACTACGTATGTGGGCCACCCTGATATGGGGATCACATCCACTTCGTTCATAGCGTGCACCCCTTCCATTTCACATAAAATCCCAAAAATCGGACAGAACGAGATAGAGGTGTCTATCAAGAATAATGGTCAAAGATCTTAGTACGAAGAGATGCACAGGAAGGTGCAAAGATGTTATTGGTGAGAAGAAAGCATGAATACGTTATATAGTATTAGATTATTTCTAGAACTCAATTAAATATATTTTTTCATACATAGTTTATTGTACATTTATTTATTTGTAAAGCTCAATACGAAAAATACAACAATTCAATCAAATATTTGTTTCCCTCTTCCATATTTATATATAATAAGGGTTCTTGGAATTCAAGTGTCAGGAGAGATGGCCAGGGTCTTGAAAGCTTATGTTGGTGGTGCTGCTGCTGCTGGCAGAGCCACTTATATTCTTAGAGGATTTATATTTCTCTGCTTGACTTGCGTGGCCTTGTCCATCATATCTGTCATTGCTTTTGCGTGTGCTAGGAAAGAGATGGAACGAAAAGAAGAGAAGGAGAGAAAGGAAGAGGAAGCGAAAAGACGAAAGGAAGAAAAAAAACGAAAGGAGGAGGAAGAGCATAGGCTAAAAGTAATGAAGAGGCTAAAAGAACAAAGAGATGAAAGAGTTAAGAGGTGGAAGAAAAAGCAAGAGAAAAAGCGAAAACCAGAAGCAGATGAAGTTCCCTGTGGATGTGCCTGTGGTGGTGGTGGTGGTGGTGGTGGGGATGGATGTGGCGGTTGTGGTGGCGGTTGTGGTGGCGATTGATCACAGAGGATCTCTGTTATTAGCTGTATTTTAGGGCGTGTTTGATTTTCCAGTATCTCGTCGAAATCGGATTGCGTACTGAGTTGCTCAGTATGGCTCTTATCGTACGGAGTAAACTCTATTGGGTCCACTGTGAATGTTTGATCCACACCGTTCATCAGCTTTTCTAGCTCATTTTAAGATTTGAACCCAAAATTGAAGCCTATCCAAAGCTCAAGTGGATCATACCACGGGAAACAGTGGAAATAATGATATTCACCGTTGAAACCTTTCTAAGCCATACAGTGATGTTTATTTTCCATCGTAAGCTGTTCATAAGATTTTTTTTATTTTTTTTTTTACAGGTATGTATGAAAGAAAAAAGAAAATAAAAGCTTGATCCAAAACTTTTGCGGCCCTGAGAATTTTTCAACGGTAGACATTCAATTCATAATATTTCCCATGGTATAGTCTATTTTAGCTTTTTATATACTTCAATTTTGGGCTAAAACTCTAAAATTAGCTGTAAAAAGTAACTCGGTACCCAATCCGCTTCCTACCTTCCTTCTTTAATTTTATTTATTTATTTTTATTAAGGGCACGTTTTTTTGTGGCCATTTACATATGTAACTTCTATTCGTATGTGCAAATGGGACTTTTTAACGTTTGTGTCCCTCAATTTTTCTATGAAAATGCTTTTACCAGGGTCAACTATTATGTACCCAATCTATTTTAGTATCTCCCTTGTAAGGAAACAATTCCCTATGCAAGATGATCCCTCTAATTTATACCATACTTTATTTAGATTGGCCTAACTCTAGTACTCATAACTCATTTGATCAAAGTGCTTTTATAAGGATGGGCAATCAAAGGTGGGTCCACCATGAAGGATCGTCTATATTAATGCTTAGATCTCTCAAGTATTCTCAGCATAGACCGTCCATTTTCCTAGCCACGAATTTAATTATTAAGATCAACCGACCAAAGACATTTGAAAGGGATGGAAATCAAAGGTTGGCACCACTTGATGGATGGTCAACGTAAATGTTGTGCCTAGCTAATATACTCAATGTGGACCACTAATTTCCAAACCACCAATCCGCTCGTTATGATTATCCAATCAAATAATTTGAAAGGAATGGGCAATAAAATGTGGCTCTACATTTTAGGCCTCTCCTCTGAGTGCGTCGCCGGTTCGTCCATCTCTATTGTTAGGTGGAAAAAGCCAAAGGAGGACTGGATGAAGTTGAATGTAGATGGATCTTTGAGGTGTAACCCGGGCCCATTGGGTAGCAGGGTAATATGTAGAAATGATAGGGGAGATCTGATTTTCGCCTTCTCTAAAGGCTATGACACCGGGTGATTTAACTTCCAAGCTGAAGCCAAAGTAGTGGTCGACGGTCTCAATCTCTGCTGGGAGAAAGGCTTCGATAAGATCGAAGTGGAAAGTGACTCGCTGCTCTAAGGTTGGGAAAGCCCCCGATTTGACTATATTTGGGCCAGATGCAGCATCTCTTTGAAGCACATCCAGAGAGAGAAGAACAAAGTGGTAGACAGTCTAGCCCGTTTGGGCAGCACCACTCAGCAGAACATCATCTTCGCTGTTGCCTCGAGCTTCCTCTTCAATTCCGAGGGGAGCTGGTTCTTGATATGACAGGCCTAGGAGCAGTTCGAGTTAGCTAACATTCGCTTGTTTTCTTTTAGTTTTCTTTTAGTGAGTTGTCTGATATGATAGCCTGGCCTTTCCTCCTTTTGCTGCGAGGGGTCAGTCCAAGAATCTGCTTGTACATTTGCCCTTTTGAGAAATAGTCCTCTGTCGAAAAAAAATGTGGCTCTACAAGATGAACCATACAGATATCTCTTAGACCTTGCTAGCACAACATGGCAGTCCTTCGGGGAAAGGACTAATAGGACAGAAACATATAATCAAATCAAGGGTTTTGAGAACGTTGGGCAATCAGAGGTAGGCCCTCACAAGATGGATGGTCCACATTAACATTTGGACCTTTCTAGTATACTTAATATGAGCTGTTCATTTCCCAAACCACTAGTCAAGTAGTTAAGTTTATACAATCAAAGTGATTTGACAGGGTTGATAATCAAAGGTGGGCCTCACGTGATTGATGGTCTATATCATACGTACACCTCTATGCTAAACATAATATGGACCATCCATAACTTTTCAAAATTGTTTCTTGATTCTATCCTCCAACTCTAGTTGCGGTACATATAAACTAAAAACATTGATTAACTTCTCTTTTAACACAAGTTCTATTAATAAAATTTTATCACTTATTCTCTTAATATCTAAACATTTATCTTTTAAATCTTTATATATCTATTGGAATTCATATTCCATTTCTATTATTATCATTTTCTATATGCCAAATCTTACACCCATCTAGATAAGATCCTAACATCCAGATAATTAATATTGTAAAAAATAGAATTCATGTTTCAATAGTTTTCATGGAAGCCCTCCTTGCTTAATTACTTTTTTCTTTTCTTTTGGAACACATATTGTGTCAAAACATATGACCTTAAATAATTGTTTATAGTTATTTGCATGTTTGAAAAGGCAATTAAATAGATTCTTGATGGATAAACTTTCTGTAGTAATCATTTTTTGCTTCCTCATCGGTAGCTGGCTTGCAAATCATAGGCTCCTTGTATCTGTCCTAGCAGCCAAGTGTAATACGATGAATCTCTTTTCAAAGAAACAATTTCCTAAAAGCCTTTATTTCTAAATTTAAGACTTATTTGGTAGGCCCCAAAAAATGAGCGGTCTCATTTTTAGTTAATGCTAATTGTCTATGGGATATTTTGATTGCTAATATATAATGAGTTTATGCTAACAACAATTATGTATTAGAGATCAAATCTCTACCATTAAAGAAAATGAAATGAGTGCATTTTTAGGTGTCTATGCAATAGAGCCTTAGTTTTTTTGGGTTTTGTTTTTTATTTTTTATTTTTCCTTCTATTTTTTGGTCAGAAAATAAACCTTAAAGAGTTTATGATTCATTGTACATGCTTTTTTCTGGAAAGCTGCCCCCTCACCCCCAACTCTACCCCCTTTAAAGAAAAGGGGCTAGCTAGGGGTTGATTAAGTGACTCTAACATATGTGCCATGTTTTTTAAAATTCAAACGGTTCATCATTATGGCCATAAAACAGAAAAATAAGGAAAAAAAAAAAAAAAAACATGTTTGGACGGCACAAATTATCCTATTAAAGTAATTATAGTGACGCAGGTGATGATCTAATTGTTTTGGGATATCATAAGTGCATCATGTGCTCAATAATTAGTTAGTAGATGGTGACACATGTTACACATGCAACTCTTAAAAGGATTTTAGATCGTAAACCAAACTTTTACCTTGGATTTCAAATCCCCTTTTGAAGGGATTGAAATTGTCAAGATGTGAAATCCCAATTATTTTATCGTGCCAACATATTCCAAATCCCCCTGAATCCACCTTGCTACCCCTAAGGGCATATTTGGCCGGGCAGGGTGGATGGGATTAGGTTGATTTGGATGGATTGGAAGGAGCAATCCCGGGATTTGGCCGGGCATGTCAAACAGGCAGAAGTTGGATATAGCAATCCACTTTTGACAGGGTAACCTTGCCTGCATACATATTCGGATGATTGGAACCATCCAATCCAATTGGTGCTACCATGGACGTGCCACAGTGCTAAATCACACTGAGTGGATGATCCCAACCATTGATTTAATTTCCACGTTGGATGTGCAGCAATTGTCTGTCTTGTTTTCAGTGGCCCATTTGAAGGCCACCAATCGATCATCAAGATTACCCTTTTATTGAGATTCTTGGACCATGACCTACCATCTTTACCACCCAATCACCCATTGATGGCTTCATGCGGGGACTTATCCGGCCACATCAGCTGATGGGCATGAGTGTACACGCACGCAAAACTGCACTTGAAGGCAACCACCCGTTGAAAATTCAACTAACTCTCCTCGCTCTGCCAAATGCTCGAGTATCATGAATCTTTGTTTTACACGGGAATAAGAAGCTTACGAGACGTTTGTTTCCAAGCATGTGGAAGAAACGTAAAGGAATGACTCAGAAGGCGACATGCGTTGCGTTTGTGAGCCGTTCGAATGGTAGGCCAGACCAAAATCTTCACATGCTGCCAAAATGAGGTTGCTTTCACTTTTAACGGGCAGATTACGGAGTCAAAGTCAATGGACCACCACCGATTTAACTTAATTAATGTAAGATGTGACCCATATTGATAGATCATCTTGCTATCATAAATTTCTCGAGAGATTTTAATATATAAAATATTTCAATATAGAAATATATAAAATATTTCAATACAGAACGTCCCAAGTCCTACCGACCACATTTTAAATTTCACCCACTTTATAAATTCCTTTGTTTTGTTTATAAGGAAGAAGAGAATTTTTATTAAAGATAAGGAGACCAATACACATTATGGTGGGCCCACAAAAGGACAGAGACTCACCTATCATGTAGCTCCAAAAACGAAAAAACAAAAACTCCTCAACAGAAGCAACCCACCCAAGGAGGAGATGGAAAATCTCCCTAAAGCAGTCACCCTCATCCTTTCTATTCTTTTTCGTCTTCCCGATGAATGCCAACCTGGCATTATCCAGCGAGAGAAAACCCTAAACCTACACCTAATCCTAATCTCAACTCCCTAACCACACCTAGGGGTGCACACGGGTCGGTTTGGTCCGGTTCCGGGGTAAAACCGGAACCGAACCGTTCCTAACGGTTCTTGGATTTTCGGAACTGGAACCGAACCGTTAGCATACTAGAACCGAACCAGAACCGGACCGTGAAAACCGGTTTGGTTCCGGATCGGTTCCACGGTTCTGAGTTTTTCAAATATGGACAGGCAAATACCCTTATCTTTCCTTGCTTTCTGTTGAAAAGGAGAACATCTCTTGGGACGTTTTTGAGCACCCTCCATGATGGACGGTTCAGATCACGAAAATGGATGATGGGTGGGGCCTACTGTCAAAACCCAATCCATGCACGTCCGTCCCTGGACGGTTTTTGCATGATTTTGATATTTTGAAAAAAAAATAAGTGGAGCCTACTTCTGATGGCATTCTCGGAGATCTACTCCGCTCATCCTCTTCATAGTAACGACTAACGTATAAGAAGTGGTGGGGACCATGGTTCCACGATTCGGGTCGGTTCTACCTGCCCCCAAACCAGAACCGAACCGTATCCAACGGTTCTTGTAATTTTGGAACCGGAACCGGAACTGGTGCTGTCCAGAACCGGAACCAGAACCATCGGTTCCGGTTCCACGGTTCTATCGGTTAAATGTGCACCTCTAACTACACTTAAACCCGATCACGAACCCGAACCCGATTTTCTAAACCGAAACTGATAGGTTTAGGTTATAGGTTTAGGGTATTTTTGTTTATGATGTTAAGCTTATATGTATTTATGCGTGAATAAATGTGATGTGGATAAGATTGTTTGTGTTTGGATGAATGTAGTTTTATGTTTGGATAAATTTACTAGTTTGGGTTTAGATGAATGTGAATGTGAATATGATGAAATATATATTATATAACAATTGTATATTAGGATGAATATGGTGTATATCAGGAATTTTGTGTTGAAATATATATATTTTAGCGACGAAAATTTTCGTAGCTAATATAAATGTTTTTCGCTCTTTTACAAATATTTTTAGCAGTGAAAATTTTCGTAGCTATAAAAACTATTTTCGTAGCTAAAAGTTTTTATAGAGATAAAAAATTGTGTCGGATAAAGCTTGGACTTTTCACGACGAATTTAGCGACGAAAATTTTCGTCGCTAAAACTTATCACCTACGACTGAGATTTCTTGGGCTTACCCCTAGCACTTTTATACTCCTCATCGTGTACCAACTCATGACCCCAGTGTGGTTCTTGATCCTAATACCATGTGCTAAAAATCACTTTCCAAACATGATTGGGACTATATATGAGGTACCCATCTGAATATTATTTGACTATGTATCCTTGGGTCCTTTGATGCTAGTTTCATACACCAATTAGAATTGGAATGGTTTTTGGAGCGGTCTAGAATCAGGTTGGAGGCCATGTTTGAGTCTACATCTAGGATTATGTCAGTAATAGCATGGTTTTTCAATAATAAAAATAATTGAGAAATGTTGTGACTCAATTGTGGTGTTTGTATGCCATCTCAATCTAGCAATGAAAATGACTTGCCCCAAGAATCAAGTAGATACAACCCATATGAATATAGAAGTTTTTGGGTGGTTGTTTATTATTTTCCGTAGTGTGGCCCACTTGGTTGTCAGATCGATCAGACTTTGGAACATCTGATTTTCATGGTGGGACTAGCCTTTTTTTTTTTTTTTTTCTATTCTTTTTTAACACACCCCCACACACTCATGGTGGGACTAGCTTGCTAGGCAGGTTGGACGTTATACAAAAATCATGATGGGCCTTGCACACAACTAGGTGGATGTACAACTAGCTCGAACTAGGAGAGTGGGTACCAGGCCCACAAGTTTCTCATCGAGATCATATAAACAAGAATTATATGATCCATGGTCCATGTTTTGTGAAGACCATTGATCTGATGGGTGCCACCATTGATATCTAAATTGAAACTTACTAATCTTCAATTAGCAGCCTAAAAAATGAACTATTAAGAAGAGAAATACATGATGTTTGAATATTTAATTAACTAAAAAGAACAAAATTCCATTCACAATCATCTACCAATTTAGAAGATTTGGCAGATGGTCCTTTCATTGTGGGGTATAAGATCAATGGTCTAGATAGCTTAAAACTAGAAAATACTTTTCATTAGGTCCAGTAGAGGATCATATATAACTCCTCTTAATTCTATGGTCATATGAATTAATTGCGCCTTAAACCTTGCAAGTTTTACAAGTGGGGTTGTATAGACTATTCAAGGCTGCTGCTCGGATCATTGCTAAAGTTCTCGGCTGGTTTTTTTTTCCGAAGGATGACCCGAATCTTTGTAATTTTTGTCCAGAAATGGATATATTCCATTTTTTTGGAAAAAAAAAAAAAAAAAAAAAGGCTGCTGCTCGGATAGGCCTGCTACGTGTAAATAGATATTTACCTATGTGTAAATGTTATTGATCACTTGCTTACAGTGTTGCCCATGTGGCCCTACTTGTTGGACGTGGGCTAGTGGGGCCCACTGGTGAGCAATCACTAGTGGGTGGGTTTCTCTTCTGTTATATTTCAAATTCAATTTTGAATTTGATTTATGATAGGAGATATGGATAAGAGCGGATGATGTGGCCTTATCCCAATCCCACCCAAACTCTCCTTCTTCTGTTAGGGATGTGATCGGCTCATGTGGCCATATCATAATCCCACTTAAACTCTCCTTCCTCTGTTATATAAGGAGTGCGCCTCTCATTGAAATCAATCGATTCATACGAAACACGGAGAGAATATAGAGAGGAAGAGAGTATCCTATAGTCTCATCTCATATTAGCTTGTCCTTAGGACGATCTGGTCCATCCAAAGCAATCCGGGGCCACTATATACCGTAGGATCAGAGGTGTGAATAGTTCGATCTGCTCCATTAGTAGATAGGCGGGCCATTGGAGCACTATTCTTCAACTTTGTAAGGGTTCCAAATTTCGTGTAGACCGTTAGATCTTGAGGGCTCATCTTCCGCATTTACCAATAGTGGTATCAGAGCAGTCAACGGCGGATCTCCGATTATTTTCATCTAAAAAGGTAAGTAACCTATACTTTCTTTTTAAATTGGAATCCATAGCTTTCGAATAGTATGGATCAGCATATCATACAGGAGACGTTTCTTGCTGTACACGTCTGTACAGGTGTTGTAAATGAGACGTTTCAAGTTGTATACAAGCTACACATGTTTCATGTTGTATACAAGTTGTACACGTTTCATGATGTGAAATCTGCTGTACATTGTGAAATCTGTTGTATACGTGTTGCACGTGATCTGTACATTGAGACGTGTACTATACACGTAATATGCAACAGCCCATGTGAAACTTACTAGTTGTTGTATTATATTACAATTAACACGTTATATACCTCTTGTATACATGTTGGATGTAAACACGCTGGCTGATGTATTATATTACAACACGTGTTCTACATACCACTTGATGTATAGCTATTTATAATTCTGCTACGAGAAGCAGGATTGGCTGATGTGCAACATACCACCTACCAGCAATATAGCTAACGTGTTGTATTACAACCCTAATAAATAGTTGTTGTATTCAATTACGCTACTAATCCGTTTACAAAAATCAGCAACGGTTGTTGCGATGGATGATGTATATATAAGATGGACACGTGTTGATGTCCACACATGTTGGTTGTTAGCTATTTTTTTTTGGTAGTTGTACTCATGTTGGGTAATTTGCAACATACAACATACTGGATGGAAGCTCCACCATATTTTCAAATTCGAGCGGCTCTATTACATCACATCCGGTAACTGAAAATACCACAAGGATCTTACACGTGTGATTATAGGCGTGTGGGCTTAGAAATGCAACAGACCCCTTGTTAGGTCTGTATACCAAAATCCATCCCGATCCAAAACTCAAGTGGACCACACCACACGGAACAATGAGGGACATCAGTTGGGTAGGGTAGACCATGTTGTGTATATGTCATCTAACCCGTTCATAAGGCGTGCCCCACCAGGATAAAAGGACCCTGAAACTCTAACCATTCAGATGTTTTTGACTGAACAGTGTGCACGTGTACACATGTTCCCAAACATGCGGCAGAATCAAAGCTCAAGCGGACATGTGGGTGACATGCAGATGGGGTCCCTTGCACACACGTGAGGCTGGTTTTAGAACCACCTCTACAACTAAAAATCAGCCCTCAACATGTACGATTGATGTTGTATTGTTCCACATGTACAATATAGATCAGCCCTCATTTAGTTGTTGTATTGAAATACAAAACTACAAATCAGCTATTTTTTTAGTTGTACACGTGTGTACAATTGCTGTAATGTACACGTGTGTACAAATCAGCTATTTTAATTGAAATACAACACTACAAATCAAAACTAGTGCTGTGTTGTATAATGGATGTGATGTACACGTATTAGCTGTAATGTACAATTGCCGTGATTAGGCAGAGGTACACATTCTGTACACGTCATTGCTATACATAGTTGTTGTACACATGATTACTGTACACGTGAATGCTGTACATAATTGTTGTACACGTGTTGTTGTACACGTGATTGCTGTACATGTTCTATAACTACACTACAAGCCCTATGTTAAACATGAATTCAAGATTAATCTACATATCAATGGTGTGGCCCACATTTAAATAAGTAACAACCTGAATATGTTATCTTGCTTTTTGAATTTGATCATATATGTGAGATGATTTTGTTTCCATTCATGATATTATCTTCACTGTCGATTTAAAGCTCATTACTGATCGAAACGATCATCAACCATGATGATCACTGTTGATGAAAGGATCCATCATCAACAATGATCATTTACGGTAATGATCGGATCTATCACTAATGGTCATGATCACAGGTGAAGATTGTACTCTCTTAATATCTTAGCACTTTTTTTTTTCTCTTTCTGATGATGATGTTTATATGAGTGAAATAATTAGGCATGATATGTTTAGATCTAAGCCCTACTTATTTTTCATTTGAACATATAGAAAAACTTAGTGCTAGAATCTTCCCTAAAATAAAGGTTGTGCATAACCTGAGTGGGAGTTAAATATCTTCCACCAAATGATGTTTGCAACCAAATAATGGAAGGTTGCATGTTATGCAATTATAATTTTATAAAAGTATCAATTTCATCTTAATTTGAGAACTTGATTGTTCTACACCGCCCATTCGGGTATGTGGACTTTCAGATCTCGTTAAGATGTATTGACTACTTTTATATTCTGATAATTTGTATAACACGTAGAAATGCTGATGATTAGTATCAATACCTTATATCTTAGCTAAGTAGTGATACTCATGTAATGTAGAGATGGCCACGAAAGCGTTGATCGCTGAACAGTTGAAAGGACAACATTTCGACGGCAACAACTACTTCTGAGATCGGTCCAGCGCGTGCGATGCCTTCTGACGAGGACGATATATCTCACACACTCGATGTAGTTCAAGAGGAACCCATCTTAGGCAAAACGAAATTTACAAGAATATAGGGTTGCGATGACTCGCTACAATAAGTGGCGAAAACAAAATCGTTGGATCCGTAATGTTCTTCTTAGCACCATGCACAAAGAACTCATACCTACGTATGAAGTGCATGAAACCGCTAAGGGAATCTGGGAAGCACTTGACAGATGCCTATGCGCAAAAATCGATGCAAAGAGTTAGGGAATGGAATTGGAATTCCGGGTATAGGATGCCTGTCATTTTGCCTATCAAAGATCATATCCGTAAGATGGAGCAAATGATAGGTGCCCTTAGGAATGTTGGGTGTAAATTGACTGAAAATCAAAAGATTATAGCCATGCACCGTTCCTTGCCTGAATCATGGGCCCAAATCAAAAGAATTCTGAACCATACTGATTCTATCACTACGATTAGAGACTTTTGTGGCCACTTGATACGAGAGGTTAAAATGAATGCTATTCAGCCAAGTTCGGCCAGGGCCTTAGTAGCAGAAACCCATAAGCGGAAAGCTAACAATAAACGGTCCAAAGCTCGCAAGAAGGCGAAGAAGAATAACCAATAACAGAAGACCACAGCACCTGTTCCAAATCTCAAGAAGGGGAATGGAAAGAAGAAGCAGAAAAAGACAAATGTAGTCTGCTTTATCTGTGGAAATTTCTGCCATTATGCTCGACAGTGCGCCCATAAAAAGACGGTAATTTCTCAGTCACTAGATACTTTGTATGTAGGCGTTTGTTCTGAAATCCTTTCCGTTGATACTATATCTAACGAGTGGATTTTGGATTCAGAACAAAGCACGTGACAAGTAGTCGTCGAGGACTCGAGGAATTCCTACCGTAGCCAAGGGGAGTTACAAGCTATACATGGGCAATAATCTTTGTTGAAGACGTCAAGAGGATTGGCGTTTTCCATCTACGTCGCGCATGCAAGAGCAATAATACTCGTAATATTCTATATGCACGACTCGAGGATGCATCGAATTTAATTTCTGTTTCTAGGTTATTAGCTGATGGTTTTGATATTCGATTTTCTAGGACAAGAGCTTCTTTGAGATAGAATAACCTCATCTTTGCATGGGGTAATTTAATTTCAGATTTATTTATTCTAGACGTAGAATGTGACAATGCATCTCTTGCTTTATCTGCTATGTCGAATGAAACTGTAGTATCTGAATCTCAAAAATGGCACATGAGGTTAGGTCACATTGGAAAGGACCGTATGACAAGACTAGTACGTTCTGGTCTGTTAGACTCCTTATACAAAGTTGATTTGTCATTTTGTGAACATTGTGTGTCCGGGAAGACTTCGAAGAAACCATTTCCCAAAGCGGCTAGGTCAAAGGGCACACTAGAGATAATCTATTCAGATATCTGTGGACCCTTTAATGTATATGCCAGAAACCGATGTCAATACTTTGTCACTTTTATTGACGATTACTCGCGCTATGGATATGTGTATCTCATCTCACACAAATCTGAGACTTTTGATTGTTTTCTTAAATACAAAGCTGAGGTGAAAAATCAACTTGAGAAAAAGATTAAAATCATTCGATCTGATAGAGGTGGCAAGTATATGTCTGAAATGTTTAAATCATATTGCGAAAATGTTGGCATTGTTCGGCAGTACACAATGGCTTACACACCACAGCAAAATGGTGTTGCAGAGAGAAGGAATAGGACATTATTGGACATGGTTAGATCGATGATGGCTCCACCAATCTCTATCACATTGCAGGGAGACGCACATTAACGTACCGTCTCGTCCTAAATAAGTCCCATCCAAATCAATTCCTAAGACTCCATATGAGATGTGGTCTAGGAGGATTCCTTCTCTAGCCAACCTACGCCCTTGGGGATCTTTGGGATATGTTTTGCTACCTACTCCGCATAGAGGTAAACTTGATAGTAAGACCATTGAATGCATATTCATAAGATACCCTATGCATTCAAAGGGATACGTTTTAGTTTATGAGGACCATGGACGATGAATTGAGATAGAATCCCGAGACATGACCTTCGTTGAAGATAGATACCCAAGCCGAATGAAGCAAAAGGTTCCAGTACAACTTTTTGAAATACCCGATGTATCTCAGGAGAGTGGGAATTACTCGCTTTACAAGACGATGATACTCCTATAGTTCGTCGGAGACGGTGGGAGGACATCTCAATGAGCTCTGAGTTACGTCGAAGCGAAAGAGGATTGATTCCCCGAAGATATTTCGATATTGAAGGGCAAACATTCTCTTGCGTTGCAGTTGATGATGATGAACCTGATTCGTATCAGGATGCATTATTATCTTCTAACTCGGCCGATTGGGTAAATGCTATGGACGAAGAGATCGCTTCCATGGAGAAGAATAAAGTCTGGGAACTTGTTGATCTGCCTTCCAATCGCAAAGCGATAGGTAACAAATGAATGCACTACTGTGTTGCATGCACACCATCACTCTACTGTGTTGCATGCACACCATCAAATATCTGTACCGGGTAAGACCCACCATAACGAATGAATGCCCCATAAATCAGGTGTCCAAATTCATGTAGTAGCCCATGTGATGGTTAGACCTATCAGATTTTTCAAATATCTGTATTTGATGGTGGGGGGATGATGGAGGAGGGTGGATGCCATACACACACCATAGAGAACTCACCGCGACTCATGGTGAAACTAGCAGCTTCAATAAAAGGCAAAATTGGATAGCTACTATCTTTCTAACTTAGGGATATGATTTCATTGTTGGGCCATGTGCTACTGCCAAGCATTAGCCATGCAAAGCAAGTCTAAAAGCAATTGAGTCAGCTATAAGCTCATCTCTTGCGCATGGCCCAATCAAATCCTGCGATGTTGGGTCACCATGCAATCTACGTCTCCATCTTCCTATCATTTTGAGACCCACATGTCATAATAAAAAAGTCTTATACACGGAGGTTGATTGTAGGGTGACATGCCATCATTAATTTGTGTAGTGAACTTATTAAACCTATGCACTTACAAACATGCTTTGGGTAGCTCCATCTCTGATAGCATCAGGTGGCCCAATCAAATCTACCTCACCCAAGCAACCTATGGCCCATTCATAACCATGCAAACGTATGGTTCACTGATCATATATGTGACTAGATCCCCCACAAAGCTTAATTTGTAGCTTTAGCCTAAACTGCAACCCAATGGGTGGGACACTGTGAATTGTGAGTCCTGTGGAAGATTTGCCCATCTGTTTAGGGAATGAGCTCAAAATTAAACCATATCCAAAGCTCGAGTGGATCATACCATAAGAAAAATTAAGAAATGAACACCTACCATTGAAACTTTTTGGGGCAATAGAAGTTTTATACCAAGCTGATATTTGTGTTTTTCCTTCATCCATGTCTTTGTAACCTAACTAACAGGTTGGATGACAAATAAACATCACCATGGGCCCTAAGAAGGTTTCAATAGTGGACCATGACCCAATCAAATCCCACCCTAAGAAAATTTCATATGGTATGATCCACTTGAGCTTTGTATATGCTTGAATTTTGGGGCATGCATTAAAATGATCAAGAAAATTGGATGTACGGAGTGGATAAGACATACGTATACCGTGAGCTAGAGTTGGGCATCGGACCGAGTCAGATCGGATTGGGTCCAACTCGATTCGGTCCAAAATCTATATAGGCGAACCCGAACTTGATCCAATCCAGGACCAAGTTGAGACATTTGACTCGAACTGATCTGATGCATGATTGGCAAGTTGGGTACGATTCAGATCAAATTTTTTTCTGGTAAAAATCATTATCCTCGTTGCTATTTTCGGTCTGGTCCATTTGAGCTTTAGATATGATTCAATTTTTTTCTAAATGCTCTAAAATGATCACGAAAAATAAATAAACGGTGTGGATATAATAAATACATCATTGTGAAGCCCATGTAATTTTGATCTCATTTGAGCTGTTTGTACAACTCGGAGCTTGAGGTGCGTAGGTGTAGCTGTGTTGATGTGCACAGCATGAAAGTGTAGCTGTAACACCGAGCTCGAGGTGCATAACGTGCATTGTTGTATCAACGTTAGCAAGTTTGTGGGTCTGATCATGGGGTATGTGTTATATCCAAACCGTCCATCCATTTGGCAAGCTCGTCTTAAGGCTTGAGACGAAAAATAAGATAGATCTAACTATCAAGTGGACCACACGAATTGTTTAACGGTGAAAATCATTATCTCTGCTACTATTTGTGGTGTGGTCCAGATGATCTTTGGATATTATTCATTTTTTAGATAATGATCTCTAAAAATGTATGAACGGTGCAGATATAATAAATACATCACTGTGGGGCCCATATAACTTTGATCTCCTTTGAACCGTCCATACAACTCGGAGCTTGAGGAGCGTTAGGGACAGGGATTCCCTACGAAAGCCCTTTGCAGGAAGTTCCTGCGCTGGGAACATAAGTGGGCCCCGAGGTGATGTTTTTGAGAAATGCACTTCATTCATCTGTTTTTGTGAGCTCATTTTAGTTTGCAAGGCCAAAAATGAGTTGTATCTAATACTCAAATGGGCCAAAAACGTGAGTATTGAACGTTAACAGTTGAAATATTCGCGTGGCCATATAAGCTTTGAATCGGGATAATATTTGTGTTTTCATTTCATCCCAATATGAATGACGTTGTAAACGGTATAGATGTCATATAAACATCACTGTCGACGCCAGAAATGTTTCAACGGCAGGAATTTTCCTACACACATTTTCATTTAATGCGGCCCACTTGAGTCTTGGATCTTGCTCAATTTTGGTTTCAAGTCCTAAAATGATCTCACAAAACAGATGGACGGGGTGGATTTCTCACAAGCATCACAATAGGCCCCACCTAAATTTCCAGCGCAGGAACTTCCTATGAAAGGATGTTGTAGAGGAAATCAGCGTCCAGAGTGTCAGTACTCATCTTCGCACAACATGTACCTACAGACTACAGCAGCTATATAGCTGGTGTGTGGCACTGAGTAAACTCTATTGGGGCCCACCGTGAATGCATGTGGTTTATCCATTCCGGATTGGGTTGGATCGGATCCATTTGGATCGAGTTTCGGATCGGATCGGTCTGGATTGACCACGATCCGAACTCGATCCAAAAAACATTTGGATCTGAATAGCCCAACTCGATCCGCACCGATCCAGGCCATCGGTTCGGTTCGGATCAGGTCAGATCCACCGAATCGGGTCAGACATGCCCAGCTCTACCGTGAGCTCCATAGAGTTTTTACATAGTATGAGTGACACAATTGTGCATGCCACCCAGGATCCAGTCAAGTGGGTGCGACCCTGACCATGAGGCCCACCTCATTGCATGTGTTATATATTTACACCGTCCATCTGTTTTGCCAACTTATTTTAAGGCATGGTCCAAAAATCATGCATATACAAATCTCAGGTGGACCACACAGTACGGATTAAATTAATACCATTACAAACTTTTTGAGTCAACAAAAGTTTTGGATCAAGCTGCTATTTGTATTTTTCCTTCATCTTGGCCTTTGTGACCTTATCAACAGGTTAGATGGCAAATAAACACTACAGGGGCTTATAGGAAGTTTTTAACGGTGGTCATCCAATCACCACTGTTTTCCTGTGGTGTGGTCCACCTGAGATTTGGATCTGACTCATTTTTAAGTACCATGCCCTAAATGAGATTGAAAAATGGATGGACGGCCGGCGTGGATATATAACCCATGCATAGAGGTGGGCCCCACAGTCAGGGTCGCACACACCTGGCTGGATCCGGGGTTCCAGCGAATCCGCGTCCACAATCTACTAAGCCGTTTCTTTATGGCCACCTCATGTTCCCATTTCGATCCAAAGTTTTGGTGGTCCACAACATGTTGAACTGAGCCTAGAACCTTTAAAATTATATGGCGTGGCCCACCAAAGTTTTGGAATGGCCTGATTTCGGGGTGTCTACTCATCCTGGTCTGCGGCATCTTTTGAGTGTATTTGATGGCAAAGAAAAAAAACAGGTGAGCCCCCTCACGCAATCTAGAAGATTTTAACGGTGGGTGTCCCCATCTCAACCATCCGCTGTAGTGTGGCCCATCTGAGTATTGGGTGGGTCTGTATTTTGGAATCCATGGAAAATATAAAGAGGTGAACACGATGGACAGATGAGATATCGCGAACAACAATCAATGAGGGCCCCTCATTGGCATGGTAGGTCAGCTTAACCTACAAGACTTTGTAGGTGACCCGAGGTCATCATATAATATCCTGCGTATTGCAATTCCACGCCGACTTGCACCTTCAAACACAGCAAATCAATTTTCAAGCTGTTGGATGACAAGTTAGGGACCACCAACCGTCAAACAACCAATGTCTTAAGTGAATCCAATATCCAACCCTTTCAATATATTCGATTTACCATGAGGACCAAATAGTACAAAAATCAGATCTATTCACTAATAATGTGGGACACACCATAAAAACAATGTTTAGCCGCTGATAAAATTTAAAATACGGGTGGTTGACTCAATAAATGAATGTGACTGATTTTCGCATAAGGTAATCTTCATAGGGTAACAAACATATTGGATGGTTTGGATGACACACGCATGGAAGTTTGGATGTAATCTACTGGATGGACTGTAACAAGGTCCGACTAGTTGTACTCTAAACTGCGTATGTTATAACTAAAGAAATATCGGCTTGTATAATGCAATGTGACGTTTAATGCAAGCAAACGCCAACTGGATGGATATTGAAGGGACGACTCCGAAGTCATAAACTACTTTATTAAGTTTCGTTATGTTTTTTATTAGGTTTTGGATGATTTTGTTGACCTTTTCTATTTGTTCGTTAGCTTGAGGGTGTCGAGGAGACGAGTAAGTGTTGCAGACCCCGAGCCTCTCACACATACCTCAGAACCGATCATTATCAAACTGCCGACTGTTGTCCGAGACGATCATATGTGAAATTTTGTATCGGCAAATAATATTTTTACAGACGAAGTCGGTGATTTTCTGCTCGGTAATCTTGGCCAGTGGTTCGACCTCGACCCATTTGGTGAAGTAGTCGACCGCGACAACGGCATACTTGGTTTGACCTTTACCCATGGGTAGTGAACCGATGACGTCTATCTCCCATTGGGCGAACGACCATGACCCGGTCATGGGAGTCAGCTGCTCAGGGGGTCGATGAGGTATCGCAGCAAATCTTTGACATTTGTCGTATTTTCGAATATACTGTTTAGTGTCTTTCTGAATGCTCAGCCAAAAGTACCCCTGTCGGACGATCTTATGGGCAAGAGCACGACTGCCAGAGTGGTTGCCTCAGATTCCATCGTGTATCTCCTTCAGAACATAATCTGCTTGTTTATCTCGGAGGCATCGTAGGTAGGGCAAGGAAAACCCTTTCTTGTAGAGGGTGTATCCCACCATGGTATACCGAGCTGACCTTACCCGAATTTTGTGTGCCTCAAGCTTGTCTTCGAGTAACATACCTTCCCAGAGATATTTAACGATCGGATCCATCCAGCTCGGGGCCGAGCTAATGGGGCAAGTGACTTCCGGGTCAGACTCACCGATGCTCGGGCCGAGCAAGAACTCAACCGGGATTGAGTTCGGGATGTTGTCCTCGGTCATTGTGGCCAACTTTGCCAGTGCGTCATCTTTAGAATTCTCTGCTCTAAGGATATGGATGACTTCACATTTTTAGAATTTGTTGATGAGTTCACAGGCCTTCTGAAGATAAGAGATCATTTTTTCTTCTTTACCCTGATACTCGCTGGTGACCTGGTTAACAATGAGTCATGAATCACTATGGACTTTCAGAATCTGAGCACCCACTGTTGTTGCTAACCTGAGCCCGGCGAGCAGTGCTTCATACTTTAACATGTTATTCGATGTCTGAAATCTAAATCTTAAGGCATATTACGTGCAGGTCTGGTCGGGAGCCTCAAGGAATACCCCGGCCCCGCTGCCTTTAGAATTGGATGATCCGTTGACATACAATGTCCAGGTCAGTTGGTCGTCTTCAGCCATCTGGTCAACTACGGCCAGGTGGTCAAATTTGCTGCTCTAATCGGTTTACAAGTTTTGGCCACAGGCGAACTCGACAATGAAGTCAGCCACTGCTTGCCCTTTGATGGTGGTCCGAGTCTGATATTTGATATTAAATTCGCTGAGCTCGATTGCCCATTTTGTTTGCCTTCCTGATACTTCGGACTTCTAGAACACTTGACGAAGAGGTTGATTAGTCGGGACTATGATTGTGTGGGCCTGAAAGTAAGGACGGAGGTGATGAGACGACATGACTAAAGCTAGGGCGAGCTTCTCGATTTCTGAATACTTGGTCTCGGTCGGGACCAAGGCCTTGCTGAACACTAAGAGCCGTCTCCCCCGTTACTCCCGAATAGGGGCCGAGCCGACCGCCGCAGCAAAAACAGCCAGGTAGAGCAGCGGTGGTTCTCCTTACTCGAGCTTGGAAAGTAGCATAGGTGAACCTTAGTACTACTTGAGCTGCTAGAATGCTTGCTCATAGTCCTTGGTCCATTAATCCATCTTGTTTTTGCCTTTTAACTGCTAGAAGGAAGGCGTTTGTCAATGGCTCGGGAGACAAAGCGATTAAGGGCAACAACCCTTCCATTGAGACATTGGATTTCTTTCATCGTCCTGGGTGAGCACATGTCTAACAGTGCTCAAATCTTATCAGGGTTGGCCTCAATTCCCGTTTGGCTGACCGGAAAGCCAAGGATTTTTCCTGAGCTGACGTCGAAGGCGCACTTTCTCAGGTTTAGCTTCATCTGATATTTTCGCAGGATTGTGAACATCTCCTCGAGGTCAATAGTATGAGTTGTAACTTTGACGCTCTTGACGAGCATGTCAGCGATGTAAACCTCCATGGAGTGCCCGATCTGCTGAAAAAACATCTTGTTGTCCATCCGTTAGTACGTAGCTCCAGCATTCTTCAGTCCGAAAGGAATCACCCTATAGCAGTAGAGCCCTTCGTCAATGACAGAGGTGGTTTTCTACTTGTCATGTGAGTGCATGGAGATTTGATTGTAACCTGAGTATGCATTCATGAAGCTCAAGAGCTCGTGCCCTGCGGTGCTGTTGACCAACTCGTCGATCCTCAGAAGAGAAAAACTATCCTTAGGACAGGCCTTGTTCAGGTCTGTGTAGTCAACACAGACCCACCATTTCCTGTTAGATTTTTTTCAATAAGACAATGTTGGCGTGCGATCTAACCAGGATATTAGACCTCCTCTCCAATGACGGCATATCGTTCTGGTTCGAAAGCTCGTTACTTCTGCCTCACTGGTCGGTGGTCGGGATCAACGCTCAGTTTGTGGACCCTTACTTCCGGGCTGATACTGGGCATGTCTCGGTGAGACCAGGTGAATACGTTGGCATGGCGTTGAAGGAGGTCTATGATCTTATCACGCAGGTCCAGAGTTAGCAACAAGCTGACCTGTACAGTGCGGGTCAGGTCGGACTCACTAAGGGGGATAGGTACGAGGGTCGGGTCGGGGCGTACGCATGATAGGCTTGACGTATGTTGCTGATCTGACCTCATAGTTCTTTGAGTTCGGCCTCGCGGGGGTTCTCATTCTCGGCCATAGTTTTGGAAGCCTTACCACGCCTCTTCTTCTCCAACGCAAGATGTAAGTCAGAGGCAGCCAGTGCGGTAGTTCCCGAAGCATGGGAGGGAGTACATCCCAGTGCTTCACAGACCTATTTGCACCTCTGGGAGCTAATGGGTGCCTAAGATGGTGCAGAAACTTTAGTAGTTGCCCGAGTAGCAACTTCCTCCGCCCCCTGGTCAGGAGGAGGATTATGTCTTTTCAACATTCGCCTTATCTGATCGATGTTACTAGTCAGTGCTTTGACTTGATGCTCCAGGGAGACAAGTTGACCTCCTCGATTCCAAGATCGTTGCACTGGGCCTATAAGCGCAGAATCAACCTGAAGCTGAAGGTGAATCCCGATAGTCCATATACTGTTCCACAAGTGTAGGGCTGGGTGCAGCAGCAGTGGCCCGAGCTTTCTATCTCCCTTTCGCCATTATAGGATCGTTGTAGATGATGGGAATAGCTTTTAATGTCGCTTCCCACAGATAACGTCAAACTGTTGATGTAGAAATATGGTCATCCTTAGATCACATGAGACTTGTAAGAGAAGACAAAGATGGAGACCATGGCTGCAGCAAGGGACCCTCTAATGTCAAAGTTAGACAGGCAAGCTAGGTCTAGTAGAACGTAGAGTTTTGGGTGAGATTTGCGCATACCTTTCACCCATGGAGATGCTCTTATTTATAGTTGAAAGGGGTGGTGGCGTAGATGGCAATCTCCCTATTTAGTAGGTGCGTGTTGTAGAAACCCGTATCCCAAGCGTGTCAAGCAAACCTAGAAGCATATGTGGGAAATTGATTGGGTTAACAAATTCTTTAATTCAATTTTGGACCTCCCTCAAACCATATGTGGGAAGTTGCTCCTAGATCAAGTAGGCCTGGAAGCATTAGGGAGGGGTAGGGGCTAGATTTAGTGGCAGGGTAGGGGCTAGATTTAGTGGCGGGTGGGGGACTATTCAAGGAATATGATAGGCGGGCCCTGCCTTTATTTTGTTGTTGGGGTTAGCCCGAATGTAGGGGAAAAAAAACAGCCACCAACCGAAGCTAACATCCCTCAGCAATTATAAATAAAGAAATGCTGGCAGCTATTAGCCCATTCTAATTGAGCCCAAGCCCAGGCTGTCGAGCTGATGTAGAGTGGACCGCAAACACTTTCATGTCCAAGATGGATTAGAGAAGGCCCGATCAGAGATAGAAATCATCAAGACCGTCAGAACCATAAAACAGGCATATCTCACAAACCAGAATGAGTTACTCGACATACCATATATGATTTTGGGGCAGGACGAGCTACTTTAGCCAACCAACCTGGCTATTCCAGGTTGCCCATTCTAATTCCATCCTATTGAGGTGAAATTCCCTATAAATAGCCCAGATTATAACTCTTTATTCGTCTTTAGAGTTGTGTCCAACATAAAAGTGCTTAGAATAATTAGTAATTTGGTTAAGCCTATGAATAATAAAAAGTAAACTTTAAGTTGAAAGGAGTTTTTTTTAGTTTGTTCAAGATTTCTTTCCTATTATATTGGTATCCCTATCTAAAATATTGTGAACTCATTTTTATTAATTAATTAATCAATTTCAAATTTATTAGAATTTATTTCTATTTTCTTTTAATTACTTTTCTAAATGGATTACTCTCAGCGAGTCCAGAGAATTTACTTCTTATTCTCTTGAGGAAGCTGGACCATCATCTTGCTAATCCAATAACTTTGGAAAGGTCTTTCTTGTCCGAGGAGAGAATTACTTTTTTTTATATATAACAGTTATTCTTCTTAATTACATTTTTCTAAATATTTATTACTTTTGTGCGAGGAGAGAATTACTTCTATTAGAGCTGGCCAATCTTGCTAATCCATCTACCACCAAGTTTGCCTTCTGCAATATATGACAAAGCTGGAAATTAGACTGCCTCATATTCTTTCTTTCTTTCTTTCTTTCTTTTTAGAAAAGTGGGAGCACACTACCTATAACTTTTTTAATTCATCAAAGAATTGACAGACATTGAGGCAGGAGCCACAAAATTAGGCCACACTTGTCTTTTAGGATAGGCCCTTTTTGGCCAAAACAATAATAGACCCAACAAAAGCATCGGACCAAGACTTGGAAAAGAAAAATTGCAGAAAACTGTATAAGAACCCATGCAACAAAACACAGACAATGGCAAAACCAGGCAAACCTCCCCAGGGGCTAATAGACTGAGCAGGAGCCACGGTGTAGATCCACTAGTACCATAGATCCCAAGGAGGGTGAGATTCTACATTCAGCAAATCCACCACATCCTATCGAGTTACTTTTGATCATGATGTTGCTCAAACCAAATTCTAGGTATTTGATTAGACCATCCGCAGGGGCTCCCCTGGAACACACTACCAGAAATAGTGGAGATAATAATGTCCACAGTTGAAATCTTCTGAGAGCTACAGTTATGTCTATTTGTCATCCAACTGTTCGTAAGGTCACAAAAACATGGATAAAAAGAAAATGCAAACATCAGCTTGATACAAAATTTCTATCATTCTTAAAAAGTTTTCAATAGGTGTTCAATGCACACTGTTTCTGAAGTGTGGTCCATTTAAGCTATGGATATGATTCTATTTGACCTCATGTTCTAAAATGATATGGACAACATGCATGTATAAGACATATATATCAGGATGGCCCCATCAGAGTTTACTAGCCTACACAGTTACTCAACAGGCAGTCCACTTGAGTAGACAACAAAGCAACACAATGTGTGGGACCCACTGAATTGTGCTTGCCATCCAAACCATTTCATCAGGAGAGCTCCTCGTGTTCTCATTTTCCCCCAAAAGCAGATCTAACTGGTAGTCCATGCCATGCAAAATTGTGCCTAAAACCATTAAAATTAAATGGTGTGTCCCACCTAAGTTTTGGCATGGCCTGATTTCTAGGTGTCCATTCACCCGGGTCTGCTGCATCTTTTTAGTGCATTTGATTTCATATACAAAACAGGTGGGCTCCATACACAATCCAGAAGGTTTTAATACCAGGCATCCCCATCTTAATTGTCCACTATGATGTGTCCCACCTAAGATTTGGATCGGACCATTTTTCGGAATCCAAGGAGAATATGGTGATGCAACAGATTCGGTCTTGCAAAGGTGGGCCCCTCATTCGCATTTTAGGTTATGCTTAAACTAGAAGACTTTTTAGTTGACCCGGCTTCATATAATTATCTCATCGTTGCTATTCCAGGTCGTCTTGCACCCCTCAAAGTCAACACATCGATTTTAAAGCGGTTGGATGAAAAATTATGGTCCACCAACCATGCAACATCCACCGTCTTAAGTGAATGCGAAATCAAACCCTTCCAATGGGTTGGATACACTGTAAGAATCAATTCGTGAAAAAATCAGCCCCATGCACTAATTAGATGGGCCACACCATAAAAAACAATGTATAGCCACAAATGAATTGCAAAATACAACTGTAGTTAATCAATGAGTGCAGTTGGCTGGTTTTTGTATTAATGTAATCTTCACGATGCACAACTTACATGTCTAAAAAATGAGTGCGGATCCTCTGCCTCCAACGTTCTCATTGGTCAACGTCATTGTAAGTGTGCCACATCATTAATTTTTTAAATATATTTTAAAAGTACATTTAATAACAGCTATAACGGAGACGTTAAACGGAAGCTGTTAAACGGAAGCTGTTTGCCAGCTGAGTACCTCAGTACGGTAAGCTTAATGAGTAAAGTCTATGGAGCCCACTGTTATTGTCATCTGTGCATTGTATCAACTCCATCCATCTCTTTTATCATCTAATTTTAGGGTTTTACAGAAAAAATTAATCATATCCGAAGATCAAGGGGACCACACCACCTGAAACAGTGTGAATTGAATTCTACAGTTGAAAAGTTTTTGGGGCCCACAGAAGTTTTATATCAAGATGATATTTGTTTTTTCCATTCATTCATGTCTTTGTGATCTTATGAACAGTTTGGATGAAAAATAAAAATCATTGAGGGCTTAGAAACACTTCAATGGTGAAAATCAATACTTCCACGGTTTCTCTTGGCATGGTCTAGCTTTTGATATACTTCACTTTTGGGCTCAACTCCTAAAATGAATTGTAAATACGGAAACAGTTCACTTTTGGACTGCGTGGATAAACCATATGAATTCACAATGGGCCTAATAGAGTTTACTCAGTACAATAAGACTCGATACACAATCCAATTTCCTACCAAAGCCTTTTGCAGTAATATCCTGTGCAAGGATTCCAGATGGGCCCACTGCGACGTTTGTGATAAATCCAATCCTTCCATCCATTTTTAAATATTATTTTAAGACATCATACCAAAACTAATGAATATACAAAACTCAAATGGGCCACATGAGAGGAAACAGTGGGGATTTAGTGTCCACCGTTGAAATATTTATATGGCTACAAAATTTTTGCATTGGTCTAATATTTTGGTGTTTTCACTTCATCCTAGTAAAAATGACCTTATAAATAGTTTGGATGGCATATAAACATCAAGAGGCTCAGGAACGTTTCAACGGTAGGAATTTCTTTCTCCAATGTTTCATCTTGTATGGCCCAGTTGAGTTTTTGATCATCCTATTTTTTGGTTACATGTCTTTAAATGAGCTCTAAAAATGGATGAATGGAATGGAATTTTTATAAACATCACGGTAGACCCCACTATACATCCCAGTGCTGGAACTTCATGTAAAAGGCTTTCCCTAATGAATATGCGTCTACGGTTTCCATTGGAAACGTATTGGCTACTCCCCTGCCACTTGGTGCTATGTGGGCCCACCACGATGTATGTGTTTCATCCATGCCATCCATCTATTTTTCTAGATCATTTTATGGTCTGAGACCAAAAATGAGGTATAACCCGATCTCAAGTGGACCACATTACATGAAACAATGTTGAATGAACGTTGACCATTAAAAACTTTTTGGGGACCATAAAAGTTTATGGATCAAGCTGATCTTTGTTTTTTCCCTTCACTTGGGTCTTTATGACCAAACCAACAGATTGGATGTCAAATAAATAGTACGATGGGCCTTAAGAGGACTTTAATGATGGATATCCAATCACCATTGTTTTCCTGTGGTGTGGTCCATATGAGATTTATATTCCTCTCATTTTTGGGATCAACCCCTAAAATTATATGTAAAAATGGATTAATGGAATGGATGAAACACATACATCATGGTGGGGAAGTAATGTCACCCATTTATATGGGTCCCACTATGATGGAGAGATCATTTTAGGGCATCAGCCAAAGAATGAATTAGATCCAAAACTCAAGTGGACCCCACCACAGAAAATAGTGGAGAGAGTCACGCCTACCATTTATTACAACTGAATCCAATCCAAACCTCATCACTTTGTCTACTGAACCCCGTCACTTTGAACTGCAACCCAGTCGCTTTGTCTACTGAACCCCGCCACTTTGTACTGCAACCTCGTCACTTTGTCTAGTGAACCCCGTCACTTTGTCTACTGAACTCCGTCACTTTGTATTGCAGCATTGTCACTTTGTCTACTGTACCCCGTCACTTTATGCTACAACCTCGTCACTTTGTCTACTATACCCCGTCACTTTGTCTAGTAAACCCTGTCACTTTATCTAGTAAACCCTGTCACTTTGTACTGTAACCCCGTCACTGTCTAGTGAACCTCGTCACTGTCTAGTGAACCCCGTCACTTTGTCACAGAATCGTCACTTTGTTTCTTGAACCCCATCACTTTGTCTTCAGCAACATCGTCATTTTGTCTCATCAGACCCAATCACTTTGTCTTTGACCCTCGTCACTTTGTCTCATCAGTACCCGTCACTTTGTCCGGTAACCATACTTAACCCCATCACTTTGTCCAGTAACCCTACTTAACCCCATCACTTTGTCTAGTAAAACCACAAAGTGACGGGGAACTTCACAAAGTGATGAGGTAAAGTAGACAAAGTGACAAGGTTGCAGCACAAAGTAACTGGGTACAGTAGACAAAGTGACGATGTTGCAGTACAAAGTGACGGGTACAATAGACGAAGCAATGATTTTGTAGTACAAAGTGATGGAATTCAGTAGACAAAGTGATAGGGTTGCAGTACAAAGTGACGGGGTTCACTAGACAAAGTGACGAGGTTCAGTAGACAAAGTGACGGGATTGCAGTACAAAGTGACGGGGTTCACTAGACAAAGTGACAAGGTTGCAGTACAAAGTGACGGGGTTCAGTAGACAAAGTGAACTGGTCACTGTGCAGATAAAGTGACAGGGTACAGTAGACAAAGTGACGAAGTTGCAGTACAAAGTAACGAGGTTCAGTAGACAAAGTGACGAGGTTACAGTATAAAGTGACGAGGTTCGCAAAACAAAGTAACGAGATTGTAGCACAAAGTGACGAGGTACAGTAGACAAAGTGACGAAGTTGTAGCATAAAGTGACGACGTACAGTACACAAAGAGACGATGTTGCAGTACAAAGTGACGGAGTTTAGTAAACAAAGTGACGGGGTTGCAATATAAAGTGATAGGGTTCAATAGACAAAGTGACGAAGTTCACTAGACAAAGTGACGAGGTTGTAGTACAAAGTGACGGGGTTCAGTAGACAAAGTGACGGGGTTGCAATACAAAGTGACGGGGTTTAGTAGACAAAGTGATGAAGTTTGAATTGGATTCAGTCGTAATAAATGGTGGGCGTGACTCTCTCCACTGTTTTCTATGGTGGGGTTCACTCGAGTTTTGGATCTGATTCATTCTTTGGCTCATGCCCTAAAATGATCTCTCCAAATGGATGGATGATGTGGATACAAAACATATATCATAGTGGGACCCATACAAATGGGTGACATCACTTCCCCACCATGATGTATGTGTTTCATCCATTCCGTTAATCTATTTTTACATATAATTTTAGGGGTTGATCTCAAAAATGAGAGGGATATAAATCTCATATGGACCACACCACAGGAAAACAATGATAATTGGATATCCATCATTAAAGTCCTCCTAAGGCCCACCGTACTGTTTATTTGACATCCAATCTGTTGGTTTGATCATAAAGACCCAGGTGAAGGGAAAAAACAGTGATCAGCTTGATCCAACACTTTTATGGTCCCCAAGAAGTTTTTAATGGTCAACGTTCATTCAACACTGTTTCATGTAATGTGGTCCACTTGAGATTGGGTTATACCTCATTTTTGGTCTCAGACCACAAAATGATATAGAAAAATAGATGGACGACATGGATGAAACACATACCTCATTTTTAGAGCTCATGGATGAAATAATAAAAATTATTATTATTATTGCATGATGGGCCCACATAGCACCTTGATGTTTATAAGGCTCATTTTAAGACATGTAACCAAAAATTAGGATAATCAAAAACTCAACTAGGCCATACAAGATGAAACAGTGGAGAAAGAAATTCCTACCCTTGAAACATTCTTGGGCCTCTTGATGTTTATATGTCATCCAAACTGTTTATAAAGTCATTTTTATTAGGAGGAAGTGAAAACACCAAAATATTAGACGGATGCAAAACTTTTGTGGCCATATAAATATTTCAACAGTGGACACTAAATCCTCACTTTTTCCTCTCGTGTGGCCCATTTGAGTTTTGTATATTCATTAGTTTTGGTATGATGTCCTAAAATGATATCTAAAAATGGATGAATGGGTTGGATTTATCACAAATGTCACAGTGGACCCATCTGAAATCCTTGCACAACATCTTACTGCAAAAGGCTTTGGCAGGAAATCCTGTCCAAAAAGGTGAAATCGGATTGCGTACTGAGTCTTATCGTACTGAGTAAACTCTATTAGGCCCATTGTGAATTCATGTGGTTTATCCACGCCGTCCATCCGTACTTTCAGTTCATTTTAGGAGTTGAGCCCAAAACCGAAGTATATCAAAAGCACAAGTAGACCATACCAAAGAAAACAGTGGAAGTATTGATTTTCACCATTGAAGTGTTTCTAAGCCCTCAATGATTTTTATTTTTCATCCAAACTGTTCATAAGATCACAAAGACATTAATGAATGGAAGAAACAAATATCATCTTAATATAAAACTTCCATAGGCCCCCAAAAACTTTTCAACGGTAGAATTCAATTCACATTGTTTCAGGTGGTGTGGTTCACTTGATCTTTAGATATGATTAATTTTTGTTGTAAAACCCTAAAGTTAGATGATAAAAGAATTGGATAGAGTTGATACAATGCACGAATGACAATAAGAGTGGGCTCCACAGACTTTACTCATATCGCTCACCGTACTGAGGTACTCTGCGCGCAAACCGCTTCCGTTTAACGTCTCCGTTAGAGTTGTTGTTAAATGTACTTTTTTAATATATTTTAAAAATTAATAATGTAGCACTTACAGTGACGTTGACCAATGAAAACGCTGGAGGCAGGGAGTTCCTGCCTCCGGGAGGCAGAGGATCCGCACTCCTAAAAAATATTTAGCTTGAGGAAGTAGGAAGGGGTTGCGTGGGAAAGTACATATACATGTGTATTAATGATCTTAGCATCTCAGAAGCTAGAAGGATATTTCACAATGGCTAGGCCTTTAGATGCTTTGGCTGGTGGAAGTGGCGTTGCTTACATCTACCATATTTCTGGGGGCGTATGGTTGTTATGTATGATGGTTGTGTCGCTCTCCATCATTTCTATGATCATTTTTTCTTGTGGGGATAACCCAGATCGGCCAGGAAAGGGTGGCCGTGGAGGTGGCGGTTATGGAGGTGGAGGTGTCGTCAGTGGCGGTGGCGGTGGCGGTGGAGGTGGCTGCGGTGGTGGTGGTGGTGGAGGTGGCTGCGGTGGTGGAGGGGGCTGTTAGAAACTGTGGTACGTCAGTTCATTGTTCATGCATGCAACGTTACACTGTATGTTTTGCTGATGAGCAACAACCTTCTGTTCTAGCTTTTATGTATGAATAATTTGGATCCTCTATTTGATATAAATAAATATTTTCTATTTCCATCCATGTCATCGATGACATTGTTAACACTGCTCCCATCTATCGTAAGCCTTGGATCCGGACCCTATATGTATACTATTATGTGGGGTTTGGCCCATAAATTATTATCTGAAATCTATACGCCTGGCCTTTATATGGACGAAGATCGTCCATGAATGATCTGCTGTATCAACCCATACCAGCCGGAAACATCTCAATATAAGGTGAGAAGGGGTGAAAAGACCTTATACTGTTAGTTATTTATACCACCACCATCATCATCAAAGCATTATCTATCAGCCAAGCTTTCTTTTTTCTTTTTTCTTTTTTTTTATTTATTTTTTTATTTTTTTTAAAAAAAAGGATCTGCCATTAACTTTGAACAATTACAGCCTAGCCCATTTGGGAGGGAAACAGGGAAAAATATCCTGCCCCACCTATTATATACTATACAAAGAGGGGGCCCGACCACCCCCCAAAGATCCAGGAACCCAAGCAAAACAAAAGAGCAGATGGCAATGGGGCTAATTTTGAGGCTTAAACGCATGAACTCTGATGGCCCCTAAGCCCGCTTTATCTAGGAGAATCTGGCTTCTCGTGACGCGGGGCAAGGAGGAGATGTTAGGAAAGAGCCTGTTGTTTTGCAATTTGCTACCAAGCTTAGGCAAGCTGTCGGCCGGCCCATTAGCTTTCCAGAGAATGTGAACGATACAAAAGGAGCCCCTACCAACGAGGGAAAGGATTCTGGTTAGCCAATAAGCCCACTTCCACGAGGGGTCACAATTCAACTGTAGACAATGCACGACCCAATTGGAGTCGGATTCCAGGATAACATTTTGAATGCCCATGTCTAAGCAGAGAATGATACCATCGTGGACTGCCCTCAATTCAGCCAATTTTTTTGACATTACCGTACCCGTTGGCGAAGGAGAAGATCACATTACCTTAGTGGTCACAACAAATTCCACCACCACCAGCAGGGCCAGGATTGGACAAAGCCGAACCATCGACGTTTAACTTAATAAAGCCCTCTCTTGGTCTGATCCATCTGACGATTGAAACAATGCTAGAAGGCCTGGTAGCTCGGAGCGTAAAAGGGGCAGCAGGCTTGGCCTGGGAAGCAGGAGGCATTGCGCTAGAAAATTTTGGGAAAAGGTGATCAGCCACCATATCACCCTTGAGAGCAACACGGAAGCAAAGGGTAGCTTGTTGTTGAACCTAGCTTCATTTCTTGCTTTCCAAATCAAGCTTTCATTATACCTTAGGACATTAAAGCTTTTCTTATTATATCCATCCAACACCTTTTGAGCTTACCCCTGGCACTTTTATACTTCCTCAACTTGTACCAACCCATGTCTCTAACTGGTGTGGTTCTTGATCCTAATACTATGTGCGAACAATCATTTTCCAACCATGATTGGGACCCAATATGAAGTACCCATCTGAATATTATTTGATTACGTGCCCTTGGGTCCTTTGCTGCTGGTTTCATACACCAATGGGAATTGGAATGGGTTTTGGAGGGGTTTAGAATATCAGATTGGAGGCTCATGTTTGAGTCTACAACCAGATTTAGGTAAGTAAAAGCATGGTTTTTCAATAATAAACATAATTGAAAAATGCTGTGATTCAATTGTGATGTTTTTATGCCATCTCAATCCTGCAATGAAAATGACTTGCCTCAAAAATCAAAGTTGATACAACCCAATATGAATATGGAAGTTTTTAGGTGGTTCTTTATTATTTTTCCAAGTATGATGACCTACCTAGTTGTCAGATTGACCATATTTTGGAACATCCCATTTTCATGGGTGGGACTAGCTTGCTAGGCTGGTTGGATGTTATACAAAAACCATGATGGGCCTTGCACACAACTAGGTGGCTGTACAACTAGTTCCTACTAGGAGAGTGGGTACTGGGCGCACAAGTTTCTCATGCAGATCATATAAAAGGGAATTATATGATCTATGGCCTATGTTTCTCAAAACCATTGATCTGATAGGTGCCACTTTTGATATCTAAATTGAAACTTAACTAATTCTTCAATTGGCAGACTAAAAAATGAACTATTAGGAAGAGAAATGCATGATTGTTGAATATTCAACTAAAAAGAACAAAATTACATTCACAATCATCAGCAGATGATCCATTCATTGTGGGGTATCAGATCAAGGGTCTGGATAGCATAAAACTACAGAATATTTTTATATGGTCCAGTAGAGGATCATATATAACTTTTCTTAAATCTATAGCAGGACGAATTTTTACAAGTGGGGCCGCGTAGAATATCCGGACTGCTGCTCTGATCTGCCTCATTGCGCCTAAATAGATATTCACCTACGTGTAAACGTTATTGATCACTTGCTTACAGTGTTGTCCGTGTGGCCCCGCTGTGTTGCATGCACACTATCAAATCTGTGCACCAGGTAAGACCCACCATATTCAATGGATGCTCCCGAAATGAGGTGTCCAAATTCATATAATAACCCAGGTATGTATTTGATGGTGGGGAATCCTGGACGAGGTTGGATGCCATACACATACCTTGGAGGACTGACTGCGACTCATGGTGAAACTAGCAGCTTCAATAAAAAGCAAAACTTGATAGCTTCTATCTTTTTAACTTGGGGATATATAAGATTTGATTGGGCCATGTGCTCCTGCCAAGCATTGGCCACACAAAGCAAGTCGAAAAGCAGTTGAGTCAACTATAATGACACAAGGATGGACATGATGAGGTTGATCACCGTCTTCCTCGAGGATAACTACTTCAAATCAACGAAACTTTTCTAAACTTCTCATGGTGACTTTTCGAATCCACAAGGAAAAAAGTAAGAAAATAGAAATAATATTCATGAAAATTCATAAATTAATTAATAATTATTTAATGTATGTCATGTTACATCATTAATATAGAAATAAAAAACCAAAATTCGTAATTACCAAAATTAGCAAAATCTTAACTCTAATAAAACCTTAATTTTAATAAAACTCTTCTAAAGCTTAATTTCTAAAAATAAAAATTCTAAATAAATTTTTGCTAGAAGAGTCCTAGCATGGTTGCTTGTAAAAAAGAAAAAAAAATTTAAAACTTTAGAAATAAAAAATATTTAAAAAATCGAAATTACTAAAAATAGTAACTTTTCTTTAAAAATTATTTGTAGCTGAAAGTGCGCATTTTCTGATGAAATGGACAGATGTGACCCACTTTGTAAGTCAGTTCACCTTGGATGGAAGCGAATTAGCTGGTGTAGGTGCGTGTCGTGCGAAGACGAGCGCTGACACTCCTCGAGCTCCAAGTTGTACGAAAAGTTCAAAGGAGATCAAAGTTACATGGGCTCCACAATGATGTATATATTATATCCACACTGTTCATCCATTTTTAGAGATCATTTTAGAGTACTATCCAAAAATTGAATCATATCAAAAGATCAACTGGACCATACCACAAATAGCAGCGGAGATATTTCACCGTTAAAAATTTCATAGGGCCCACAATAATGTTTAGTTTCCATCCAATCTGTTCATAAGGTCACAAAGACCTGGATGAAGAGGAAAAACAAATTTCATATTGATCCAAAAATTAAGTGAACCCCAAAATGGTTTCAATGATAGACGTTCAATCCCCCACCGCTTTCTTCAATGTGGTCCACTTGATCGTTAGATCTATTTTATTTTTTGTCTCAAGCCTTACAACGAGCTCAAAAAATGGATGGATGGTTTGTATATAGCACATACCTCATAATGGGACCCACAGAACTTGTTGACACCGGCTATATAGCTGATGTGTAGCACACCAGCCAATCTGCTTCTACCTTGGATGGACCGTTTCAGTAAAGAGTGATAGGTTGTGCGCCTCATAATGATATCTGGATAAAAACTTACGAGGTCCACCTTCTTTTGGTCCAACCATGCCATGACTATCCGTGACATGTTTTACATCATATAATCTCATCTCTTGCATATCGCCCAATCAAATTCTGCCATGTTGGTCACCGTGCAATATGTCCCAATCTTCCCACTATTTTGGGACCCATATGTCATATTCAAAAAGGCATATGTACACCGAAGTTGATTGCAGGGTGACCTGCCACCATCAATTTCTGTGGTGAGGTAAGGTGCTACTGTGTTGTTAAACCTATGTACTTCCAAACATAGTTTGGGTGCGTCCATCTCTGGGAGCAACAGGTGGCCCAATTAAATCTAACCATGTAGGATCACCCAGGCAACCCACGCCCCATTTATAACTATGCAAACATAAGGGCCACTGATGGTATATATGGCTAGATCGACTGCAGAGCTTTGTAGCTAGATTAAGCTTGGCCTACGAAGCTTTGTAACTTTAGCCTAAACTGCAACGCAATGTGGGACCACTCTGAATTGTGGGTTCTGTGGCAGATTTGTCCATCTGTTTAGGGTATGAGCCCAGAATTAAACTATATCCAAAGCTTGAGTGGACCACACCACATGAAAAGGTGAGAATTGAACACCTATCATTGAAAACTTTTTAGAGCCACAAAAGTTTTAGATCAAGTTGATATTTGTATTTTGCCTTCATTCATGTATTTATGACCTCTAAGAATAGGTTGGATGACAAATAAACATCACCATGATCTTTAAGAAAGTTTCAACAGTGGACCATGGCTCAATCAAATCCCCTCCCAATAAGATTTCCTGTGGTGTGATCCACTTAAGCTTTGGATATGCTTCAATTTTGGGTGCATGCTTTAAAATGATGGATGGAGTGGATAAGACATACGTATACCGTGGGCTCCATGGAGTTCACAAAGTATTGAGTGACGCAATCCTTTTTGGAATTGTGCATGCCATGTAAGTAGGGGTGTACACAAACGGGGCTAGCCCGGTTAGCTCGCTCGACCCGGCCCGAAAAAGCCCGACTCGGCCTGACCCGGAACTGAGTTCGGGTGAGGACGGGCCAATTTTCTAGGCCCGAAAGTGAGTTCAGGCCGAGTTCGGATACCTCCCAGTTCGGCCCAACTTGATCCGAAATCCGATTAGCCCCGGCCCGACACATGTATAACTGTATTTAATTTGTATAAAATGTTTTATTTTATGCTTTGTCAAATGTATGTAAATGTCCTGATTAGTTAGATTTTTTGTGGAGTCTATAGTTCAACTATCTAAACCGTTGATCAAGGGCCTTGTAATGGGACGCGGATTACCTGTCAAAGCTCTTTCCATGAACTTGCTGTAAGGTTCGAAACTTGCCCGAACTCGAAGGTTCGAAATTGGCCCGAACTAGGCCCGAACTCGCACCGGGCCCGGTTCGGGCTAGAGATGTTAGTCCGGTGACCAGGCCCAATCGAGTTCAGGCCTTGTGTGGCTGTTGAACGGACCTGGACGGGCTGAGGCCAGTTTGACTCGGCCCAACCCGTGTACACCCCTACATGTAAGGACTCGGATTAGTTGCCACCCAGGCTGGCGGGTGCGACCCTGTGCAGGTGTTAAACATTTACACCGTCTATCTGTTTTGGTAACTTATTTTAAGGCATGGTCAAAAAATTAGGCAGATACAAATTTCAGGTGGACCATGCAGTACGGATTAAATTACCACCGCTTAAAACTTTTCGAGACGATAAAAGTTTTGGATCAATGCTGCTATTTGTGTTTTCCATTCATCCTGGTTTTTGTAACCTTATCAACGGGTTAGCTAGATGGTAAATAAACACTACAGGGTCCTGTAGGCAGTTTTTAATGGTAGTCATCCAATCACCACTGTTTTCCTGTGGTGTGGTCCACCTGAGATTTGGATCTGTCTCATTTTTAAATACCGTGCCATAAATGATATTGAAAAACGGATGGACGGCGTGGATATATAACCATACATAGAGGTGGGCCCCACGTCAGGGTCGCACACACCTGGCTGGATCCGGGGTCCCAGCGAATCCGCGTCCGCAATCTACTAAACCGTTTCATCACGTGGCCACCTCATGTTCCCATTTCGATCCAAAGTTTTGGTGGTCCACATCATGTAGAACTGAGCCTAAAACCTTTAAAATTATATGGCGTGGCCCACCTAAGTTTTGGGATGGCCTGATTTCGGGTTGTCCACTCACCCTGGTCTGCTGCATCTTTCGAGTGTATTTGATGGCATAGGTTAAAAAAATAAATAATAAAATAAAATAACATAGGTGGCCCCTCATGCAATCCAGAAGATTTTAACGGTGGGCGTCCCCATCTCAACCATCAGCTATAGTGTGGCCCATCTGAGTTTTGGGTCGGTCTGTATTTTGGAATCCATGGACAATATAAAGAGATGCAAACGATGGAGGGATGGGATATCGTGAACAATAATCAATGTGGGCCCCTCATTTGCATGGTATGTTAGCTTAACCATACAAGGCTTTGTAGGTGACCCTGGATCATCATATAATATCCCAGTCATTGCAATTCCACGCCGACTTGCACCTTGAGGACGCGGATTGCGTCCTACCCCCGCCCGGACTGTAATTCGTCCGGGCAGGGATCTGTGGGGCCCAACGTGATCTGAGTGTTTAATCCACGCCGTCCATAGTTTTTCTCATATCATTTTAAGATAAAAACCTAAAAATGAGTCAGGTACAGAGCTTAAGTGGACCACAAAATGCGTATTGAACTTCCACCATTAAAAACTTCTGGGAGCTGGATAAGTTTCAGATCAAGCAGATTTTTGTTTTTTCACTTCATCCACGTCTACATGACCTTATTAATAGGTTGGATGGTAAAAAATCACCACGGTGGCTGTTGGAAAGGTTTCAACGGTGGGTGTCATTATCACTGCAGCTTCCTTTGGTATGGTCCACTGGAGATGTGTACCTGCTTCATTTTTATGATAATATATTAAAATTATCTGATAAAATCTATGAACGGTGTGGATGAAACACTTACATCAAGGTGGGCCCCACAGATACCTGCCCGGACGGATTACAGTCCGGGCGGAGGTAGGACGCAATCCGCGTCCGCACCTTCAACACAACACGTTAACTTTAAAGCGGTTGGATGAAAACTTAGGGACCATCAACCTTCAAACATCCAATTTCTTAAGTAAATTCAATATCCAACCCTTTAAATATATTATATTTACAATTAGGATTGAATACGTAAAATTCAGCTCTATTAACTAATAATTTGGTACACACTATAAAACACAATTTTTACCCGCTGATAAATTTCAAAATAAGAGTGGTTGAATCAGTTAGTGAATTTGAATGATTTTCTTATAATGTAATATTCATGTGGGGAAAAACCTATTGGATGGTTTGGATGTTACACACGCATGAAATTGTGGATGTTATCGACTGACTGGACTGTAACATTTGAACCTACCGGTTGTACTATAACTAAAGAAATGTCGGCCGACTTAAGGCAATGTGGCGTTTAATGCAAGCAAAAGCCAACTGGATGGAAATTGTAGCGACGACTCCGAAGTCATGAACAACAATATTAAAGTTCGTTGTGGTTGTTGGGGAAGCAATAGAATCCAATGGCTAGGATTTTGGAAGCTGTGGCTGATAGTAAAGTGTTTCATGTCTCGGGAGGCTTCTTCTTCCTATTCATGATTGTTGTGTCCATCTCAATCATATCTATGGTTATCTTTGCATGTGGTGGATCAAGTGGAGGTGGGCCACGTGACAGCCGTGAAAGTTGTTGTGGTGGTGGCGGTGATGCTGGTGGTTGTGGTGGCGGTTGTGGCGGTTGCGGCGGCGGCTGCGGCGGTTGAAAATAGATATCTGTATCTTGACTGTGGATGAAACTTCGTATTTGAGTTTTATTATTTTAGTTGAGGTTGTCAATGGGACGGGCCTGCTGTGGGCTTTCGGCCCGGCCTTATGACGAGCCGGGCCTAGTTTGGAGTGTCGAACCCAAGGGCCAGGCTCAAACTTACAATTCAAGCCCATTTATCAATCAGGCCGGGTCTGGAGCCTGTCAGTATGACCCAAGTCGGGCGGAGTCCATTAGGGTTTGCAAGGGCAATTTTGTAATATACGCAATTCTCATTTACTCTTCGTATCGCTCCACCTTACACACCCATCTCTCTCTCTCTCTCTCTCTCTCAAACCCTTAGCTCAACCTCGGGTGCTCGAATAAATGTTTTGGGCCGGGCTTGCAATGGTCGATGTTGGTCTCTCTCTCCTCCTAACCAACCTCAGGCTTGGGCTCGAGCTCAGTCCTAAAATGACATTTTGAGTTGGGTTTGGGCCAGAGCCAAATTTGGGCCGGACTTGGGCTGGGCCTTAACCCAACCTATTGACGTGGGGTATGGGCCTTAAATCCAAACCGCCCAAAGAGTGGAACCACTTTTAGATTGGTCATATACTCAAGTTGAGATTGGTTAATTAGATAATTGTGACCTATGATCAATGAACATTTTTTTATTAATTTGGATGGTTTACTACTTTTTTATTTTTAGTTCTATAAATGTCCAGCAATGGACTGGTTAAGATCATACTTCCAGTGTAAATTTTAGTATGTAATTCATCTAGAGTGGGTCACTATTTGGGCGGTTCAGATTTCAAGTAGATGCCACGTGTACAGTGGAGAATCTCAACTGTATCTCAGCCACAGAAACTTCTCAAGAGGCTGGATTCATTACTAACGTGAAAGTTGACCTGGGGCCCACCATAATATTTTAGTGACATCTATACCGTCCATGTGAAATCCCTAATGTTGTCTTTGGGGCCCAAAAATCCAGCCGATCCAAAACTTCGTAATGCGTAGGATTTCGAGCCATGGGTATTGTTTGCTACGCTACAGTAAACGTTTGGGAAGGGTACGCCATTAATTAAAAACCTTCCAGATTTTGTGGGGCCCACTTTGGTAATCCACATATCAATGAGGGACAGCCCAAAAGCTGAGATTGATTGAACGATCTTCAGCGGTTATTATAATCTTTTGTTGAATTTTGCATTTGGAAGCTGCTTTTTGTCGGGAAATGATCACAAATGTAGCAATTATAGTATCTTCCACCTGTTTGCGGCCCACCCTTGATGTGTATATGAAATCCAAACCGTGCATCAGGTGTGCCACCTGATGTGGACCGTTCATCCCAAGAATCATCTCGGTGCAAAATCAAGGTGGAACACATCAAGAGTAGAAATGCACAATTGATCACTGGGTTGGATGACATCATACACAACACGGTGGACCTCACATTCGATTTGGAAGTTGGTGGGCATCCCCTACCCAATGGCCCCATTGTTTCCTTTGGTGTGGCCCACCTGAGTTATCGATGAGGGATAGCATCAAATGAATGGATTGGATGGCACTCAGGGTTCACACAGATGGAACTGATCATTCCCTTGTAAGATAGGAGATGTGCGTGCAAGACGACTACAACGTGTCCACGACGGCTGAGAAGAGAAGTACTTTGATACTCGGTTGAGCGTGATGGTTCATACACGTGCTCAGAATGTGTCATTCGGTAACTGAAATGACAAATTAGCTGTCCGATTTATGTACACTTGATGGATGGTTAACATGGATAAGCCAGTGGTACTAATTCAACGACCGAAGATTTGGATCGCCCAATGGTTTTTGGATGGTGGCCCATCTATAGTGGTACAAACTACATGGACGGTTCGGATCAACCTAGCACATTTGGTAGTGTGCATCAAGGGAAGATGATAGGGAAGAACATGAACATGGTAGGGCCATCTCGCTACCGTACATGTGGTAGTGGATGTCAATCAGGACTACCAATTTCATGGGCCCTACTAACCAATGGTGATCTATACCGTTCTTACGATGTTCTCCATGTTTGGTATGGGAAGCTTTATAATAAATAAATAAATAATCATGTCTCAGAGGCTGGCTTTTTCTGCCCAAACTAGACAAGTCCCATTTTCGATTGGTTTAATTTGAGTTATGATAGGCAGCTTGTACAATTTCCGCACATCAAGTGTCATGCTCTGCAAGAGTATCAAATAGCTCCCCTCTCAGCTCCTTTCTGATAGGGCTGAAAGTTGGGCGGGTTCAACCCGACCCAACCCGTGACCGACCCGACATTGGGTTGGGCTCGCGCAGGATATTTCGGGTTCAATCTTAAGCTTGGGCTATACAAACACCAACCCGATAAAACTTGGGTTGGGCTCGGGTTGCCCAACCCAATAATTGAGTGTGGATCGTTTGTGTCGAAGGCACATTAGTGATGTCGAGTCTCATTTGTCCACGTCATTTCCAAGGACTCAAGCTAACAAGATATGCTAGATTCCTCTCTCCCAAATGGACTTCATGCTATGCTACATGACTGTTAAAGGAATAGTTGTCTTATATTTTAGCTTGTTTTTTTAAAGAAAAAAAAAAAGGTTCTTTATAATGAATAATCACATATATAATTAATAAATTTATAGATACAAAAAATAAGTCCTATATTAAAATATAATAAACTAATGTAATAACGAAAATATTAGCGCATATATACCCGATCAACCCGACCGAGCCCGCTTGGGTTGAGAATTCCCAACCCGAGATTGGGTTGGGTTGGGTTAGGGTTGAGGTATAGGAACCTTGGGTTGGGTTAGGGTTGAGCACCAACCCGACCCAAACCCAACCCACCCGACTTTCAGCCCTACTTTCTGAGGCAGTCAATCCTTCGATGTAATCCATCACATTACCACATCAACAGCCCAAACCAACAGGAATGGCTGAAGGGCCCACATAAAGTGGACCCAAAACACCTAACTCATTGGACCTTTCTCTGAAAGGATATTGGCTCCCAATAAAAATAAAGGTCTTTTGACATATATACCGCTGCCTTTGGAGCATACCTAAATAACCCCCCTACCTTTTAGGTCTGCCTCGATGAATCCAAAGCCTTTTCTATTAGTCAAAATAATCCCAGCCGTCGTTGACTATGTGTACCATTAAGTGTTTTTTTCACATGGATGTTCTAGACCATTGGCCAATGACATGGATCAATCGACATGGGTCCCACGTGATGTCTATTGATTGGGGAATGTGCGTGAATCTGCACCCAATCGTGGGAAAGGTCTAGATTGCATTGTCTAGGTAGGTCTAGACCATTGACCAACAGTTTGAATTGATCAATGTTAGCCCGCCGTAGAAGCTATTGATCAGGTAAACCTGTTGTTTTTGAGTAATTCTACATTTAAAAACATACAAGAGAGGTAACTGGTGTTTTCATTCCCTTATTGGAGACTATAGGAAAACAGTCCTTTCCTTCAGCTTAAGGCTACAAAAAATAAATAAATAAATAAACCAATTGAGGGTATTTGTCTGTAGTTTGAAAAGGTGTGGATTTATTTACGAATACTTGAACGGTAGGGCCGTGTGTTTAGAAGCCCTAAAATGAGAATAATGAAAGATCGATAGAAAAAGACGAGCGAGAGAGAGAGAGAGAGAGAGAGAGAGCAAGCGGCAACAGCAACTGAGAAGCATCAGATTCATAGGATCCCTGCAGAAGTGTGTTGGTTATGCCAAAGAGGTAACTGATATCCACGAAATACGAAAGAAGATAGACGATATCAAAAGAAGGCTCTATGAGATCTGCGCGAACAGATCAGAGTACAGTATTGAGACCATATCAGTTGGTGGAGAAGCTTCAAGTTCATCGAATCAAGGTCAACCACGGAAGGAGGAGAGGCTCCATTGTTGAGGAAGCGAATGTCGTGGGCATTGAAGATGAGGCAAAGAAAGTGGTGGGACGTCTGATTGAAGGAGAAGACCGTGAGTCGGTCGTTTCAATCACAGGTACGGGTGGAATAGGTAAGACTGCTCTCACAAAGAAAGTTTACAATAACATCAATGTAAAGAAGAGTTTTGATTTCCATGCTTGGGTGCACATGTCTCAAGAATATCAAGTGCGAGAGCTTTTACTGAGTATTATAAAATGCTCTAAGACGCTTTATGGGGAAGAAATGGAGACCATGCTCAATGAAGAGTTGGCACAGAAACTCTGGCAGCACTTGAAAGAGGAGATATCTGGTCGTGATTGATGATATATGGATTAGAGAAGCTTGGGACAGTTTGACTGCCACATTTCCATATAGGATGATAGAGTGGTGCTTACGACTCGCAAGAAAGACATCGCTTGTATGCAGATGCACAGAGCACACCCCATGAAATGGGTTTCCTAAATGAAGAGGAGAGTTGGGAATTGTTTTGCAAGAAAATATTTCTAGGAAATATTCATCCCACATGGCCTCCAATCTAGAGAAGCTAGGGAGAGAGATCGTTGCAAAATGCCATGGATTACCTCCAGCAGTAGTCGTTCTAGGAGGTCTCCTATTGAGAAAAGATAAGTCGCCAAAGGAGTGGCATAAGGTGCTTAAAAGCATTGAATGGCGGCTAAATGAAGGTGAAGATCAGATCTTGAGCATATTGGCCTTAAGCTTCCATGATTTGCCTCATTAGTTTAAACCCTGCTTTCCTTATTTCGGTGCTTTACCCGTAGACTCTAAATTCTCAATGGATGATTTGATTTCCCTATGGATAGCTGAAGGATTCGTGCAAGGGGAGAAGAAGAATTGGAGGATGTCACAGAGGATTACTTACAAGAGCTTGTTGACAGAAGCATGATTCAAGTGGCAAAACGGAGGACCAATGGAACAGCAGAAACATGCCATATCCATGATCTTCTACACGACCTCTCTATTTCAAAAGCTAAGGAAGATAAATTCCTCGGTGTGTATGGGGGCATTGGCTCTACTTCACCAACCATGGCACGTCAACTTGCTATTACTCATCCTGGAATCGGTAAATATATCTCTTAACTGCTCAACCATACATCTCCATTCTTTGTTGTGCTTCACTCAAGAGCAGGAAACTCTGAGTGAAGAACAGTTGAAAATTCTCTGGGGAGTTTCAAATTCGTTAGGGTGATGGATTTAAGGGATGCAAATATCTCTAGCCTACCAAATGAAATTGGGTATCTAATCCAACTGAGGTACCTATGCCTCGGGAAATAAGTTAAAAAGTATACCTCCTGCCATAAGCCGCTTGTACAACCTTCAGACGTTGGATCTAAGCTATACTCCCATCGGTTCACTACCTAATGATAGTTTGAAGATGCAGCAACTAAGGCACCTACGACAAGAACCAAGACCATGCCACATTGGGAATCATATGCAACCCTATTGCTTAAGCAACCTCCAGACACTATAGCCAGTAAGGGCTGGCAGATGGATAGAAGATGGGTTGGACAAACCGACCAATTTGAGAGAATTAGGAATAAAGGGAGACCTTATTTCGCATGGGAAGGCATTATCATATGTTATCATGAAATTAGTCTGCCTCAGATCACTGTGGTTGAACGGACTGGGTAGAGAAGGCTCAATTCCAGCATTGATGTCCTTCTCAAATCATCACCATCTTTATAAGATGGATTTGCTCTGACGGCTAGAGAAGCTACCAGACCTGCAGCAATTCCCACCAAACCTTACCGAGCTATTCTTATGGATCCAGATTAGAGCAAGACCCAATGGGAACACTGGAGAAGCTGTCAAACCTTTGGATTCTCACATTAGTTGAGCATTGTTATATAGGAAAGGAAATGGTATGCTCTGCAGGAGGATTTCCTCAGCTTGAAGTTCTAGGCATCAATGTGTTGAATGAAAAAGAGGAGTGGAGAGTGGAGAGTGGAGGAAGGAGCAATGCCGAATCTTAGATATTTAGAGATTGGTGGATGTAGAAAACAGAAGATGCTTCCAGATGGACTGCAGCACATAATCACTCTCCAAGAGTTGAAATTGTGGATGATACCTGAAGAATTCTAAGGTTGAGACGGAATAAGGGAGAGGACTGGTTAAAAATCCAACACATACCCACTCTCATAGTTGAAGCCTACTGAGGATGGTGGTTTTCTTCTTCATTAATCCTGCTATAACCGACCGAAATGGACCTGAAACGTCATAAAAGACAGGTGAGTTTAGATTGTTTCACTTTCTTTTCTTTCTGGTTTGTTTGGATTGGTGGAAAACAGGATTCAACAAGAAAAGAAAAGTGCTTTTCTCTGATCTGACGGTTCCCCTCATTCACAAAAGCCAAGAAGAGGGGTGAGGAAATCAGTTTTCATTTCCAGAGAATTCCTCGGAAAAGAGTCATGTCCTTTTCCTCTCTCAAACCAAAGAAATGGAGATTTCAACCCTTTTGAGATACAACTCCCACTATTTGACCATTGACCATTCCAGATTTTCTTTGAAATCACGAATGCTCAAATAAGCAGGTTATTTAGACATTTTTTTCCACAAATTTAATTTCCACAGTTTTCCTTAGATGTGGGGTTTTCCTTTCCTCGTCTACATTTTTCTTTCAACTAATCGAAACAGGCAAACTTTCCCAAATGTAAGCTGAGTTTGAACCTAAGACCACAATGTTGAATTCCTGTGCAGGGATGTAAGAATATATTTTTGCTTTATAGCAAGTTTCTAATTGTTTATGGTCTTGTCCAGGGAACTAGGAAGTGCCCCAGGTTGGTGATGCCTGTAAGCATGTAGGGGTTGCTAACCCCACACACGTTCCTCTACATGCCAAAGCAAGTACCAACCATGCAAATACGTATGACATTGGAGCCTTGTACCAAGTTGGATGGATCATGTACATCACCTGACTAAAAACCCAGGCCAGTCAACTGTCGGGTGGGCCACATATGTACAAAAACAATTGATGGTTAAAAAATCTTTGCAAGTTCTTACATGCATGCCGTGGACTTACCATTCTTTTGTACACTTCCACCTATCTGATAGTAGATCAGCCTGGCTTTTGGCCAGATAATTTGAACTAACATGTCATATGCGCGTGCAAGGATAGCACACGCACCAGGGTGCAGAGGAGCCTGTAGCCTAGCAGATGGACTATCATAATCATGCACATACCTGTTGTACATGTTGAGAATGCCACTTGACCTGAACTGTCCAAATTGTGGGCCCCATCATGGATGGTACCTAACTGTAGAGTCAATCTGAACGGATGATTCTCTGTATTAGGTGATCATCAAATAGAGTAAAAAGGCAGTGGCCAATGGTTCAAATTTAGTAAGCAAGTCCACATAGTGGATGGGCATTTGAAAGAAAGATTGTCTAATATTGGATGGGCTACTCTCCAAAACTCACATTGAGTGGAAGACTCTAACCCATGTTATCTGTAGTTAAATGCAGTAAATTTAAAAGAAAATCTTGAAAGGTTTGCATTCAAGTCCAGAAAATCATTAATCAGATCATCCTCTCATGGCCCACCATTCTTCGTGTCCAGAAGTGGACAGTTCCGATCACAACACCCTTTGAATGTGGGCCCCACAGTGACTCATGCAGGTGACTTTGTGTTGTTAAATGAAGAACATTTCAAAATGACCCTAATAGGTTGGCATTTCACGCACACACACACACACACACACACACGCCCGCCCAAACGCACACACACACAGGCGGAAATATCATTCCTCATCTTGAATAGATTGATTCTTTGACAATGTGAGCCTACCGTTAATTGACAGTGGTAATACACGTCCCAAACATGATTCCGCCATTTTCTTATCAATTTTAGTCAATTTGTGCCAAGTGGCCCTCATATATCTTAACTCTTCCATGTTAATTTAGAGTAAATACAGTTAAGAGTGCTTAAATAGATTTATATTGGTGGCTTATACATTTGTCTTTAGCTTATAACTATATAATTTCGATTTGTACATTATTGTCACATGGGCTGCTGGCAGGTGGTGACTGGATCAGGCATTCATGGATGTGAATTCCCTGTAACCCTAATCTATGGGTGTCCACTGCAATGTCCATGTTATATCGACTCTATCCATCCATTTTCCATCTCACTTTAGGACATGATCCAATATATGAGGCAGATGGAAAACTCAGGTGGCCCATGAGACCTTCCTGGCTCCACCATGATCCTTGTATGCCATCAACCTGTTGACAAGGTGGTTTCGACTGGAATGAAGGGAAAAGGCCAATAGAAGCCTGACTGAAAACAAGTGCAGCCCCAAGGAAGGTTTCAACGGTGGGTGGTTAGTTCCCACTGTTCTTATGGTGCGGCCCAGTTGAGTTTTGAATCTGCATGATTTTTAAGATCATGTCCAAATATGTGAGGGCACAACCAATGGACAGAGCGGTTACAACATAGCCATCTTAGTGGACCCCACAGAGCTTAGGGTTACAAGGGATTCTTGTAACCGGAAGGTTGCATCCGACATTCATGGAGTACATGATGGTGGATTGGAAGAATTGGATTTGTTTCTTTCATGGTTTTCTTTCTATTTTCCTCTGTTATATGAGTATAGAGAGCAGGAAGGTAATTGAACAATATTTTTGGTTGTTTTAGCATTATGGTTGTTTTCGGCTACCACTCAATCTTCAGATCTGATAGAATGTAAAATGAAGACTATTGAGCAATGATTTTTTATGGTTTGGATGTAACTTCTTTTAATGGAGATCATTGTGATGGAATTTATGCTAGTAATCTCTCGCTCAAAGTGAAATATTAGATATAAGCTCACCAATATCAGGCATTAGAACCTGCAACGGAATATAGCCATATTGATGGGACCCATGTCAGGAACCCACAATGAATGGAGTCAAAATAACAGCGACTAGACAGCCCTAGTTATTTGATAAATGTATTTTGAACATTGTATGTGAAATGTTGCCCATTTTTATTTAAGCATCCATATGCAAGCTGCTATTTGAATTTTGTATAACACATATAGTGGGTCCATCAGTGAATGGTTTGGATCCCCTATCTACAGGTCATGTATGGTGGAGACAGGGTAGGCCAGACGGGCAATCAAACCAGGCCTCCAAACAAAATGGAGTCAAGGATGTTTGCAACAGAGGAGGATAAGGTGGCAAAAATTAGAGTTGGGAATGTATGAGAAATTAGTCTGTGTCCTCTATCAAATACCTTCAGCTTTCAATCGTAATCTTTTTTGCTTAATCACATAAATATATTGTATTATCACCTCGGCCCTCTGATAATTAGTATCGATACTCTCTAAAGTACTAATCTCTAACATATAAATAAAATTTGGAAATAAAGTTGCCTTTGTAATTTACGAATTAGTTCTGTTGAAGAAGCCTTTATCGAACAAGATGTTGGAGGATCCTTGAAGTGGGGCCGATTCTCTTCCAAATCCTTCTTAGCCATTACCTCTCCTCAGGGAGGAGTAATCTTGCCTTGCATGGAGAATGGGCGGACCATAGCTCACCTATGGTGAAAACATTTGTCGGGATAATCTTTGTATGGGTGGATTTATTTTTCATAGCTCACCTATGGTGGAGGAAATTTGTCGGGAATACCATAGCTCACCTATGGTGGAAACATTTGTCGGGATAATCTTTGTAAATCAAATAAATCCCACTTCATAAGTTGTATTTATTTTTCATTTTTCGATTTATTATCCATTGTTATAAAGTTACAAAAATTTTGAATAATTTTCTCCATCCATGTTGATATTCAATGTGTTTTGAATGGCTTGATTAGAGAGTTACATGGACAGGGGGGTTCTGTGAGGCCCTTTCCAATCACAGAAAGAGTTCACTGGAAAATGGTTTCAGTCCCTATTATATGGGAATTCAATAAGTAAAATAACTGGCAGATGGTGCGGTGTGATCAGTAGATAGAATTAGAGATTTTATAGCTAACTAAATGAAAAGAAGCATCTATCAAAGTGGGCAGTCAAAAAAAATAGCAATCCTGAAAGGTCCATGCGACATTAGGATCCATTTTTCAGATATTTGATATCCAATTTGAAACTCAGTTGGGTGGAATTGCCTTCAGCCTCTACCATCCCAAATCCACATTAAACAATGTAACGTGCATGGGGGTGTAAAAGCATCCCGCTGGCCCTGCTAACCAAGTAACATCATAATAGGATATAATACAATTCAACACACAGCTCTTAATGACCAGCAATGCAATCTCCAACTTAATTTCAAGAAGAAGAAGAAGAAGAAGAAGCACAGTTCTACACAAGTAGAATCACAGAGATGACATGTTTAAGAAAAGGAGATCTCATAATTTAAGCTGTTCGGCCAAAATGCAATGCATTTTGCGATTGAATTCGAATAAATATACGACGAGCCAAAGTGAAATTTGAAAAGATAATTGAAAACCCATGACTGAACAAAGAAACTTTTACGAACAGATATCTGTTAGGACAGTTCTCTGAGAACATGATATTGAAAAGGGTAGCATACTTACATGTACTCCAAACTCGTCTGCAAGTGGCCTATATTCTCTTTCCCACTCAACCATCATCAGACGACTGCGGCTGCTGCTGCTGCTCATTAAGTGTCTGTTGTTGCCACATCTGCTGAGGCATGAAAGGCTGTTGCACATACAAAGATTGATCCATGACAGGTTTACCCATTATCAGCCCCGGTGGGGCTTGCTGCGGAGACAAGAAGTAGTATGGAATGGCCTCTGTAGGACCTCCAACCGGCATGGCCCCAGCCATCGGGATTGATCCAAGCACCTCGTCCTTCAGCTCCTCCCTTGGCACAATGTCAACCAGAAAGTCAAAGATATCCGTCCTCGTGATTGCCGCTGCAATGTCATTCTTCTGCAGCGTCCTCCGCTTGTTCTCCTCCGTGTGATTCCATGATCGCAGAGTCAGCTCCAGGATGAACATCTCACAGGCCTTGGAGAATACCACCGGGGCCTCCGCCGAGATCATCCGCACATCCTCGTCTGCTTTCATGATCTTCTTGATCCTCGCCAATGGCAAGCTGTGGTTCTTGAAGTCGTTTGTCTGCTCGATTTCTTGGTATTGGTTCGCCCAGAACATCTGGAGTTGCTGCTGCAATTGTTGCTGCTGCTGCTGGTGGATGTGCTGATAAGCAAGCTGCTGTTGCGCTAGCTGAGCTGGCGTCCCAACCGAGCCAGGAGGGCTAGGGCCCATCATCTGGTTAGCCTGATACCCAGCCCCGCCATATGGCACTTGGGCCGCACCACTAACTACCCCCATGACTGGGAGCTGTCCATGCCCTTGTTGATCCATTCTTACTTTGCACAGTCACAAATAGGAACTTTTTTCCTTTTCAGTAGGCTCAGAAAATAAAATCTACGTCTCTGACATTGAGAACAAAACAAAGTTAATGCATGCATAAATAGCAATCTTTAATCAGAAGTAGCAAACTTGAAGTCACCTTTCACAAAGACGAAGCATCAGTTCTGTATATTATAACTGTCACGAGTGACTTATCTACTGAAATAAAAGGTGCACTCCAGTGGGCTCACAGTGGTACCAGGCAGATGAGCGGCCCACGTGGCATATGTATCACATACAATCTGTCCATCGGATGCGTCCCCTCAAGTTACCTCCAGGACCAGAAAATCAGCTCGATCAAAGAATCTGGTGGGCCAGAGCACAGGGAACAAGGTGGAAGGGGATGCTCACCCCTGATTCTCACGAGAACCTCCTTGAGTTGCAGAATAGCCTGATGTTTGTCCTGACCCTTTATCCCGATGAAGTGTCTGGATGGCATGGATTCCATATATACGACCATTGTTGTCAAATGCGATCACATATGCGCATACTGTGGATCGAATCGCATATGCTATGATGGCATATGTGATCCTGGCAAGTATGCCATGGCATACTTTTATATGCGATCGCATATGCGAGTATGCGATCGCATACTGTATATGCGATCGCATATTTCCTAATAATCAGAGTGGAAGCAAATTTTTATTATTATTATTTTTTCAATTTGGAGAACTTTTGCCTATAAATAGGCACTCATATCCCCTCCATTTTCACTATTCTCTACTCCAAAGCTCTAAATCTATTACTCTCTCTCTTACTCTAATCTCTCTACAATTACTTCAAGTATGCTTATTTTTTGTATTTTATAAGTTGTGCTTACTTTTTGTAAATTAAGTTGTAAGTTATAACTTGTAAGTTGTTTCAAGTTATCCATTTATCAGTAAAAAAAATTTGCTCGAAGTTTATAATAATTAGTTCTCTTTTAATGTAGCTTGATTGTTTTGTTAAAATTTATATAATATAATATAAGTAATTAAATATATAACTTAATGAAACACTCAAACTATAATGAAATAAGTAAAATAACTCAATCCAATCATGTGTACTAATTAGGCAAGTTTTTCCTATTTTTTTAGATTTTTTTTCATTTTTTTAAAAAAATTCATTTTTAATTTTTTTATTATTTTATAAAAAATATGCCATGGCATATGCGATTGTGCGATTGCATATGCGAACAGCATATACTGATCGCATACAGAACAGCATATGCTGATCGCATACAATGGCATATGCGATTTGACAACATTGTATACGACATGACGAGCCCACCGCTAAAATCAAGGGTGTCTGTCCCCTCTCAACCTATCCCGTGATGTGGCCGACATGAATTTCTGTTAGGCTGATTTTTGGGCCCTAGGGGTAACATGAGGTGACACATCGGATGGATGGGTCATTTGTTGTAAATAGTTACGTTCCCCACTTCTGCCAAGTACCACTACAGCACACCCCAGAAATAAAGCATACATAATAATTTAAAATAATAATAATAATAAAATAGTCGCTTGCTCCTAAAATCTGTACTTGGGAGTTCTCGAATCAATTACCTACTTTGGTTAAGCTACGAGCCTAACCGAAGATTAGGCAAATGACAACAAGATGCCCAATACAAAGGGGAAAGATTACAATTTTCAAAGGATTCTAGACATGAGGCCCATCCCAAGACATCCAATTTGGCCCTCCTAAATACCTCCATAGCCAACCCATTTCGATTCCAAAAGCACTAATTATTCCTTTCCCCAATTGATTATTCTGAAAGACATCCCTTTAGCATTGCTTTCTGCCATTGGCGTTGCTTTCTGCCATAAGAGAAAGGACAGTGCCATAAAGATGAGTTAGAGACAAACAGACGGTGGTTGGGCACCACATGGAGGCGCAGGAGACTGTAAGCTGATTAAAGGAGGTTTTCAAGTACCATATAGATCCATTTTGAAAGCCTGTGAGAGGACTGACCAGGAAATTCTTTCTCATACTCACGTTTCAGCAAAAGAATTCTTTTAGAAACCTGATGGAGCAGGGCAGTGCAGCAAAAGAATTCAAAGATGTATCTTTGTCCAGTTCTAGAAAAGGTTGGTTGGAGGGGATTAGTGACACTAGGAAGCTAGTCAAAGTGGTTGCTTTATGGAAGCATCATCCTATGGGCTTTGGAAACCCAACGTTAATGGATGCTATCTTGGCAACTAAGGTGATTTCAGCAGGGGGATGGAGCACTAAGGAGCGATCTAGGAAAGGTCAAGTTTGCTTTCTCCAGGCCATTGGTGTTGGAGACAATCATGCGGAATTAGAAGCATTGAAGGTTGGGACTCAATTGGCTAACTCAACTCTTAAAACCCTTAAAAATCTTGTTGTTGAAAGGGACATAAAAGTGACTTCTCTTGGGTAGCATGTACTTCACAGATTCCTTGGAAGCAGAATGATAAATTAAAAAATTAAGAATCTTATAAGCCATAGATTTATCACTTTTAGCCTTATCCCCTCAGAAGCTACATTATGGTCGATGATCTTGCCAAATCAGGTCTGGATGGTGTTTTTTTTTTTTCATTTCTTAATAAATTTCTGTTAACCACCAAAAAAAGCATGCACCAAAAAAAGCATGCACTTTGCAGATTCCTTGGAAGCAGAATGATTATATAATAATGTAAGAATCTTATAAGCCATAGTTCCATCACTTTTAGCCCTGACCGGTTGTTCCTCGAGAAGCTACTTCATTGCGGATGATCTAACTAAATCAGATCAGTATAGTGCTTTTTTATTTATTAATAATTTTTTTTTGCCCACAAATAAAAACATCCCACAGCTGAACAGGGGCAAGAATTTTTCAACTACATATGTTATCTACAAGTTATGTGCAAAATTAGAGTCCTCTATATAACATTTTCACTAGATGTGACATGGAAAGCAACGATTGCTTTTACATAACACATCTTTCCCCTTAACTATTTTAACAAAAAGGAATTCATTAAAAAATTCCAATAAAGGATTGTGGAATTGTTTATCCTCCTATGGTATTATGGTATCAAAACCCGTACCTGGAGGATGGCTATTCTTGCCATTTGGTGGGCTGTTTGGAAGGAAAGAAATGATAGACGTCCATAGTTCGGCTCAAGCAGTCGGTTCTTTTGCTAAATATCTGATTATTGAGTGGATGGTTAATGTAATGGGTCTTAAAGATTATAATCTTCTGTTTTTGGGTTTGTAGGCTCTCGGCTCTGCTACATCAGCACCCCTGTTTTGTAGCTTGTCCTCTTTTTTAATGCAAATCCGTTACTTTTAAATATATATATATATATATATATATATATATAAATATATATATATATAATCCTTGGATATTTTTGTTTTATGTATTTGATTGAACATGGTCTGATTGAGTTTCCATAAACAATACCTAGTGAAGTGGAACGAATTTTTGTTGCATTGTCAGGGATGTAGCATAATCCTCACAAGTGTCCATCCAAAACCAAAATTACAGTATCATCTCCAACTCAGTAGATCTAGTTGATAAGGCTATCAAGCCTAATTGGGAGAACAAATATGGGGAGATCTAGTTTATTAGGAAGAGATACGAGAGATTAAGTGTGGCAGACATTCTGAGTTAGTTGATATTACTAAAATTGAATGGTTTTACTTCCATTTCTGGTGTTATAGGATTGTTAAAAATAGGAGAGTAGCTGAGAATTGTGGAAAGAAGAAAGAAAAAGTATTCATTTATTTCTGAGAAGGTTTTCCACAAAGCAGTCATCCATCGATAATATCTGCTTCTTTTTATCTTCTTTTAACTTCAGTTCATATAATCATTTTCCAAAACAATCCTGTTATGTATGATAAAAACCTTGCAGATACCACAGTTCTTCAGTCACTGTATGATCATAACCAATCAAAAACTTTACGAAATTGATAAGGTGAAATCCAATGCAAACCCCTTCCAATCAATCCAAAGAAGAAAACCCAACACCATAATCATACGAAGAACAAACCGAAACAAAAGGGGAAAAGGCAGGTTGTTTGAGTGTCAATCTAAAAATACAAGTCCAAGGGCATCCATTCTAATGCCCTCAGTGACCAGAACTATTCTGATTGGATCCTTTGAATAAAATTAAAATGATAGCATCCTTTAAATAAATCTCATTCCAGTTGGATAGGGACTAGTTTTTTTTAGAACAAAGAATGGTTTGTTATTTTTTCTGCTATTTTTGGGTTTATCATGACCTTGTTTTGAGTTATGCAGAAAGGTATTCAATAGGTAATCAGTCATTACCGTTATGGTACAGGCCGTAATGGCCATTACCATACGGGCTATAACGGCTGTTACACCTATTTGTAAAAAAGAAAAAAGACACAACAACAACACTGTAATGACCCCATAACAGCCATTAAGGGCCATTTTCCCATAATGGCTGCAACAGCCGTTACATAAGGGCCTGTTTGGATGCATGTAAGTTCTTTAAGTTGTGACTTATAAGTCACTTACAGATGAAAGTTACTTACAAGTAATCATGTTTAGATGTAAGCTGCAACTCACTTACAAGTAAGTTGATTTTTGTATTTAGATAGCTTGTAAGTTAGTTATAGGTAAAAAGTTGTATATTCACACCAAACAGAGCCTGGAGTAAGGAAGCATTCCAAAATATTATAATCACATAAGAAATCTTAGCACTAAAAATGTCATTTTGTTAAGCTCATCTAGATGAATATTTAAACCAATTCTTAGGATAAACCAATCATTAAGTGGATCATATAAATGGCCCCACAATTTCAAAATACCTACAATGTAAAAATCCTGGTAATGTTAAGATGTGCCCAAACAAAAAATTACAAGTCAATGGCCTAATACAACTCATTTGCAACTCACAAGAAGAGGAGAGGCATTTTACAATAGCGCTAGATTACATAATCAGATGCCTACTAAGATACATCTCTGTGAAACAAACACATGCTATTTGACCCTACAATATTACAGGTAGGACCCAAATTTCAGTACGCTAAGTTGTTTGTCCGATCGATCATCATGATCAACATCTGCAATATAGATGAACCCAGCCATCCAATTGGTGGCTTGTATATAAACAAGTGCAGCACATCAGTTAGGACCATGTATACCATCCAGTCAATAGCAAAAAAAAAAAATGGACAGCAACGATTGTTTATGGAAATAATAGGTCCAATCAAGAACTTAAAATGTTCATTTGGAGGGACCATAGTTGATTGCTTATGTTTTTCTTCTTAATATATCTTCGTTACTTTACAAAATAAAAAAAGTTGATTGCTTATGGTTGTAATCAAACCCTTCGATTATATGCTCCTAAACATATCATCCATGGATTGGAAAACAAATGGCTACACACACACACACACACAAATATATATATATATATATGTTCAAGTTCCAGATCCACACCGTCCATTAATTTTGTCAACTTATTTTAGGGCTTGGGCCCAAAAATGAAGCAGATCCAAATCTCAGGTGGGCCGCACCACAGGAAACAGTGGTGATTGAATGCTTACCAATAAAACTTCTTGTGTGCCACAAAACTTTTGGATCAAGCAGATATCCGTGCTTTCCCTTTATCCAGGTATGTGTGACCTTATAAACAGGTTGGATGGCAAATAAACATTATGGTGGGTCCTAGGAAGTTTTTAATGGTGGACAGTTAATCACCATTGTTTCCTGTGGTGTGGCCCACTTGAGATTTGGATTTGCTTCATGTTTGGGCCCAAGCCCTAAAATGAGCTGGCAAAACTGATCGACAGCGTGGATATACCAAAAAATACATTAAGGTGGGGCCCACTATCACAGCCTTACCAAATTGGGCTGATTCAAATAAAAGGAAAATAAATAAATAAAACAGATGCTTGTAACCCTAACTGCAGAGGGGGGGGGGGGGGGAGAGGAGACACAATTGCACCCTAGATACATATATATACACACACACACACACACACACACACACACACACACACACACACAGAGAGACAATTGTAGCTGGAGCTTTGCTGTAATGGAGATGCATTTCCTCCATATTCCCCGCCTTTCAAAAATCAGACCGTTGGCCTGTAAGTCAAGTACAGGGAAGTGACTTCTCACCCCAGCCCCTAGAACTTTCCTGGTAGTCAAGATCTTCCCAACAAGTGACTTACAGGTGAATTTCCTCTCCCAAACACCACCTGTAAGTGACTTCCTTGTAAGTCACTTCCCACTAACCCAACTTACAAGCATCCAAACAGACCCTTACCATTTTTGGATACCTTGTTGGGAAGATCTTGAATTGATCTTGTACTCATCAATATATTTGAGTTATTGAATCATGAAAATCACAAATCAATTTCCAAAAAAAAAAAAAATCCAGCTTCTTGTGCACTGCAGGGTAAGCACCACATCACATTCACCTTCTGGCCCCCACCATGGACGGCTCAACTTCTGGTTTGGAAATGAAGGGTTAAAACTAGTTCGCATCATAGAAGCAAAACCTAGATTTAAAACCAGACAATTAGAATTATCCTGGTTCAATTTTTGCAAAGTGGGCCATCTTGGCTGCCCCACCAGATGAATGGTTCTAATCACCAAGAACCACACCCCACAGGACTACAACTTCAAGTGGTTCCCAGTACTACTAACGGATCATCGAAAAAGTAGAGGTTTTTTACACTAACAAAAAAATCCCAAATTCAAATCAGAAAAGAAAACGTAAAGAAAAATCAAAGATCTTAGCAATCCACAGAAATAGGGAAAACACTCCAGAATAACCCATCAAAGGAGCAAAAATTACAATACAGTCATCAAAGAACAGGATTTTGAAGCTTCATATCAAAATCCGCAGATATGCGAATCTAATGAAAACCGAATTCCAAAACAAAATAAAAAAGGGGGAAAAAAAATCCATCGCGACATTACCTTTATGAGGGAAGAAGGGAGAATTGGAGAGAGATCGACGGGTGGCGTTTTTCACGATTTCTAGGGTTAGCGTTTTATTGCAAACGCTTCGGATCTTCCCGTGGAACTAGAGAGAGATTTTAATGTAGAAAAGAAGGGATCTTTTCTTCCTTTTCCCATCAAAGTAGGAAGCGCACCAGCTACTACTAACCGTGCGGCACGTGGAAGACCACGTGTATGAGATCCAATCCGTCCAAGTGCTTTGCTTCGTATCCATCATCGAACCCGAAAGTCGGGTCGGTCAGAATATCAGGTGGGCCACACGGGGAAAGAGTTGGGATGGCAGGACGCGGATTGCCTGCGAAAGGCTTACGCAGGAAGTTCCTGCGCTGGGAAGCTAGGTGGGCCCCACAGTGATGTTTGTGGGAAATCCACGCCGTTCATCTATTTTTGCAGTTCATTTTAGGGCAAGAGACCGAAAATGAGGTAGATCCATGATTCAAGTGGGCCATACGAGAGGATACAGTGTGGATTGAACTCCCACCATTGAAACATTCGCATGCCACAAGTTCTGTCTCGGGTTTTTCAGTTCATCGCAGTGGGAATGAGCTGATAAACGGTTCGAGTGGCATATAAACATCAAATGGACCTCAGGAAAGTTGAATTTTGGATAATTCTTTCTTTTTCAATTTTTCGTTGAACTTTGGAATGTTCAATTTGGACGGATCTGGCAACTGGGTAGGTGCATGGACGAGAAATCCACTCCCTTCATCCGTTTTGTAATTTTTTAGGATGTAAGGCAAAAATGAATCATATCGATAGTGGGTCAAAAATGTGATTATTGAATCCTAAATATTCCCACCACAGGAACTTTCCTGTTACAAATATAGGCCTTTTCATCACTGTCAAGCAATTTCATGCGTCCGGTGTTCCTTTAGTGCGGAAACATGGGTCTTAGCCTACTCAAGGATTGCCTACTCTCAAAAAACGTTTGGTAACAAACATCACCCTAATAGGCCAGTACGCCTACGTGGGTCCACCGTAATTTATGTATTTTATCCACTCCGTCCATCCATTTGATGTTTTGACCATACCATAAATCTATTTTCTTTAGGACTTTAGCCTAAAAGTGAAAAGGATCCAAGACTATATCCAAACCTCAAAACTCTCTAAGGCCCACAGCATAAGAAAATATTTCAATTATGTGTCGATTAAACATTTACCGTTGAGTATTGGAAAAAAACGGATGAACGAAGTGAATTTCTTGGGGACCCACAGGTTTCGGATCAAAAGCTTTTCTTCTGCGTTTGTTTTTCCATTCATTCCAAAATGTGGACTAGATTTTTAGCAAACATCTTATGAACAGGTTGGATGAGAAATTAACATCACTTGATTTTTTATCTACTCTATATCCATTTTAAATTTTGGACTTTAGCTCAACCATTAAAACCTCAACTAATATAGAAAACATTTACCGGATGGGGGCCACAGATTTGGATAGACCAGATATGTCATTCATGAACAGGTGGGAGAAATTAACATCACTAATGGAAAGCTTTCACTCATTATTCCAACTGTTTCCTAGTATGGTCACTTGATCTTTAGGTATGCTTAAATTTTGCCCAACCACTAAAATAATACTGGAGTACGCAATCCAGATACATCGTGTGATTTTAAGGCCCACCGTCTTTAGGCAATCCGAGTTTGGCCCATCAAGGATTGTTTATGTCATCCAATCCGTTCAACTGACACGAATGGAGGAGCAAGGTACGTTCCCACGTACCGAAGTCGATCCTCCCCCTTACCGTGGGCCCCAACCTAATTTATGTATTTTGTATCCATTCCGTCCATCTGCTTTTTCAAATCATTTTAACGAATTCGTCAAAGAAATAAAAAAAATCTAAATATTAGATGGACCATAATTTAGAAATAGTGGAAACTGAATGTTATACCATTAAAATTTCTAAATGCTGTAATAAATGTTTATTCACTATTTATGTGCCAGTAAATCCGTTGATAATGTCACATATCCTTGTATGACGTTAAAAAACAAATATCAATCATATCCTTGGATGTTTCATATATTTGGTCCTTGGAATTGAATGGTATTAGATGGGATTAACATATTATTGCACCATGATTGCATGGTGGGAAATAGCATACAATATCATGTTTGGTATACAAAGTTTTCCAAGGGAAAACACGGGATTAAGCAAAATCATGATTGGTAAACCATAGAATTATAGTCAATGTGATAAATTTGTAACTAATGTCATTGACTAGTACACATATATAACTAGAATGTCACGTGTAAACAGTGTATATAGATAGACGGCATGAATAAATGTATGCATTAATGTGGGGCCCACATGTGTAGTTGATTTCAAAATCAAAAGAAATCCTGCATCGACCAAATGCAATTATAATCCCAACCTTTCTCATCTTCTCCAAATGCTAGATGGAATTGGACGTCACCAAATGTAATTCTATTGTTATGAATTTACATTTGGATACACCGAAAATATAAAAATAAATCGAAAAAAATATTTCACTAGATTGAATTACGTATAAAATACGCTGTTCTTAAAGCGTGATTCGCTCCCTTATCAACTATTGATAGGTTACAGGCGAATTGGTTTCAAGATAAGACAAGCCTTATCAGGATCCAGCGTGCAGCAATCATGATAGGTCCACTGTGGAACGGTTTTAACGCAGCAGATCTCTTCTGGCAGACTTAGACGGTAGAGATGATCAGAGTATTCTATGATGGAGATATGGATCGTATTTGATTTGATGGAAGAGATGGTGTGTTGAGATGATGAAATCGGACTGGAATTGTCTAATTTATATAGGCATCAGGTATAGCACTGTTGCTGTGTGGTATTCAATGGTCCAAAACGTTTGAAAACGTTTCTGGTCGTTGTCAATTAATCTCAGACGTTTCTGGTCGTTAGATCAGAAGATTTGACCGTTAGATCATCCTAGCCCATCCGTTTTCGGATCGTTGTGGCTTTCAAGGTAGCTATCCGTTTTTAGAAACGGCTGGACGTTTCGGATTTAAAATTCGACCGTTCTCAATCACCTATAAAACCCAAGCACATTTCAGATTTTCAGATCCACACCGGCCTAAGGCTCTAACCAGACTCATCGCACCGAGGTCGCACCATCTCGAAGTGCAAAGTGCGTCATCTAGCGCCACTACAACCACACTGCCTCACTGCCCATGTCCGTGCCCGAGCTCGAGTGTGTGCGTATGTTTCAGTACTACGCACTGGAACACACAACTCGAGTATCACCTCCTCCAAAAACTCCAAGTAAGAATACTCTTCATAACATGTCATATAAACCACAAAAGGATTTCAACCATTTTCGATGTGGGACAAAGCACACACCACACTTTTTTATTCAAAAATTTCAAAAAGCGTTTTCGGTGAGAAAATCCCGAAATTTTGAAAAATTCAAATTTTCATTTTTATTATTTTGAAAAACCACCTATTTTCAACAAATCCCATCTAATACTTTGCGCCAAACGCTCCTTAAAATATCTTGAAAATCCATTATTCGAGAAAACATACATAATTCAAGTCAACCACAACATGGAAAATATATAGAGCAGATTATGATTTACATGGCATAAAACTTCACGAGGGACTACATTAATATTTTGTTGTCATCCACCCATTTCATTTGAACACACAGAAATGGAAGAATGGAGAACACAAATATCAGCTTGATCCAAAGCTTCAATGTACCCAAAATTTTCTCAACCGTAGAATATCAATTCATGCTCTTTTCCTCTGGTGTGGTCCACTTAGCTTTATATATAATTCATTTTTTAGTCTAAAACATAAATTTATCTGGAAAAATGAACGAACGGATTGGATAAAATATATAAATCACGGCGGCCCCACGGAATTTACTCGGTGCATCCCCTGGTAACGTCCGATCGCTTTAGTAATGATGCTGCGGATTTCCACGAAAAGCCTTCCAATGGAAGTTCTTGCTATTGGAAAATATGTGGGCCACCGTGATGTTTGTGATAAATCCACCACGTCCATACGTTTAATCAGATCATTTTAGGACGTTGGACCAAAAATTAAGCAGATCCATAACTCAAGTGGGCCGCACAACAAGAAAAACTGGGCAGGAAAATTCCTACAAACGTTTGAGGTGGATCCAGGAGTAGATTTTATTTGAAGAGCGACCCATGATGTGATACACAATCACTTGTAAGATAAGGTCATCCTACAAACGTTTGAGGTGGATCCAGGAGTAGATTTTACGTTTTCATCTACTTCCATGTGCACAAAATAAAGAAAACTAACATTTAGAACCATTAACAAGGACCACTCATTTGTAATCTTATTCAATCGTAAATATCCACTATTCAACTTAAAACGGAAAATTCACCTCAATTCAATGTTATTTATTTTTAATAATAGCGTGTTCCAAAGTAATAAGATAAATGAAACGATTATCAAACCTAACAATTAGTCAAATGCCATCTTTCCAAGTAATCCAGTAATTCATTCCAAAAATGTAACTAATCTAGTCCTAAATAAACAAAATAAAAGAAGCTATAATCAGTCTAATGCATCAAGCTCTTCTTCAGCCAAATAAGGTAAGGTGTCTGATGGGTTGTTCACCAACTCAGCCACGTCCTGCTCTTGCACAGAATGATTTACTTTCATTACATTTGTACGATTTTTCATCAATAAAACATAATCTAGCGGAGCCTAATGAAAGTTTCCAACATGGTTTATCCATATCACAATTAAGATATAACAAAAAAACATATATAGAGTGCATTCATTAGCTTTTAATTTGAATTAATACATAAAGATGTATAAATGAATCAAGTGGGATTTTCATCCACTTATTTGAGTTGGAAAATCGTCAATCCACATCCACCCTTTAAAGACGGCATCTACCATGCATGTTGGTAGGCATAGGCAAGGCCCACATCTGGAAGCAAAGCTTCTAGGAACAACTTTTCATCTGGATGGTCCCTAGAAAAACTATGCACGTGCTATTCATACATGATATTGGGTTTCACGGTCCATTGATATTTTATAGTGTATATGCTTTTCATAGCACATATGTGTCAATCAATGTACAAGTATCATGCTTTATCAAGCTTCTATATGATTGAACAATTAACAACCATAAATAAGTAGTTGTAACTGTAGCTAAATCAAATCATGCAGTAAAATAAAACATCATTTAAATAGTGCTAAATTAATCAAATCTAAATTACAAAGGTCACAACATAACATAAATCAAATATAATCAGCAACAATGATACTATCTTAATTCCAATGGAAAGAAAATATGCTGGGATCACTCACCCAAAAATCTGATGAGGTGGATTTCATTAAAATAATCGAACTAGATTCAACAGGATCTAAGAATTTCCTATGTACCAATAACAATCATCTTTCCAGTTTATATGAATTCATATGATGGGGTTCACCTTCGATTGATCGAGGTTAGAACTGGTTTCTAAATCAAGTCCACAACATGATCCCATTAGATTATTTCATATCCAACCCTTAATACAAGGTTTATAAAAGTCATAATCTCATGTGTAACTCGCTCGATTGATCGAATTGATCTCCACCATTACCTTGATATTTAAATAGCCCATTAGATTTCAAAAATCGCAATGAAATCAGTCGGTATTACCCTCTACTAGTCAGATCTCATCCACACATAACCTCCCACCTAAGAGTGTGGGGCCCACTATCATGTTCATATAACATCTCACATGTCCACCAAATGGGATGCCCAAAAATCAGGTAGATTAAACCCTAAAAATGGGGGAGTTGTACCTAAATATAGAGCTTTTTAGGTGATTGTCTATGTTTTTTTTAGTCTTTCCTACCTAACAGTTCCATCGTCCTAATTTTTTAGGCATTCCATTTTCATGATAGGACAACACATGTCCGGACAACAAGATGTCATGCCAACACCATGGTGGCTCCACCTGGAAACTGTTGGATGCCTATAAAGGTGTGTCTATTTGACTCAAATTGGGTCATGTGATATGTGTATGCTATGCTGATCAGGTGTCGAAGCTAGTGTAGCTTGATCTAAAATGAATTCCTTTGACCTCAAGAGCCAAGATAGATTGAGATATTGAAAACCTCACATCAGCCGTCTATTTAGCCACCTATTACAGAAACCAGCTGATTTGTGAATGTGAGGATTTATTTTTCTAATGAGTTCTTTTTGCCTTTTATGATCCGAAAGAATATTTTCCATCGTGGTTGTAACGATTAATAAATTATAATATAGTAAAATTAACCAAAAAAAATAAAAAATAAAGTTGCATTTATAAATGCCTACAAAGATAAACACTTACCAAAAAAAGTAAAAACATCATGTATGATCAGGTAACTGTGACATAGATGCCAAGGCCTAAAATAAGCTCTTCCTTGTCCAAAGCCTATGGCCTAGATAAAGGGAATTACACTAAAACTAAACTAAAAATCCAGTCTAGCATAGTAGTGTAGATGGACAGGATTGTATTAAGCTAATCTATTGGGCAACCGCATCTTTTTAGGTAATTGATTATCGATCAAGGCCTTTAAATATGGGAATTCCATCTTTGAGCAGTGTTCATATTAATTCGGTATATCTTTATTGTATTTATACACCATTCATGTGGAGAAAACATACAAGAAAATTATTCATAAGTTATTTTTGTCGTGCATGGTATTAGAGAAAATTATCTCAACTACTATTCTGTCTTTTTTACACCAATAACATAGAGGAATAGCCAACAAATGCAAGAGGACATTTTCATAAAAAGCCTAAAATTTCCAAGAAAAGTAGATAGCTTACGTATTTACACCCCCTACAATTGAAATATGAGAACCGAGTTTTGAAATCCCTTCAAACGATCTCCAAATCCATGGTGCCAAACGACCCCTTAGTGTATGAAAACTTTTACATGCACCTAACTGCATTTAGACTTGTACGAATCGATATCATCTATGGAGACCGTCCATAAGGTACTGTCCACTCTCCTCCACTGTAAAAATCACAGCAATCAAATGATAGTAAGCGTTCTTGACTAAACCTATATTATATAAGCAATCCTGTCCCTACTTTCTCCATGAAACTAAATGGACAGGTTGGATCATCCAGTACAGAAGATGAGTAGACCGAACCATCCTTAGATTTAGTAATTGAAGAAAGGAATTGAAGGGAGAGATATGCTCAAATCACTTGGTTAATATAAAGAAAACCATCCTTCCTATCCTTTGATGATGAGTGAGGGTACATGTCAGATCTTAAACCAGTTCATTCCTTCATCCATTTGTACCCTTGTTTTGAATTCTTCGGGCATATTGCCAATTGCAGTTCTTGGAGGGTTGTGACATGTTGCAGCACATCAGGAAGCATCTTCAATTAAGAGCATTGGCCAATCTCTTAACATCTATGTTTCGGCATTTCTCCTTCGTCCGCTACCCACTCTAATTTAAGAAATCCAATATGTAAAACTTCGAGCAGAGGAAATCCTTCAACTGTGCAAACCATTTCCTTTTCTTAATTTGAGAATCAAATTGGGTTTGAAAGCCTCTCAAGCATTCCCATTAGGTATTGAATAACTTAGAACCTATCAAGCATAGCTCGATGAGGTAAGGTGGGAAATCATACAGGTCTGGTGGTTTCTCTGTGTGTAAACCATCCATATTATGTATATGCTGATGATTTGAAAAGGACATAACTGGAATTGGGCATTCACCAACTGGAATAGGGAATTCACCGAGCAGCAGCGATGATCTAAGTCAAGACCAATTTACCAGTGGAACAGGATAATGCCTTTTTGTGATCTCCACTTCTTCCCAATTCTCACAAATTGGTTAGTTTCTCCAACCCATCTTCCATCCAGCTTCCACCCTCAACAACTGGTAGAGTCTGGACATTGTTTAAGTGATGAAGTGGCGTGTGCTTTCTGATTCGGCATTGTGGTGTTAGATCCTTATTGTATAGTCAAAGGTGCCTTACTTGTTCCATCTTCCCATATCATTCGGCAGCATGTTAATAAAAGTAGAACGTAGATCGCTAGTCTGTACCTGAGACAAAGGTACCTAAGGTGAATAAGAGACCCAATTTCATCTAGTAGACCATAGAGCTGTGTGTTTCGGATATCCATCACCCTATGAAATTTGAAACCTCCAGAATGAATTTCCAACTGCTTTTTCCCAAGCGTTTCATGCTCTTGGGTGAAGCACAAGAAGGAGCAGAGGTGTAAAGATCTTCCATTTCTTCTCCTCTTCTCTGTACCAAGCCTTCAACTATCCACAAAGAAATCAATTCAACCATGACACTTATGTATTAAATCAGTTCCATTGAGACAATAGGCCCCACCATGAAGATTGCCCTTCTAAAGTTTAAACAAAACCTACTTTGTATTGGATCTGGCATGGGGAAGAATTCTTTTTGCATGCTGTCATTACTCTGGGTTTTGCATGCTGTGGATTCTCTGGATCATAGCATGCACCTCCCAAGAGAGCCCATATGAAGATATGATCAACCGATTGCAACTGTTGATCTTTCGAGCTCCATTCATCTCGATGGAGTCGACTTGCCTGGTTAAATGTTTCACTTTTAAAACTGAAATGCTTGTAAAAAAAAATTATTAAGGTAACCTCAAGGATAGTTTGTTAAGCACTAATTCATTTTTTTTTGGACATTTTAATGCTTCAGCAGTTTCATATTGTCAATTTACAGAGCCATCAAAGGGATAGCTATAGTCATGTGAAGCTGGGAGCAAACAAGTTCTTAGAGAGGCTGCCCATAGGGAGGATAACAGCACAGAGCCAAGACCAGGACTACAAGGAGCCATCACCAGTAACCTTGTTTGAGCCTAGTGAGCTCAATCATGATTACATTCCTATTCCTCTACATGACCACCCTCACTGTCATTGGTGTCAAAAGGACACCCACCATGTGTTCCAGTGTGGGCATTCAGGGGATTGCATGGGCATTTGGTGGCATGATCTTTGCCTTGGTCTATTGTATGGCTGGGATTTCAGGTGGACACATAAACACAGCCGTGACGTTTGGGTTGCTGCTTTTTGTTCTCATTCCTTTTCCTTTCCTTTTACTTTCTTTTCTTTTTTAATGGAATGTGGAAGCACTCACCTGAAATTTCTTGACTGAAAACAGCTCTGTATAACCATTCGGGCAAGCACCATCAAAACAGCAACAGCCCTCTGGTGCCAGGAAGATCTCTCTGATGAGGGTTGTTTTCTACATGGTGATGTAGTGCTTGGGGTAATCTTTGGGGCTGGTGTGGTGAAAGGATTCCAAAAGGGCCCTTACCAGATGTTGGGTGGAGGAGCCAATGTTATGAAGCATGGCTACACCAAGGGAGATGGTTTGTGTGCTGAGATTGTGGGCACCTTTGTTCTTGTCTACACTGTCTTCTCGCCACTGATGCCAAGAGAAATGCCAGAGATTCTCATGTGCCTATCCTTGCACATCCCCCAATTGAGTTAGCTGTGTTCCTATTGCACTTGGCCACCCTCCCCATCATTCGAAGCAGCATCAACACAGGCAGGAGCCCTTGAGCTGCCATCATCTACAAAAAGGACCATGCGATGGGATGAACATTGGATATTCTAGGTAGGCCCATTCATTGGGGCAGCGCTTTCAGCAGTGTACCATCAGATTGTGACAAAGGCAATCTCATTCAAGGCCAAGGCTTAAATTCTCCATCATCATCACTCTCTCTTCTCTGGTTTTCTTTCTTTGTCATTTTCCTTGTGTAATCCTCTGTGTATGTGTGTTTCGTTCCTATGTTGTCCTTTTGGATGGATGAGGTGTGGAGCATTTTGAAGATGAACGTGGTATTGATATTGGTGATGATTATACGGTTATGCTGTCTAGTTTGCTGCCAAAAGAAAAAGAAAAATAGAGTTGTAGTCATGTGACCAAAATGATTCCTTGGAGTATGATATCTAATGCAAACTCACTGGAATATTGGACCTTTGCTCCAAAGGTTTATTTTTTATATGGCATATATGGGATGGAAAAGTTCATCTATGATATTGTGTGTCTTCTCATGCTGTTCGGTTAAAGTGGAACAAACTAATTGGATAGTCTAAACTGATGAACTAACTATCGACATGTTCAGTTTCCAACTCCATAAATTGATTGAATCAGTAACTATTCCTGAATCTCAGAAAAGATCCTGAGCAGAAGTTTGGTTTCAAACTCTAGTTCGAACAGGAGGTGTACACTATGCTAATGTGCTTTAGAACTCAAGTCTGCTGAAGTTGGTCTATTTCCCTTACTGGATGAGTAAGCTCCTTGGTCATTCATTTTGGTGCACAATGATCAGATTACACTGAATTTTATTGATAGATTGAAGAAGAAAAAAAATTTACATAAAAGAGGGGAACATCAACCTGATCTCCACAAAAGGAAAACCAAGTAAACATCAATATCTAATATTTGGTAATCCATGAATTCATTTAATCTAAATACACAATGAAAAGAAGTTACATCAAACATCATATACGTAGTTGTTTGATGGAATTTGAATGATACATAAGAGTACTATATGAGAACATTGTCCAATGACCTCTGCACACTCTCTGCTAACAGCGTAAACAAGTCATATGAAAATCATGAAAGAAGTAAATTCAACCCATCATCACCAACTTAGGACACAAATCCACCAGCCACATGCCAACATTTTATGCATGGCAACATTCTTATGTCAAATATATGTAAGTTGGAAGAAAGACACTTGTCATTTCAACTTTTATTGGAGAAAGGTGGGAGCACATCACCTATAACTTTGTTGAAATGATAAAAAAAAAAAAAAAAACATTAAAAAAAATACAAGATTTCAAACCAGCTACAAGCCTCTTCTAATCCTATTATGTCTTTATTACATCAATAACACAGAGGAATAGCAAACAAATACAAGAGGACATTTTCATAAAAGGCCTAAAATTTCCAAGAAAAGTATATAGCTTACATATTTACAGATTTTTGAAATCCCTTCAAGCTCTCCTATAATTGGTGCCAACGACCCCTTAGTGTATGAAAACTTTTACATGCGTGTAACTGCATTTAGACTTTGTACGGATCAATATCATCTATGGAGACAGTCCATAAGGTACTGTCCACTCTTCTCCACTGTAAAAATCACAGAAATCAAATGACAGTAAGCGTTCTTGGCTAAACCTATATTCTTTGAGCAATCCTGTCCCTACTTTCTCCATGAAACTAGATGGACAGTTTGGATAATCCAGTACATAAGATGAGTGGACTGAACCTAACCGACGGTCTGGATAGATGAAATGGATGCGAACAAGTCCAAAACCAATTACCTACATGGAAAGATTCCCATACACTATGGGTTGATGGTGAGCGCGGGTACGTGTCGGATCTTAAACCAGTCCTCTCCATCGTCTTTTCGCACCCTTTCTTTGAATCTTTTCGGCATGCGTCTTAACTGCAAATCTTGAAGGGTGCTGATATGTCGCAATCCATCAGGAAGCATCTTCAATCTTCTGCATTTATTAATCACCAAACATCTAAGATTCTGCATCGCTCCTTCCTCCACCCTCCACTCCTCTAATTCATCCAATTCTTCAATTCTCAAATTGTCGAGCAGTGGAAACCCTCTGACAGAGCAAACCATTTTCTTTCCTATGTATGATTTCGAGAATAAACAGAGTTTCCGAAGGTTCGGCAACATCTCCAGCGTTCCAATCTGGTCTCGCTGTAATTGGGACCCCCTCAAGAATAGCTCTGTGAGGTTAGGTGGGAACTCATGCACGTCCGGTGATTTCTCAAAGGGTCCGCCTAAATTCATGCAAAATAGATGATGATGATTTGAGAAGGATGGAAACGCTGGAATCGAGCAATTAGGACTTGCCTGTAGGTTCAATGATCTGAGGCTTGCCAGTTTATGAATGGAATGGGACAATGCCATTTTGAGATCTCCTATTATTCCCAAATCTCTCAAATTGGTTAGTTTCTCCAATACATCTTCTATCCAGCTGCCCCCGTTTACAAATTTTAGAGTCTGGAGATTGATTAAGCGATGGATTTGCATGACGTTGCTGATTTGACAGGGAAGTTCTGTCATAGGGTTTAGCAGTAGGTGCCTTATCTGTTCCATCTTATAAATATCATCTGGTAGCATGTTGACATTTGTATTCAGTAGATCGAGAGTCTGTAAATTGGAGAGGCGAGTTATGGTGGATGGTAGCCTTTCCAACCTTGTCCCCTTGAGACATAGGTACCTCAAGTGGATTAGATACCCTATTTCATCAGGGAGACTAGAGAGGCCTACATCTCGGAGATCCATCACCCTCAGCAATTTGAAAGCTCCACAGATGATTTTCAACTGCGGTTTCTCCAGCATTTGATTCCTATCACTGAAGCGCAAGAAAGAGCGGAGTTGTGGAGTGGAGCAGTTAAGAGAGATGGACTTACTGATGTCACCACAAGTAATTGCAAGTCGGCGTGCCTTTGTAGGTAATTCAGGGGCCATGTTCCCATGCACTTCCAGAAATCTCTCCTCCTTCGCTTCTGATATTGAGAGGTCTCGTAGAAGATCATGAATACGGCATTTTTGAACCGTTCCTTTGCTCCACCTTCTCCCCACCTGAATCATGCTTCTACTGATGAGCTCATCCACGTAATCCTCCGCAACATCCTCCATTTCTTCTTCTCCTCTTCTCTGCACAAATCCTTCCGCCATCCACAACTGAATCAATTGGGGGACATAGATTTCAGAATCTTCAGGAAAAGCTCCGAAATAAAGAAAACAGGGCTTCAAGTAATAGGGCATGTCATGGTAACTAAGGGCCAATATGCCTGAGATCCCATCTTCTTTGCTTTCACGTAGCCACCATTCCACACTTTTAAGCACTTTCTCCCACGTATTCACTGACTTCTCCTTTCTTGATAGGACGCCTCCTAATACTGCAATTCCTAGAGGCAAACCTCCACATTTGGCGACCATCTTTCTCCCTAACACTTCCAGATTTGGAGGGCACGTAGGAGCAATATTTCCGGGAAGTGCTTTCTTACAAAACAGAGACCAGCTCTCGTTTCCATCCAGCAAACGGAGTTTATGGGGTGTACTCTGTGGGTCTGCGTGCCTTGCTACATCTTCATTGCGAGTCGTGAGCAGCACTCTGCTGCCATTTTCTGTATCTGGAAATACAGAAACCAAACTGTCCCAAGCTTGTCTACTCCATATATCATCGATTACCACCAGATATCTCTTCCCTTGTATGTGCTGAGAGAGTTCCTGACGCAAGTCTTCCTCACGCGTCTTCTCCATTTCATCTAGTTCGAGGGCTCTAAAGCATTTTAAAATGCTCAGTAAAAGCTCTCGGACTAGATATTGTTGAGATACATACACCCAAGCACGAATATCGAAACGCTTCTTTACCTGGATGTCATTGTAAACTTTCCTTGCGAGAGTAGACTTACCTATTCCTCCCATACCTGTGATCGAAATCACGGCACGCCGCACATCTCCTTCAGTCAGCTGCCCCACCAGTGTCTTTGTCTCGTCTTCAAAACCGACCACATCGGCTTCCTCGACGATGGGAGCCCTCTTCTCCCTCCGCAGCTGGCTTTGATTTGTAGAAGAGGAAGCTTCTCCACCAACTGATATATTGCCGACGCCGCCGAACTGTGATATGTTCTCCTTAATTTCGCGGAGCCTTCTGTCTAGGCTTGGTATCTTCTTTCCAACGTCGTGGATCGCTGGTATGTCTTTGATGCAACCAGCAAAACTAGTTAGGCATCTCATAAATCCAGCACTTGTATCTTCTCGTCGTTTCTGTTGAATGTTAAAGATGTAAGAGTCGATGACATCCTCAGCATCGTAGGCTACGTCTCTTATTTGAGTAACCCAGATCTTGAATCTTTTATTATCTCTGCCAATCCCATCGACATCTTCGAGGAAGGCACGCATCCATTCAAGTTTGGTTCGAAGCGATATGATCTGCTCACCTACTCCGAGTAGCAAATCTGCTTCCTGTGTTACAAAATCGTTCAGTTTTTGTACGGCAAACTGAACAATACTCTCCATTTTTTCTCTCTCTCTTCTTCTTCTTCTTGAGAAGGCTCTTGTCTTCAAAACAAGTCTTTCTGGAACTCGTCTTTCAACAAGGAAGATACCTACGTTGCAAAAGCGAAGGCCCTCAATTATTTCATCTTTTGCTTCTGCAAATGTCACTTGTGTATTGTGTATTGTGAGCCCCGCTTAGTGTATTGTGCTTTATCCAAGCCGTCTATCTATTTTTCCAGTTCAATACAAGGCATTATACGAGACATGAGGTATATCGAAATCTCTAGTGGACCACAACACAAGGAAACAGTGGAGATTGAATGCCCACCATTAGAAACTTTATAGGGCTCACTGTAATGTTTATTTGTTGTTAGATTGACTAGGTAACACACCCGAATGAAGAGAAAACACAAATATAAGATTAATCTAAAACTTTTATGGCTCTTGAGAAGTTTAAGAAAAGGAAGCGGATTGGCTAGTGTACCACACACCTGCTATATAGCCGGTGTATTGACGTCCATAAGTTCTGTGGGTCACATCATGAGGCATGTGTTATATCCAAACTGTTCATCCATTTTGTGAGCTGGTCTTAAGGGCTGAGACAAAAAATAAGGTAGATCTACAGATCAAGTGGACCACACTGAAAAAAAGCTGTGGAGGATTAAACATCTACCATTTAAACCTTTTGGGATCACAAAAGTTTAGAATTAATATGAATTTTGTTTTTCTTCTTCATCTGGTATTTTTGGACCTTATGAATAGATTGGATGGAAAATAAACATTATGGTCGAGCCTACGATATTTTTAACAGTGAAAATCATTATCCTGCTGCTATTTTTAGTGTAGTCCATTTGAGCTTCTCTAAAATGATCTCAAAAAATGGATGAATGGTGTCGATATAATAAATACATCATTGTGGGGCCCATATAACTTTGATCTCCTTTGAACCATTCGTACAACTAGGAGCTCGAGGAGCGTCGGTATAGCTGGTGTGTGGTACACCAACCAATCCGCTTCCTCTAGGAAAGTGGTCATTGAATGGTCACCGTTAAAAGCCTCCTAATGTTAATGGTTATTTGCCATCTAACCAGTTTTTGATTAGGCCACACAGACCCATGAAGGGAAAGCAGAAATATCTGCTGATGTGGTCAACCTGAGATTTGGATCAAGTTTATTTTTTGGTCAGGGGATAGTCGGCTTAGTACATCCAGGTGGGTCTGACGGTTAGGTAGAGTTGTACATTGACCCGAGTTGTGCCGATCTCAACTCAACTCCTTCCCACTCTAACCCCAATTTGAGTTCAGCTGAACTAGGCCTTCAAGCTCAACATGCTATAAATAGGATGTAGTTTTAGTCTTAGACTCCAACTAAAACACTCTAAAATTGTGACTTACCATAAGTAAATAGAAAACTTATCATATATAGTCGTGGTTTTCTGCCAATCTAATTTAACCCAACCACATTATTTACTAATGTTTCTAAGCCCTTTTTATGTTGGGCATGACTTATACAATTAAAAGGATCAAAAGTTATACTCCAACTAAAACGTGCTCTTTATGGTAGAAACTAAATTAAATGGGGCTTTTGACCGTCGATTTGATGGAATCTCACAAATTCAGCATGCGCAACCCAGTACAAGGTTGGTAGCCTTAAGTAGGTTTTTCTATCCCAAAATCATATATAATATATCCAAAAACTCATCCCAATCTGTGAGATATGGCTGATTTAAAGTTTGGACGGTCTGGATCATTTTCACCTCTGAATGGGCCTTCTCTGGTCCATCTTCGCCATGAAAGTGTTTGGGACCCGCTCTACATTAGGAAAAAACCAAACACATGTAAATCTCAGGTTGATCACATCATGAGAAACAATAGTCATTCACAGTTAAAAAAAAATGTGGGCTACAAAGGTTAAATTCCTAGCTGATATTTGTGTTTTTCCTTCATCCGAGCTGTGTGGCCTCATCAACATCAGGTTGGAGGGTGAATAAACATTACGGTGGACACTAGAAAGTTTTCAACGGTGGTTGTTCAGTGACCACTGGTCCACCTATGATTTGTATCTGCTACATTTTTTGGACATTGAATGTGTAAAAACAGATGGTGGCGGAGATATATACAAAGCATACATGGAAATGAGCCCCGGCCAGGGTCCCACCAACATCTCCCGATCTTGGGTCGCAGCTAAGAAGCGTCCTTGAATCAGGCACTGGAACGTGGCCTTCTTTTTCAATCAAGCAGTATTTTATAAATAATTCTTTATTTCATTGAAGTGTTATGATGACGTCAGCACAAATGATGTGGAACGATTAAACTTCAGGGCATGGAAAGTCCATGTGAGCTGGAAACAAACATCCAGGACTAGATGGGTCGACTTGGGTGCATTATTCAAGCCACTTTTATTTTTTTTTATTAAGAAAGGTCACCAACCACGACTAGACGGGTCCTCTTGGATGTATTATTAAGAATGGCCCCCCGTTTGTTAAATCTGAAGTCTAAAGCCTGAATCTGAAATCTGAAGCCCGAATCTGAAATTTGAAGCCTGAATCTGAAATCTGAAGTCAAAAAACTTGTTTGGTAACTATGGCTGAAGTCTAAAAATTAAGGACTGAATTTGAAACAATCTGTTTGTTAACAAACATCTGAAATGTCTGAAATATGTTAATTTGACACATTTGCCCCTATCTATTTCCTGTTTGGAAATGCTTTACATTATAAAGAAATTATTTCTTATTAAATGAAAATAAATTATTTTATTTTATTCAAATAAACTATAAAGTACTTAATAGAAAATTAAAATATCATTTATTCATAAAAACAGATAAAAATTTAATGATTTGCATGTATAAGTGTGGTGGCAATTTCTTCTCGCATATTAGACATAATAGTTTGTTCAAAGTTTCCAAATACTCCTACTTCAGGCATATCATTCTCTGATTCGATATTCATCTCTGAAAGAACATTTTCATAATTGTATTGTTGGAAGAGTGGATCGGAGATGGATTCCTTTCTAATGTAGTTGTGTAGTGTCATGCATGCAATAACTATGTTTCTTTGTGTCGGGAAGGAATATGGTGCCATCCGCTTCAAAATTGCAAAACGCGCCTTCAACACGCCAAAAGACCTTTCGATTACATTCCGTAACTTTGCATGCATATAATTAAAAACCTCCTCTTTACTAGTAGGCCGCCCACCACTACGAAAGTCACCCAACCAATACCGAACATTACGGTATGGTGCCATAAATCCTCTTATGAGAGTATAAGCAGCATCAACAAGATAATATTTATCTACATAAAAACAAATGAAATTTTAGCAAAATTTCAAGTTATAATTTCACTAAGCTATATAAAAAAATATATTAAATATTACCAGGAGGGGGCAACGGAAATTTCTTATTTGGATCAAGTACAGCATCCATAAGTACCCTTGAATCATGTGCCACCCCTTCCCATCCAGCTATAACATATGTAAAAATCATAAAAAAGTCATAGATGGCCATAAGAGCACATTCACCCCTTTCTCTTCCTCTGGAAGATATTTGTTTATCTGTCGGGATACATGCAGGAATGAGGGTTCCATCTAACACACCAACGACACCCTAAACATTAAAGGTAAATTGTTAATCCTTGAGTAGGATGATTCAATTATAAGTAAATATATTTATATTTTTTTATATGAAGTTTTACCTTAAATATTTGCCGAAGATGTCAGTGTGTTCTGATTTCTTGGATATTTTGATCGAATGATGGAGTGACAATCATTTCTTTGGCAAATTTTAACATAGCCAATAATACCTCATGAAAGTATTTATGCACTGCTTGTGTTGAATGTACAAATCGATTTCTTACCAATCTATTCCGAAGGTTATGACTAATTGTTATTATAAACATGGCAATCTTTTCCTCGAGTGATACATATCTACTATCAAATAACCACCTTCGAATACGAAACAAGTTATACAAACTATTAAATGTATCTTTCTCCATTCTAAACAATTCGTAGCAAACTGAAGATGGACCATCTAGCAATTCTTTTACAAAATATGATCCAGGTAATGCAGGAGAACTTGTTTGTATTCTGTTAGTAGATGTCTCTAAATAATTAAATAGCAGCTTTAATACAATAATCTTCAATAACTTCTTCTGTTCATTTGTTAATGCCATAATTCTGTCAACATCAAAAGTAAAGACTTCAATTAGATGTTTAAACAATTAACTAGTTAAAATTAACAAATCTCTTAAATAGATTATATCAACAAAAATATAAAGTCTATAAGCAAAACTAATGTCAAAACATTAAAGAAAAAGAAATAAAACTAATGTCAAAAATATGAAAAAATAAACCACACACTAATCTAAAGTCTCTATCCAAAGCTTCATATCCTCTTCTTCCTCTAGAAGCATCCACACTTCTCTATTCTCCTTCTTCTGGGTAAACGATTTTAGAGCTTTAAAGTATAATGGATCTGGTCTTCTTATTGATGACATGCTGTTTAATTTCATTAAACATTCCTTGATAGTGGGTCCTTCTGCATCTGTCTTTTCCAACTGATGTATGAGTGCATCTACATTGCTTTGGATATCCTTCTTCCTATTTGGTTTGTGCCGTTTGCGTTGATGAGCTTTTAAATCGATAAGCGGTGCCTGTTGGCATTCTTTAGTAGCTAAATTTATGTTAATACCGAGACTGTGTAAATTGATTTCATTTTCACTCATAGGTGTATTTGAAGGTATTTGAGATGACGACCCAAAATACTCCTCAGGAAGATTGTCGCTATGTGTTGTGTAGGCTTCAGCACCAGTTGCAACAAAACCTTCAAATAAGGCCCTCAATTCGTTCTCAAATGCTAGTGGTCTATTTCGGAATTGAGCCGCATTCTTATTTGCCTGCAATAAAAATATCATAAAATCATGTCTTAATTTGATGAAAGACAAATTTTTTTATAAATATATAACAAAATTTCATAATTACCTTTATGTACTCATCCCATCTTTCTTCAGGCCAATCGAATTGGCCCGTCAATGCATTGTACCCATGTCCCGTAATGCTTATCAATTTAATCCACGTAGTATACTGTACTTTCAGATAATCCCATAAATTCTTCAATTGCTTTTGATTAAATTCTTTTCCCGTACGCTTTTTCAACTCAATTATTAATTTGTTCCATGTTTGTTTGGTCAAGCTTGACCCTGACCTACCACCCTTATGTGCTTCTTCAAGACAATAATCAATAAATATTTTTTTCTCCAAATCACTCCATCTTGCCCTGCCACTATCCCTTGAAGTCATCGCTACAATAGCCTAGTATAAACTGAGAATTGTTTAAAGAAGAACAATTGGGTAAAAATCTTTTAATAAATCTACTTGATTAAAATAAATAGAAAAGACAAAAACTTAAGAAAATCATGTCAATCTTTAAAGATAAAGAGACTAAAATACCTATCGAAGAGAAATATTTATAATCCTTAATTTATAAAGATACTGAAAAAATAATCGATGATGCAATGGAGAAGTGAATGAGAAACCTGATGTATCTTAGAAAAAAATAAACGTGAATTGGTACTACACCAGATGATTTTTCGCCAAGTTTGATCTCCTTAAAATTGTTCATACAACTTGACTCGATGAGCCCATATAGGCTTCCAACGCAGAGCTTCCGCATGAAGGCTTTCAGGGGGAGCGGATTGCGTCTGGACAAGATATCAATTGCAACGTAGCTACTGACAATACTCTATGACCCTGCATGGAGTATTTTTGATTTATCCAAGCCGTTCATACATTTTTAAATATCATTGTAGAGCATTATAAGAAAAATGAGAGATATTAATATCTCCACTGGAGCACACCACAAGAAAATAGTAGAGATTGAATGGTCACAATTAAAAATTTTCTAGGGCTCACTGTAATGTTTATTTGTCATCCAACTTATTGGTTAGGTCACGCACACCTGGTAGAAGAGAAAAAAAAATATAAGCTTAATTTAAAACTTTTGCGGCCTTTAAGAAGTTTTTAATGGTAAGTGTTCAATCACCAATCTTTCCTGTGGTGTGGTCCATATGAGATTTTTAAATATCTAATTTTTGCCCCAAACCATGAAATGATCTAAGAAAATAGATAGATGGCATGGATGAAACAAATACATCATGGTAGGGCCCACAGAGCACCAACTATCAGCCACAAGCCGGTGGCGTAGTAAGTAACCGTCCGTATTGTATCCAAGGGACACGTTTCTGTAAAGGCTTTCGCAGGAAGTTCCTGCGCAAGGATACTGGGTGGAGCCCACCGACATGTTTTTGATAAATCCAATTCGTCCATCCGTTTTTCGAGATCATTTAAGGACTTAAGATAAAAAATTAGGTATATATAGAACTAAGGTGGGACACACGAGATGAAACATGATCATTCAGTGAGCACTGTTGAAGCATTCTTATGCCCAAAAAATTATTGTATCAGTCTATACTTTTAGTTTTTTCACTTAATCCCATTGACAATGACCTTATAAACGGTTTAGATAACCTATAAACATCAAGGTGGAGCCTGGGAAGATTTCAACAGCAGAAATTTCTTTCCTTAATTTTCCCTCTCGTGTGACCCACTTAAGCTTTTTATCCCCCTCATTTTTTGTCCCACGCCCGAAATGAGATCTCAAAACGGATGGACGGAATGGATTTCTCACATACATTGTGGTGGGCCCCACCAGATCATCCTTGCAGAACCTTCCGTAGAAAATCCGCGTCCGTATCCAAATGGCGTCTTTGAAGAGGATTCGGACGCGGATTGGCTACTCCCCGACACTGCCAATGGTCGTGGTCGAGTGCTCATGTGACCCACCATGATGTATGTGTTTCATCCATGCCGTCCATCTATTTTTAGGGATCAGTTTACGGTATGAGACCAAAAATGAGGTATATTCCAATCTTAAGCGGACCACATTACATGAAACAGTGTTGAATGAGCGTCGACCATTAAAAAACATTTTGTGGCCATAAAAGTTTCAAATCAAGATGATTTTGTTTTTTTCTCTTCATCTGGGCCTGTATGACCTAATCAACATATTAGATGTCAAATAAACAGTACAGTGGGCCTTAGGAGGATTTTAATGATAGATATCCAACCACTATTGTTTTCATGTGGTGTGGTCCACCTGAGATTTATATACCTCTCATTTTTGGAATTGAGTCATAAAATTATATGTAAAAATGGATGAACGGAATGGATGAAACACACACATCATGGTGGGGCCCACAGAGCACCGACCATCAGCCTCGGGGCTTGTGTCAGGGGGAGTAGCGAATCCGTTTCTGAAGAGGACGCGGACTGTGTACTACCCGCGCCCGTCCTTGGCTCCAAACGGGTAGATCTGTGGGCGGGCCCACCGTGATGTATATGTACATCCAAATCTTCAATCCATTTTCTCAGATTATTTTAAGGCATGAACATAAAAATGAGGCTGATCTAACGCTCAAGTGGACTACACCAAATAATAATCATGGTTGCATTAAAATGCACCAGTTGCATTAAATGGAAGAGTCATCTGTGATGTGGTCCATTTAATCGTTGGATATGACTCATTTTTGTTTTGATGCCTTAAAATAATATGAGAAAAGGGATAGAGGGTTTGGATGCCCACAGAGCTAGGGACGGGGGTAGTACGCAATCCGCATCCGTTGTTAGAACGTTTCAAAGAGATCAAAGTTACATGGGCCACTGTGTTGACCATCCAACCTATTCATTAGGTCAAGTAGACGTGGATGAAGTGAAAACACAAATATCAGCTAGATCTGAAACTTCTCCAACTCTCAAGAAGTTTTTAACGGTGGACATTCAATCCTCACCTTATGGTCTAATTAATTATTAGACTTGCTTCTTTGATTGGATCATACCTTGAATTAGCTAAAAAAGTTGATGAACGGTGTGGATCAAACACATAAATTATGGTAGGCATAAAAAGTTTCATAAGTTAAAGGTTGATTTTGTATTACATGATTCCGTATAACTTGAAAAGTGGTATTTTTGGAATTAAAACTTTTTGTTTAATGAAAAATCACAGAGCGCATTCCGTGTTCACCATTAAGCCAGACTCCTATCACGGAAAGAATTCAGTGAAAAACCACTTACCGCTTTCCGTCTTCCGCGTTAACAACGCATTAACAAACACCACTAAACATGGGAAATTTTCCTCATTCCGTGTTAAGTGCAAAAATTCAGCGTTAACAAACATGGCCACCAACCACGTTGCAAACAGGACTAGATGGAAACGGATTGGCTACTCCCCCCGACACCAGCCCCGGGGCTGATGGTTGGTGCTCCGTGGGCCCCACCATGATGTATGTATTTCATAAATTCCGTTCATTCATTTGAAAATATCATTTTCGGGCTTGATCCCAAAAATGAGAGGTATATAAATCTCAGGTGGGCCACACCACATGAAGACAATAGTGATTGGATATCCACCATTAAAATCCTCCTAAGGCCCACTGTACTGTTTATTTGACATCCAATCCATTGATTAGGTCATACAGGCCCTGATCAAGGGGAAAAAAAAAAAAGCTTGATCCAAAACTTTTATGACCCCAAAATGTTTTTAATGGTCGATGCTCATTCAACACTGTTTCCTGTAATGTGGTCCAATTGAGATTGGGATATACCTTATTTTTGGTCTTATATTGTAAAATGATCTTTAAAAATAGATGGACAGCATGGATGAAACACATATTATGGTGGGCCCCATAGAGCACCGACCATCAGCCATTGGCTGGTGTCAGGGGGACTAGCCAATCCATTTCCGGACTAGATGAGTCCACTTGGGTGCATTATTCAAACCACTCTTATTCTTTTTACTAAGAAAGGCCACCAACCACGACTAGATGGGTCCACTTGGATGTATTATTCAAACTGCTTTTATTTTTTACTAAGAAAGGCCACCAACCACGTTGCAACCAGGACTAAATGGGTCCACTTGGATGCATTATTCAAACGGCTTTTTTTTTTTCGATTAAGAAACGCTACCAACCATGTACATTTGAGTTTTGTTTTTGGTCTTGCATCTATGATAAGATGCATCCAGGATAAGATGGGTCCACTTGGATGCATTATTCAAATGGCTTTTTGTTTTCTTTATCATTGATAGGGGGGCATAGGATGAGTTAATTTGTCAATTTAAACTCACTTGTTCAAATCCAACTCACCCGGAATTAATTGGGTGAGTCGATCCAAACTGAGTAGACTTTCTCCAATCTGAATTCAAATTGAGTCGGGTGTGCGTCACCATTAACTCGACTTGGCTTGACCTGAAACTCAACTTGACTCAGGTCAGGTAGTGTGTATCTTTTGCCATGGCCCATCAAAGTTTTGGATTAGAGTGAAAGTCGGGCCTTGACAGTTTCATGCGGTGCTGCATCACATGGGCAGTTTAGATTTTGAGCCCACATCATGTGTGATGAGTTGGGTGAGTTGGGTGGATGCAAGAGCAAAACCGAGGCAGACAGAACTCAAGTGGGCCACACCACAAGAAACAGTGGGAACTAAACGCATATCATTGGAACCTTATTAGGGTGGAGCCCGAATAATTTTCAGATCAGGATAATATTTATGTTTTCTCTACAACCACGTCTGAATCACCTTATGAATGGGTTGGATGGCATATAATGATCACGGTGGGCGCCAGGAAGGATTCAATGACAGGCGATTCCATCCCACTGTTTCCTGCAGTGTGGCCCACTTAAGTTTTATATCTACGTATCTTTGGGCTCACATCCTAAAATAATCTTGCGAACAGATGGACGGAGTTGATGTCACACGGACATCGCGGTGGGCCCTACATAGCCTTGGGTCACACGGTGACCGTGTACCAGGGTTACACGCAACTCGCGTCCTGATGAGAGTAGGCGAATAGTGGGGCCCACCGTTGGACGGTCGGATAAAGGATTAAATATTTGAGAAAGTGGACGTTCGGTGAAAAGGTTAAAACTTTGATACTCTGGCAGAGTGTGATGGATGATACACAGGCAGTTAGAAAAGTCTCACAAATGGAACACGTGGCATACAAGTAGTCAAATGAAACCGTTCAAATGGAACACGTGGGACAGAGACTTGGTCAAATCCATTGATGGACACAGGTAGCAAACATGTGGCTAGCAGAGAACATCATAACAGCTGAACGGTAATAAGAATCGGGTCCACTTGATCACCAGCTTTCATTATGGTAGAGCACAGGAGATAATCTCCGCTAGCTGTACAAGTGGCAGGGTAATGAATTAATCAGGACCGTCCATCTAGTTGCCCCTACTTTCGATAGACATTGGTTCCAAATACAGAAATATCTGGTTATCCTATCCATCTGAAAGGTGGCAGTAAAAGTGACGGTGTGAGATGAAAATCGTTAGTGGTCAATAATTCATGAAGGGAAATTGGAGGAATGTGATGGATAGGATTGTTTAATTTGTGTGATTTTTGAAACATTAGCCATCCATTATTGAATCACTAGATGGACGGCCAGATCGATTCATCTCGCTGTCACGTGTACGGTGGAGAGATGGATACCACACCAGCTGTCCATGGTGGGCCATTTCTACTGCAGATGGACGGAAAGAAAAAGCACAAAAATAAAAGAAGTTTGTCTGGATGAGACCCTATTGATATCCACACATTCCAACCCACTTTTCTCTCCTGATTGTAGGTGGGCCCCACATGGCAGCATCGAAAAGTTGCTTGGCTTCCATGGAAGATGCAGTGTGAGTAAATTCTGTGGGGCCCACTGTGATGTGTGCGCTTTATCCAAGGCGTCAATCGTGTCCATAAAGAAGGACCGCACCCCTGTGTCATGCTAAGAAAAACTGGTTCAACAAAAATGCACCTAATCTGAATGTGTTGGATGGTGCAATTTTGATTCATTTCCTTTTGCTATTGGAATGCTAGGAATTTAGCTAGCATTTAGAAACTGCAGGCTGCCCCTTGATTATTTTTCTTTGTTGGATAGACTTGGTAGAAGAGAAGTATCTTGTCTTAGCTTCTTTGGGTCTGCTTCAAGGATTTTTTTTTTTCTTGGTTATTGCTAAAATTCCTATCTAGGACCCTATCTTGTGTGGGTGAAAAAGCCATCTTGTCCATTATCACCACCTTTATCATGGTCCTTTTAGAGTATCTAAGGTAAATTAATGGAATCTTGCGAATATGAATGAACTATATGAATCATATTTATCATCTACATTCTGACCGTTGAGTTTTCTTATTTCTTCAGATTTTGGATGCTTTTTAGTACATGCCTGGCGAGCAGCGAAATCTACTTCAAGAATATCAGGTGATCACTTTTGGTTGCCTTTTCTTTCTAAACTTTTTCATACTTGGTGTGTATGTCTTACTGGTTTTCTTTTACAATGCTAGTTTTTGTTTCCTCTGTTGCCATGATTTGCAATACTGCCAGCAAGCAATTTAGTAGGGGTTGTATTGTGATGCTTGTAAGCTTTGTAGCACTGTATAGCTTGATACAATGACAATTTATTAATGTGATTGAAGTTCCAATTGAAGGCAAATCATTAAGAAAAAAGGAAATGAAAAAAGAAAGAAAAGAGAAGAAACGTTCCAACTGCAAGCTTGCCAAGTTTTTTTTTTTTTTTTTTATTTTTTTTTTGTTAATGTCAGTATAATGATATTTGATTAGCAAGTATATTTTGCAATATTTACTGGACATGTCTATAGTAACCACCATATATTATCCTGCTGCATATTGAAGCATGTGTTACAGATAGCTAGCTATGTTTGCACATAAAAAACTAAGCCGTCTACTTTTGTATTTGAGCATGCGGTGTACATGTTAGCAATCAATCAAATTGCATCTGCAAGTAGTTTTTTTATTTTTAATTTTACTGTGACACTTTCCCAACTATAGAGGTGACTTGTGAAGCTTATCATCCTTTTATTTCTTGTTTATCATGGGCCTTGATTGTTTATAAAGGTTCCAAGTCTTCAATAAACAGAGGGCCTAGTTCTGCAGCACTTTATGGGTCCAAGCAATATAATCTCAATGTTGTGCCACTTACCGAATCAGCTATGCTTCTCAGCCCATTGCAGGGAAACTTCTTAAGAAGGAATTTGGGCTCATTGTAAGAAAAAAGCCTACATCACACATAGTGGACACGTGATCATGGCCAGTAAGGTTGGTGTTGTAGACATCTGCCAGAAGATGTGACTAGAAAAGGAAGACATATGATTGGTCTAGAAGAGGACTTAGCCTGTTGAAGTTGGTCTATTTCCCTTACTCATTTGGATGAGTAGGCTCCTTTGTCATTAGTTTGCTCACCTCTTTGGTGCACAATGATCAGATCACACTGAATTATACTGATGGATTGTAGAAAGAATTACATAAAAGAGGGGGACATCAACCTGACCTCCACAAAAGGAAAATTAACCAAGTAAACATCAATATCTAATATTTGGTAATCCATGAATTCATTTAATCTAAGTACACAATGAAAAGAAATTACATCAAACATCCTATAAGTAGTTGTTTGATGGAATCTGAATGAAACATAAGTGTACTATATGAGAACATTGTCCATTGACTTCTGCACACTCTCTACTAACAGCGTAAACAAGTAATATGAAAATCACGAAAGAAGTAAATTCAACCCAAGGTAAACAAGTCATATGAAAATCACGAAAGAAGTAAATTCAACCCATCATCACCTGCTTACGACACAAATCCACCAATCACATGCCAACATTTTATGCATGGCAACATTCTTATGTCAAATATATATAAGTTGGAAGAAAGATACTAGTCATCCCAACTTTTATTAGAGAAAGGCGGGAGCATACCACCCATGACTTTGTTGAAATGATTTTTAAAAAAATAAAAAATACACGATTTCAAACTGGGCACTGGCCTCACCTGAACATATTCCGTCTTCATTGCATCAATAACATAGAGGAATAGCCAACAAATACAAGAGGACATTTTGGTAAAAAGCCTAAAATTTACGAGAAAAGTAGATAGCGTACATGTTTACATTCCCTGAAATTGAAATATAAGAACAGAGTTTTGAAATCCCTTCTAACTCTCCAAATCTACGGTGCCAAAACCACCCCTTAGTGTATGGAAACTTTTACATGCACCTAACTGCATTTGGACTTGTACTAATCAATATCATCTATGGAGACCGTCCATAAGGTACTGTCCACTCTTCTTCACTACTCTGTAAAAATCACAGCAATCAAACGACTGTAAGCGTTCTTGACTAAACCTATATTCTAGGAGCAATCCTGTCCCTACTTTCTCCATGAAACTAAATGGACCGTTTGGATTATCCAATCATTATAAATTTTCTAAGGTATAGAAGTTGAGTGGACTGAACATAACGGACGGTATGGATGGATGAAATGGATGCGAACAATCCAAAACCAATTATCTACATGGAAAGACTCCCATACACTACGGCCTGATGGTGAGCAAGGGTACGTGTCGGATCTTAAACCAGTCCTCTCCATCGTCTTTTCGCACCCTTTCGTTGAATTCTTCTGGCATGTCTTCTAACAGCAAATCTTGAAGGGTGCTGATACTTCGCAATCCATCAGGAAGCATCTTCAAATTTCTGCACTCCCTAATCTTTAAACATCTAAGATTCGGCATCGCTCCTTCCTCCACTCTCCACTCCTCTAATTCATACAATTCATCAATACTCAAATCGTCGAGCAGTGGAAACCCTCCGACGGAGCAAACCATTTCCTTTCCTATGTATGATTTTGAGAGTAAACCGAGTTCCCGAAGGTTCGGCAGCATCTCCAGCGTTCCAATCTGGTCTCGCTGTAATTGGGACCCCTTCAAGTATAGCTGGGTGAGGTTAGGTGGGAACTCATGCACGCCCGGTAATTTCTCAAAGGGTCCGACCAAATAAATGTAAAATAGATGATGATGATTTGAGAAGGATGGAAATGCTGGAATCGAGCAATTAGGACTTGCCTCTAGCAACAATGATCTGAGGCTTGCCAGTTTACGAATGGAATGGGACAATGCCATTTTGAGATCTCCCATTATTCCCAAATCTCTCAAATTGGTTAGTTTCTCCAACCCATCTTCTATCCAGCTGCCCCCCTCTACTAATTTTAGAGTCTGGAGATTGCTTAAGCGATGGATTTGCATGACATTGCTGATTTGACAGGGAAGTCTTGTCCTAGTGAATAGTTGTAGGTGCCTTATCTGTTTCATCTTCCAAATATCATCTGGTAGCTTTTTGACATTTGTATAGTACAGATCGAGAGTCTGTAAATTGGAGAGGCGAGTTATGGTGGATGGTAGCCTTTCCAACCTTGTCCCCATGAGACATAGGTACCTCAAGTGGATTAGATACCCTATTTCATCAGGGAGATTAGAGAGGCGTAACCAACGGAGATCCATCACCCTGAGCAATTTGAAAGCTCCCCATATGATTTTCAAAGGCGGTTTCTCCAGCATTTGATCCTCATTACTGAAGCGCAACAAAGAGCGGAGTTGTGGAGTGGAGCAGTTAAGAGAGATGGACTTACTGATGTCACCAGAAGTAATTGCAAGTCTCCGTGCCTTGGTGGGTAATTCAGGTGCCATGTTCCCATGCACTTCCAGAAATCTCTCCTCCTTCGCTTCTGATATTGAGAGGTCTCGTAGAAGATCATGAATACGGCATGTTCCAACCGTTCCATTGCCCCTCCTGCTCGCCACCTGAATCATGCTTCTACTGATGAGCTCATCCAGGTAATCCTCCGCAACATCCTCCATTTCTTCTTCACCTCTTCTCTGCACGAACCCTTCTGCTATCCACAACCGAATCAATTGGCGGACATAGATTTCAGAGTCTTCAGGAAAAGCTCCAAAATAAAGAAAACAGGGCTTTAATTAATAGGACATGTCATGGTAACTCAGGGCCAATATGCCTGAGATCCCATCTTCTTTGCTTTCATTTAGCCACCATTCCACACTTTTAAGCACCTTCTCCCACATATTCACTGACTTCTCTTTTCTTGATAGTAGGCCTCCTAATACTGCAATTCCTAGAGGTAAACCTCCACATTTGGCAACCATCTTTCTCCCCAACTCTTCCAGATTTGGAGGGCACGTAGGAATAAGATTTCCTGGAAGTGCTTTCTTACAAAACAGTGACCAGCTCTCGTTTCCATCAAGTAAACGCAGTCTATGGGGTGTGCTCTGTGGATCAGCATACATAGCTATCTCTTCATTGCGAGTCGTGAGCAGCACTCTGCTGCCATTTTCCGTATCTGGAAATACAGAAACCAAACTGTCCCAAGCTTGTCTACTCCATATATCATCGATAACCACCAGATATCTCTTCCCTTGCAAGTGCAGAGAGAGTTCCTGCCGCAAGTCTTCCTCAGGCGTCATCTCTTTTTCATCTCGTTCGAGAGCTCTAAAGCATTTTATAATGCTCAGTAAAAGCTCTCGGACTAGATATTGTTGAGAGACATACACCCAAGCTTGAAAATCGAAACTCTTCTTTACATGGATGTCATTGTAAACTTTCTTTGCGAGAGTAGTCTTACCTATCCCTCCCATACCTGTGATCGAAATCACAGCACGCCGCACATTTCCTTCAGTCAGCCGCCCCACCAGTGTCTTTGTCTCTTCATCAAAACCGACAACATCAGCTTCCTCGACCATGGGAGCCATCTTCTCCCTCCGCAGCTGGCTTTGATTTGAAGAAGATGAAGCTTCTCCACCAACTGATATATTGCCGTACCTTGATATGTTCTCCTTGATATCGCCGAGCCTTCTTTCTAGGTTGCGGATCTTCTTTCCAACGTCTAGGATGGCCGGTATATCTTTGATGAAATCAGCAAAACAACTTAAGCATCTCATCAATCCAGCACTTGTATCTTCTCGTCGTCTCTGTTCAATGTTAAAGATGTAAGAGTCGATGACATCCTCAGCATCATAGGCTACGTCTCTTATTTGAGTCACCCAAATCTTAAATCTTTTATTCTCTCTGCCAACCCTATGGACATCCTCGAGGAAGGCACGCATCCATTCAAGATCGGCTCGAAGCGATATGATCTGATCATCTACTCCGAATAGCAAATCTGCTTCCTTCGTTACAAAATCGGTCAATTTTTGTATGACCAACTTAACAACACTCTCCATTTTTTCTCTCTCAATTTCTTCTTCAGAAGGCTCTTGTCTTGAAAACAAGTCTTTCTGGAACTCTTCTCTCTCAATGCCTCTACATCCGTTGCAAAAGCAAAGGCAAGCAATTATTTATGCGGATCGTCTGTTTTCAGCACATAGGGTTTTCCGTGCCCTAAAATGTAATTGGTCCACGTCATTTTCGCTGTTGTCACCGTAATACTTTGATAAATAAACAAAGTTATTTACAAACGCGGATTAGATAGTGACAGGTAGGGCTGTACATCGAGTCTAACCGAGTCGAGCGGGCCTCGGCTCGAACAGTGGCTGACCACATCTCGAACTCGGATCGACGGGCCAGCTCGGCTCGGTTCAGTCAGTAGCTTAGGCCGAGTACGGGCTAAGATCGAGCCAAGTTTGTCATTGAGGCATTTTCACAAACATCTTAACTGCAACTTTAAAATTCCACTGTTTTACTAACAGAGGCAATGGTTCTACCTCTTGCAAAAATGAAGGGTTGTATTTCTCATCAAATGCTACTACCGACAGGAGAATAGGTACAAGAAGAGCAGCCACTGCAGCAACCACAACAAGGATGTTGACTGAACCAGCAGCAGCGAAACTGTAAGCTGCGTAAGTCAAGACAATAATGATGGTGAAATCAAAGGGTAGCTACCTTCACTGCGTCATTTTATAGCTTACTTATATAAAGCCTAGAACTAAGTTTTATATTTTTGAAGCGCTGTGGAATTGTAAAAGTATAGTTAAAACTAGGGCCAACTAGATTTTAACTAGTTAGATTCGAGTTAGATTCAATCTGGATTCGATCTGAGTCAAGTCATGTTGGGGCCTGCTCAAACTCATTTTAGCTCAAAAAATTAGCTTGACTCGGCCCAAACTCAGCTTGAGTTTGAACAAGCTTTTTGGAGTCGAGTCAGGTAGCTAACCGAGCTAGCTCAGTTCCTGAACACCCCTACTGACAGGTTGATCGGTAAGGAAGCAGATTGGCTGGTGTACCTCACACCAGCTATATAGCTGCTGTAGGTACGTGTCCTGCAATGACGAGCACCGATGCTACTTGGGCTCGAGTTGTACGAATAGTTCAAAGGATACCAAAGTTACATGGGTTTATTTTTAGAGATTATTTTAGAGCATTATTCAAAAAATGAATTGGATCGAGGACCACACCATAAATAGTGGCGGAGATAATGATTTTTGTTATGGGACGAAAGACGATTCAATCGTACGATCAACTCCGCCATTCCGAACATCCAGCCTCATATAGTAACGAGAAGGTGGATTTAGATGGATGAAATACTAATCCTTGATCACCTTCCGTCCGGAACCATCGGGTTGGCAATATTCATCGTTATGCGTGATGCGAGCGGCGTCCATCATGAAAGGACCGGCGGCATCGCCACGCACCGAATAAGAACTTTCGCTCGACTAAGTGACCAATCATCGCCTCGGATTAGTATCGTCACCCTCTTGACCGAGCCGAATGTTTCCGAGAATAAAGGTCCCGCCGTTAAGGGGAGAAACGCCATGTATAGATATGCGCTATTATCTCGTACGCAGATACACACGTCGCGAGACATGATCTCCATCGCCGGTATCTTCACGATATGCGAACCCCCCGATCGTGTGCGAGATTATCGGATGCGAATCAGAACGATGAAAAGGTATAAATATTACATCACTCCACATGAAGCAGTACGCAACATCCGACACTTTCTCCTCCATCTTTCAAACATAGACCCGGATTCACATTTGTCCCGACTTAGGCATCGGAGGGTCCCAGGCTTAGCCGGGGTCTCCATTGCTTCGTTTCTGTGCAGGGGATTTTCATCTAGTTGGACCTTTGCTCGTGAAGAGGGAAGGAGGGTTAACCAGATTTTGACCTCAACATTTTTGGCGCCGTCAGTGGGAAGGCCGATATAAAAGTCAATTTCCTATTCTAAATAGCTATGGCTAGAGGGAAGAAGAAAGCGTGGCGGTGGAACCGGAGCACTCCGCTCCTCATCATTACTTCATGCGGAGTCTCACTCCCGGGCCCTTCTCAACGTTCTCGCAATCGTTCCAACAAATACCGCGCTTTACAAAGGCGAAGTGCGGGCCTTGCGCGATGAGTTTCAACGAATGAGGCAGAACGTGAACAACAACAACAACAACCCGAGCGGAGGAGTCCGGTGCAGGAAGAAGTTGGACCAACCGTTCAAGCCCATTCGGTGACAAGAAGCCCGAGGCGCGGGACATCTCCGCAACAACCTTCTACCGAGCACCAATGTCGGCTCAAAACCTTCCCCTAGCTCCAATTCCCACCAGAATGTGACGACTAGAGTCTCGACGGATGTCCCGGCCGCCTCGGCTCAGGCTCCAACGACCTTCACACACCCGGAGAGGAGAAGGAAAGGAGGATCCCCGAGCCGAGAACACTCGGGAAGAAGTGGCGGAAAATAGAGATCCCCGGGAGTCACGATTTGCGGACTGAATAACCAAGTCTTGATGTTACGAAAACAACAAATGCCATCATCAATCCCTGGCCGTTCAACCCATGATGGAAGAAACCAAGCCTCCGTTCACCTCGAAATCATGAACGAAGTGATGCCTCGTAGATTTCGGATTCCTCCCATCATCCAAGATACTCGGGTCCGGTGACCCATCCGAACACGTGGAAGCTTATCGATCGTGGATGCGGTCTGACCGCGAACCGATGCAATGATGTGCGAGAGGATTCTCGATCACTCCGGCCGGATCCGCTCGGAGTTGGTATCGACAACTCAAGCCTGGATCCATATGTTCATTCGAAGAATTGTCTCGGTCATTCCTTACCCGCTTTATAAGCGGTAAGAGAAGCCAAAACCCAATACCCACCGCTTACCATCAAACAAGGGCCAAAAGAATCCTTAAGGATTACATTGCTCGATTCAACGAGGAAGCGTTACGGGTGGAAGATTACGACGATAAGATGGCTCTCGCCGCGATATGCTGGCGGCTTGAGGGAAGGAAGGTTTGCCTTCTCTATAGGGAAGAACCCGGCAAGAAAGACGTTAGCCGAGCTCATTACTAGAGCCCAAAATATGTTCATGCCGAGGAGTTCTCTACTACCCGCAAGAGTATCAATAACCGAGCCGAATGAGAAAGGAAAGAGGCCAAGGAACGAGGAACCCCAAGCCCAAAGAAAACTCGGATGATCATTCTTCTCGTGATCGCCGACCGAGCAAAAGCCGGAAGAAAGATTTCGTTCCTACACACCTCTCAACACTACGACCGAGCGATCTTATTGGATATCCGCGGCGAAAAACTTCTCAACGGCGGTCGTATGAGAGCGGACCCGAACTCGCGACAAGCGCAAGTATTGTCGTTTCCATCGAGATCATGGCCACAATACCGATGAATGTGTAGATCTCAAGATGAGATTGAATCCCTTATTCGGAAGGGGCACTTACGTCGGTATACCAAACAAGAAAAACTACTCGGAAAGAAGAGCGAGTACGAGAACGCTCCAAAATCCTACCGAAGAACTTGGGGAGATTCACACCATCTTCGGAGGTACATCGGGCGGAGGAGACTCAAACAGAGCCCGAAAAGCTCATTCTCGAAGGAGTCCCGAACACTACGTCAACCTTACCGAGCGGCCTAACAAAGAACCACGGTCGGTCCCCTCGTAGCCTCACCTTCACGGAAGATGGACGCTCGAGGAATCCAACACCCACATGATGATGCCTTGGTGGTCACTATGACCATAGCCAATCATAAGGTGTACGGGATTCTCGTTGATACCGGAAGTTCGGCCCGACGTGATCTATTCTCGAAGCCTTCGAGAGGATGGGGATCCCACAATCTCGTCTCGGACACAGAAGACCCCCTTACACGGATTTGCCGAGAAAAGTAATCTCCGAATGAGCCATTTCCCTCCCAAAGGATCAAGGGAGAAGGGCGACATCAAGTCACCATGATGGTGGACTTCCTTGTCGTCAATGTACCATCGCACATAACGTGATCATGGGCGTGCCCTCCCTCAATGCAATGCAGGCGGTTGTGTCTACTTATCACCTGATGATGAAATTTTCTGCCGAAGGCGGAACAGGTTACCTCCGAGGCGATCAACGCGAGGCTCGGAGATATTATGCCATTGCGGTTCAAAAAGGGTCTGTGAAGCAAACACTCATTATTAACATCTTCGACCCGCGCAGACCCATCGAGAATAAGCCAATTGAAGATTTGGAGAAGGTACCACTTGACGAAGCCGATCCTAGTAAGACGGTTCCACTCGGAACATCACTCACGCCCGAGCAACATTCCGAGTCATTAACTTTCTGCGACGACACAGGGGACGTATTCGCCTGGTCGCACGTGGATATGCCAGGGATCTTTCCGGATGTCTTGGTCCATCGGTTGAACGTGGATCCGGACCACAGGCCTGTGAAACAAAAGAGGAGACCGTTTGATGCCGAGCGGTGATGAGAAGCCATTGCGGATGAAGTCTCGGTCTGATGGACGCCGCTTCATAGAAGAAGTGCATTATCCCGAATGGATCGCAAATGTGGTGTTAGTTAAAAGGCAAATGGCAAATGGAGAGTTTGCGTGGACTATTCGGACCGAATAAAGCATGTCCGAAAGATAGTTTCCGTTGCCTCGGATCGATCAACTAGTGGACAAGATGCACGCGGGACACGAACTACTTTCTTTCCTCGGATGCCTACTCGGTTATAACCGGATCGCGATGCATCTCCCGGATAGGCGTAAGACTACCTTTGTCACGCGACGGGGGGCTCTACTTAGCACGGGTCATGCCATTTGGCCTGAAAAACGCTAGGGCCACATATCAGAGGTTAGTCAACCAGATGTTCGCAAGACAGATCGGGCGCACAATGGAAGTTTATGTCGATGACATGTTGGTGAAAAGTGTTAAGGCATCCGATCACTTAAGCGGACCTCGGAGAAACCTTCGTAGTCCTCCGAGAATATCAAATGAAGCCGAACCCAAGAAAGTGCGTTTTCCGGGTCGGCTCGGGAAGATTTCTCGGATTCCAAGTCGACCCGCAGAGGGCATCGAGGCTAACCCCAATAAGATTAAAGCACTCCTCGACATGAGTTCACCTCGGACTGTCAAGGAGATACAATGCCTCACTGAACGAGTAGCAGCACTCGGACGCTTTATATCCCGAGCCACTGATAAATGCCTCCCCTTCTTTCAGCAATTGAAGGGTCATAAGAAGGCCGAGTGGAAGCCCGAATGTGAGCAAGCTTTCCAAAGAATTAAACAATATCCGGGCTCACCACCTCTACTATCAAAACCGGAGGAAGGCGAATCATTGTTTTATCTCGCGGTCTCGGCCTGGTGTCGGCTCGGCTACGATCGATCGAAGTGGGGAACAAACAACATCCAAGATACTATGTGAGCAAAGCCATGGTACCGAAGAAACAAGATACCCCGCTCTGGAGAAGCTTGCACTCGGCTTAGTCGTTTCGGCTCGGAGGTTGCGTCCATATTTCCAAGCCCATTCGATCATCGTGTTAACCACTCCCCCTCGACGCAGATTCTCCAAAGGCCGAGGTCTCGGGTCGGTTGACCAAGTGGGCTATTGAGCTTGGGGAGTTTGACATTACTTTCCGGCCGAGGAGGCTGCGAAGAAAGGCAAGTGGTGGCCGATTTCATCGCCGACCACCGTCTCTAGCGAAGGCCCATCAACAAAGGATGAAATGACACCGCATGACCTCCCAAGCAACTCACAGGTCATCCCGAAGCCGGATGGGTCCTCTACGTGGACGGATCATCTAACTCAAACGAGCCGGGGCGGGGATCGTCTTGATCGCCCCGACTCCACAATTATCCAATATGCCATCGACTCGGCTTCAAAGCTTCCAACAACGAGGAGTACGAGGCACTGTTAGCCGGGTTCGATTGGCCGCCAGCCTCGGAGTTCAATCTCTACAAGTCGATGCGACTCTCACCGGTCGTGAATCACATCTCCGCCGATTATGAAGCCAAAGAAAATAGAATGATTGCTTACCTAGACGAGGCCAAAAGCCGATCGAGAAATTTTGGAACCGTGCGGATTCACCAATTCCGAGGGCGGAAAATGCATGGGGCCGACGCCTTGGCAAAGTTGGCATCGACCGCAGAGGAAAGATTCCACGGATCATTCCTAGAGTTCATTGAACATCCCAAAGCATCGATCGAATAGAAAAAACGGTTAATCCGGTGGAATATACCCGAGCCGGATGGATCCAATTTCTAGCTACCTCGAATCGGGGAGGTTCCTCGGACAGACAAGAGGCTGGACGTCTCGAGGTCCGAGCAAAGAAGATATGTTATTCGAACGGAACTCTATAAGAAGGGGTATTCTGACCATATCTCGTGTGCTTCCACCCGATGAAGCGAATATGTCATCCGAGAAATTCATGAGGGGATCTGCGGAAACCACTCGCGGCAAAGCCCTAGCTCTAAGGTCCTTCGACAGGATATTTCGGCCGACTCTCAAAGAAGATGCCAAGAAGTATGTTAAAAATGTGACAAATGTCAACGCTTTGCGGCCGTGCCTAAACGGCGGCGAGAAGAATGACTCCCATGAGCGGTCCGTGGCCTTTCGCTCGGTGGGGAATCGACATCATCGGCCCTCTGCCGACCGGGAAAGGACAAGTCAAGTTTGCCATCGTCGTTGTCGACTACTTCACAAAGTGGGCCGAGGCCGAACCCGTCGCAAAAAGATTACCGAACAAAAATAATTGACTTTGTCCGGAAGAACATAGTCTGGAGATTCGGAGTTCCAACACAATCGTCTCGGACAACGGCGGCGGTTTGACAATGACAAATTCGGGGGTATGTGTAAAGAGCTCGGTATCACGAATGCTTACGCATCGCCTCGGCATCCACGCGTCCAATGGGCAAGTCGAGGCAAGAAACAAGTCATCAAGCACCACCTCAAGAAGAAACTGGAAAAAGCAAAGGGTAACTAGCCTAAGAACTTTCCATTGTCCTCGGGCGTCGGAGACCACGGCTCGGTCTTCCACCGGAGAAACTCCGTTCTCTCTTTCTTATGGGTTGGAGGCGATGGTGCTGTTGAAGTCGGCCTCCCTACGGCTCGAGTGGTAAATTACCATGAAGAATCAAATCATGCCGAGCAAATCACCGCAATTTGGATCTTCTTGAAGAGATCGAGAAGTTTCAAAGCTCCACGCCGCCGCCCGACATCAACAAGTAGCCGTGTTCTACAATTCTAAAGTGAAGGTTAGACGATTCCGACCGGGGATCTAGTTCTTCGACGAGTCTTTCGAGAACACGGCCGAGCCGGAGCCGGAGCACTCGGACCCCAACTGGAAGGACCATATCGAGTGGTCCAATCGACTAAGCCCGGGATCTTACCACTTTGGAGGATCTCGAAAGCCGTCAACTCCCCACCATGGAATGCCGAGCATCTAAAATTTACTATCCTTGATGAAGCACTCCGAGCAAGCTACTTGTTACCTTTGGTTATTCAATAAATGTACGCCTCGAAGCGACAAGCCTTTAAGGCTATGAATAAAAACACATCCGATCGGCTTATTCTTGTCATCAACAAGACCATAGATTCTACTAAATTCGTCCAAAGGCACCTCCTCCGAGGAGAGGAAAAACTTAGGCGATCCGATTTCCCATTAAGGAAGTCGGACCAATTTCTACAAAGGCATCCCCCTTAATCGGGAGGGCAAAGCCAATGGGTAACTTCGACCCCCTAGTAAGGGAGTCGGACCCATCTACTCGGAAGGCCCATCGCCGAAAGCGAGACAAGTTGATCCTTTTAAGGATCGACCTAGGCCCAAATCACATCCCTAACGAATCAAAGACTCGGCTCGACCACACAATCTAGTAAGCAAGTATCGAATGCGGAAGAACAATCAATAAAAAGGGGGATCCAAAATCGGCTCTTTCATTAAATGTCATATAAGTGTGAAGTACAAAAAAAATAAAATACAAATAAAGGAAGCGGAGTCTTCAAGAGGCCGGAGGAGCTTGAGAACCGGGGCTTGATCTGGTCGATCGCCTCGGCGACAATATCGGCGGGTCCTCGGGCGGGAGGGGATCGAGGTCAAGGTCCGGGTACAACTTCGACCTCGACAAGGCACTCGTCAAAGCCACGATCATAAAACTTGGCGGCCTCAATGTCCCTCTCCTTCGAGGTCTTGTAGACTCTATTGCCGCAAAGAAGCGCCGCCGCCAAGGAGGCCTCGGCCTCGACCTTCGGTCTCCCGGGGCCCGCACGCTTTTTCTTCTACTTCGCCTTCGGCCTTGATCTTCTCCCGGTCCTCACTCAATCGGACAACCTCCTCGCCCCGGGGTGTCGGCGCGGGCCTTGACATGATCCAGCTCGGCTACTGCTGCATCACGTCGTGCCTCTAGGTCCTTCGCGGCCCTTTGAAGGCGGGGCCGGGCGATTCGGACTGCCGCTCTCAAGCCGAATGACACGAGTCACTCCGCTCCAACCGAAGGATAGAAACATTGTCCCGTAAGACTCCCGCTTCCGCCACAACCTCCGTCTCCGTCCGGAGGGCCCCCACCTCGCTCCTGAGGGTTTCGACTTCAGCGTCAATTTTCCGACGCTCTCGGACCCTCTCCCAGCATAAGAGGATCCTCGGAACAGATTGATCCAAGGTAAGAAAATGAGGAAAAAATAATAATAAAAAAAAATGACTACAACTTTTTCAAGGGAAGAGGCAGGAAGTACCTGATAAAAGACTCCAGCCAAGTCTTCCAAGAAGCAGTCGTCCGCTTATCAGGAGGCGCGAAATGGATTCCTCCGTAACGTGTCTCGCCGCCCGGTCACAAACAAGACATGTGATAACCCGGCTCGAACCTCCCTCTGCTCGTGCCGACTTGAGCCGAGCCCGCCTCCTCGGCTCCCGTCCGACTACCGGTACCGAGGGTTGGCCTCACCCTCAACGTCGCGTGCAGCCTCCCCCTCATTACCCGGTTGGGTAATCATGGCGTCGGCCATCCGAACGGCTTCCTCCTCTCGGAGGATGATGGAACAACTATCAATGGAGGATTCGAACCGTGCTCCTTCATTGGGGGGAGCCGCGATGGATGAGAGGGAGTTGTCCCCGTTGCCGGAGAGGAACAAGACGGGGTCGACGTTAGGGCGCGACCATATCAACACCGACGGGCCCCGTATCAACACCTACCGGGAATGGGGACACCGCGGTGGCCGCACCCGTAGTATTGGAATTGGAGACACAATTGCGGTGCGAGATGGTCCCTCAACCAAGGTGCCGGCGTAGAAATGGAGCTGTATCCCGAACCAAGATGTTCAGGATAGGGGGGGAGGTGCCGCCCTCCGAGCCACGACCCCCGAGGTAGAACTTGAAGGACGAACTCCTTGAACGACATTCTTCCTCCGAACTATCTTCGCCGGGGCTCGGCTCTCAAGCATCTCCTCTCGGTCAGACAATGTGCAGGCTTTCCTCCTCCGGGAACCGGATGCCTCGGCCATGCCTGTGCGTAGAAGAATGATAAGAATAACGCTACCTCGGACCAATAAAAATACATTGGTTGACTAAAGGAACACTCACCGAGCGAGGTGGGGTGCGGCCTCGTCTTCAAAGCCCCGACGGTGAAGGTTAGCGGCCGTGATCGAGATCGACCAACGGCGATGTTCCTCCGAATATGTCCTCGCCTTGGCAATCGGTTCCTTTGGTCCGAGGTAATGAAGGGCACGCCCCTCGCGAAACCCGCAAAGACAAAGTTCTCTTCTAAACATAAAAGCCGAAGCAAGAGCGATGCGCAAAAGAAATCTCGATCCAACTCCGGCATTGTGAAGCGGGTGGGGACCCGAGCCGATGCCCCACCTCTGCCGGCGCCTCCCCATTCGCTGCGGCCCCAAAACCACTTATTCTTCCAGTCCTTATTCGAGGACGGAAGATCCAAGACGAGCCCTGACCCCTTGCTACCTCTGGTCGCGAAGTAGTACCATAGATCTTTGCCTTCATGCTTGACCAGGTACAGGCTCATCAGCTCGGCGGGTGTCAACTCCGAGTTCCCTACTTGGTGCCAGATAATGTAAGCAGAAATCAGTACCCTCCAAGCATTGGGTGCAAGTTGCCCAGGCGCGAGCCCTAAGTAAGCGGTCAAAGCTCGGATGAAAGGGTGCATCGGGAGATAGAGCCCGCATAGTAGGCCGCATAAAAATACGGCTATCTCCCTGACCGCGGGATTGCCAGAAGCATCAGTGGGCTCAGGGGCTCTGATCCGAATGGAGCGTGGTATGTCAAACTCAGTACAGATCCATTCCATTTGAGACTCTGTTATTACGGAGCCCCCTGGAACCAGTTCCGACGCCCATCCACCAGGGGGCATCTCTGGGACATCAACGACTGCAGCTGCGGGTGCTCGTGCTTTGCCCTTTCTTCCGGCCTTCTTACTAACTGGCGAGTGTGAGTTCTCGCCACCGTCTGCTTCTGGGGCCGAGATATAAAGGCACCGCCTCGAAGGACCTTCGGAGGCCTCTCTTCCATTATCGAACTCCCAGGCTCGAGTCATCATTGTAGCCTCTATTCATTTCCCTATCGGAAGACATCTCGAAAAGGGTGTTTAAGAATCGAACTCACCGGATAATCGCCGGAGATGGCTTCACAGAAGCGTGAGAACTATATCGGAAATCACTTACTGCAAAATCGCCTCCTCCGATAAACAACTCAAATGCAAACGATAAAACAATCGAATGAACAATGGCGGGCCTTTTATAGGCCGAAGAAGACCCCGATAAATGCCTTTATGGGCGAAGAGACTCTTCATTGCAGGCCGACTCCGAGTCCGACGTGGTGTCATATCATTGGTCCAAACATGGTAAAGGTAACGCCATCTTCCTCGATTGTTGTGCGTGACTTAATCACACGGCACCCGAGCGCGAGAAAAAGCGCCGATACGAGTGCACGTGGCGATCATTCACAAGTTGGTGGCGATTCGAATCCCAACCGTCGCCACGTGTTCGCTCACGCGTTAGTCCGAAGTCGCTAAATCCCGAGGACGTGATGTTTCACACGAGGACCATAAATGCACCAAAGAACCGAGGCGAAAGGATCTTCCAGTAATTACTCTCCGAGCTCATGAATGACCTCGAGAGAGTAGGGGGCTTCGTTATGGGAAGATCCGAGACGACTACAATCGGAGGGATCGACTATCCGCCATTCCGAGCGAGAGTCCGAGCCTCGTCATGACATTAGGAAAGTGGATTTAAGATGGATGAAATCCTCATTCTTGATCACCATCCTCCTAAAGGCGGTCGGATGAGAAAACATTCTAGTTATACGATCAACTCCGACCGAACATCCATTATAATACCGAGAATGGCCGGCGTCATCATGAATGAGCGGATCAAGGTTCGGCTCGGGTTGGCCGAATAAGAATCATCGGCTCGGGGTGATGACCAATCATCGCCGGATTAGTATCGTCACCCTCGATCTAGCCGAGCCGAGAGGTTCTCGAGAATAAAGGTTCGCGCACTAAAGGGGAGAAACTCGCCATATATGATGTGTCCTATTATCTCGCCCGCAGATACACACGTCACAACACATGATCTCCGAATTCGCAATATCTTCCATGATCTGCAAACCCCCCGATCGTGCCGAGATTATCGGATGCGAATCAAGCGATGAAAAGGTATAAATATCACACCATCCCATGAGAGCAGTGCGCAACATCCGACACTCTCCTCCATCTTCTCAAACATAGACCCGCATTTTGTTGTCCCGACTTAGGCATCGGAGGGTCCCCCGGCTTAGCCAGGGTCTCCATTGCTCACGGTTTATGTGCAGGGAACCAGGTCTTTCATCTATTCAGAATATGTGAAGAGGGAAGAGGGCTGACCAGATTTTGACCTCAACATACCTCACACCAGCTATATATCTGCTGTAGGTACGTGTCCTGCAATGACGAGCACCGATGCTACTTGGGTTCGAGTTGTACGAATAGTTCAAAGGATATCAAAGTTACATGGGTTTATTTTTAGAAATTATTTTAGAGCATTATCCAAAAAATGAATCAGATCGAGGACCACACCATAAATAGTGGCGGAGATAATGATTTTCATCCTTAAACAATTTTTAGGGCCACTATGACATTTATTTTACATTTAATTTGTTCATAAGGTCAAAAATACCTGAATGAAGAGGTAAAAACAATTTCATATTGATCCAACACTGTGACCCGAAAAGGGTTTCAATGGTAGACGTTCAATCCCCCATTGGTTTTTGCAGTGTGGTCCACTTGATGGTTAGATCTGTCTTATTTTTCATCTCAGGTCTTAAGATGAGCTCGCAGAATGGATGGATGGCTTGGATATAACACATACCTCATAATCAAACCCACAAAACTTGCTGTTGTCGTTACAGCAGCTATATAGCCGGAGGTACACCATCGGTAGCCAGACTCCCTGCTGAAGTGACGTCACCGAGTTATGTGAGCCCACCATGATATATGTTTTGTATCTAAGCCTTCCATCCATTTGGAGAGATCATATTAGGGCATGATCCAAAGAATGAGTCCGAAGCAAAGTTCAAGTGGACCCCACCACATAAAACAGTGGGGAGAGTGACACTCACCATTAAAAAGTTCTAAGGGCTACAAAAGTTATGGATCAAGCTAATATTTATGTTTTCCTTTCTTTTATGTCTGCGTTGACACATGAACAGGTTGGATCTCAAATAAACATTATGGTGGACCTTCATAGGGTTTCAACGGTGGGCGTCACTCTCCCCGCTGTTTTCTGTAGTGGGGTACACTCCAACCTTGGATCTGTCTCTTTCTTTTAATCATGCCTTAAAATGATCTCTATAGGTGTACGGGCAGTGCGGATAAAACATATGAGTGCTTCGGTAGCCAGTGTGGCTACTCAACCTGTCCATGGCCAATCCGCGCCCACAAGATACTCTATGACTAGTATTGCGTACTGACAGCGTCGGTAGCGAGGTGGCTAGCCAGGTTGCTACTTACAATGCTCTGTGAGCCCCACATGGTATATACTGTGTTTTATCCCAGCTGTATATTTATTTTTCTAAATCATTATAGAAATTTACACTAAAAATAGGTATATCGTAATCCCTAGTGTAGACCACATCACAAGAAAACAGTAGAGATTGAATGCTTACCATTAAAGGCTTTTTAAGGCTCACTGTAATATTTATTTATTGTCATCGAATGTGTTGAGTAGGTCATGCACACGTGATCTTATCAAGTTTTTAATGGTAAGTGTTCAATTAGTAGTCTTTCCTGTGGTGTGGTCCACGTGAGATTTAAATTTACCTAATATTTGGACTTACAAATAAAATAGTATGAACAAATAGATGGATAGCGTGGATAGGACAGATACATCATGATAGGGATGCCGTCAGTAGGCAATCCCCGTCCAGGAAGTTAAGTTCCAACACCTTATCCTCTTCTAAGGATCCACTGATGTTGCTGGGACCTAGGCCCACTTTCAGCACCATATCCAAGGACGTGTCTAAGCTACTACCAGTATCCAAGGAAAGTGGTCATTCAACGGTCACCATTAAAAGCTTCCTAATGTTAATGTTTATTTGCCATATAACCTGTTGTTAATAAGGGCCACCCATAAATGGAAAGCACGGATATTTGCTTTATCCATAACTTTTGTAGCCTTAAGAAAGCTTTTAACAGCCAATATCTATTCTTGTGACGTGGTCAACATGAGATTTGGATGAAGTTCATTTTTTTGGTCATTCCTTGAAAAAAAGATAGTTGGCTTAGTACATCCAGGTGGGCCCGAAGGTTAGGTAGAGTTGTACATTGCCCTGAGTTGTGCCAAGCTCACCTCAGCTCCACCCCACTCTAACCTCAATTCAAGCATAGCTTGGCTCAGCCTTCAAGCTCAACATACTGGCTCGCCTCGACCGAATGGTTTGAGGTGAGTTGAGCTTGGATCAAATCACGGCAAGCGAGATTGTTGAGGTGAGATGAGTCAAGGGGAGCGAGCTGGTTGAGGCTAGCTGGGCTAAATTTTGTAAAAACTAAAAGTCTAAAAACAAGATATATGAATAATCATTTAATTTAAAAATAGTAAACCCAAAAAGCATAATGCATTCAACACCATCAATAGAAAGGAGATGAAGGTGGTCATTTCCGAGCAGGTTTCAAGGGGGAGATGGGAAGGTTTTTTTTTTTTGCATGGGGGGGGGGGGGGAGGAGAGAGAGAGAGAGAGAGAGAGAGAGAGAGAAGGAGGCCAGCTCTACTCGTGGCTCTAGCGGATGCAAGAGGTGATCCGAGCTGTTCTTAATCCTTTTAATCCAATTATTCTTGGCAAATGGGCAAAAATGGCAAGCAAGACATGCGCAGCCAAAATTTACACACACACACACAAACGCATAGCCGGATTGAGTTTGATTCAAGCTTCGGGTTTCGAGCTAAGTCGAACCAAGCTACCTACTACTCAACCTGTTGTGAAATATGCTGGAAATACCGAAAAAAAAAAAGTAAAATTATTTCTTTTGCTTCACCAGGCTTAATCACATAAAAAATTACATTATCCTAAAAGTGTGATTCGCCCCCTTATCAATTGATGATGGGTTACAGGCGAATTACTTCTAAGATAAGACAAGCCTATTTAGGTCCTGCATGCAGCAATCACAAAAGGTCCACTTAGGAACTGTTTGACGAAGGAGATTATTTGCAATATTCTTTGAAAGGAGATTTCTGTGAGATTTGATGGTTTAGAATGGATCTGTCGAAGATGATTGAAATTTGGACCGAAATGGTCCAATTTATATGGGCACTAGGGTAGTGGACTGTTGCTAGGTGTCTATCAATGGTTCAGAACATTTGAAAAATGTTTATTATTGTTGATCATTAAGTTGAGTCATTTCATATCATTGGATCGAAAGATTTGACCGTTGGATCATCAAGGTCCATCCATTTTCGGACCATTGTGGCTTTTAAGACTACTAGCCGTTTTCAAAACGGCTGACCGTTCAGATTAATAACTCAACAGCACATGCGAAGTGAAAAGTGCGCCAACTAGTGCCACTACAACCACATTGCCCACGCCCTCTCACGTGCTCGAGCGCGTGCATGCGTGTATGCAAGTGCTACGCAGTGGAACATGCAATCCGAGCATCTTACCCTACAAGACTCCAAGTAAGAATACTACACACCTCCACAAATAAACCTCAAAACTTATTTTTCTCATTTCCAACATGGGACTAAAGGAAAACTGCACTTTTTCGTTTGAAAAATTCAAAATTATTTTTTATAGCAAAACGAAATTTTGATTTTTTTAAAATTTTTTTAAAAAAAATTTTTAAAATTATTTTTTTTCAACTTTTTCGAAACCAAAATTTCAACATGACCTTGGCTTGCTTTTTAACAAGCTAGGTCAAACGGGCATCAGCCCATCCCAAATCCCCATTTCAAGCTAAGGCGGTTTAAGCTAAACCAAGTCAAGTCGAGTGAGCTTTTTGAGCTAGGTCGACTCATGTACAACTCTATAGTGAGGCCATATGGCAGGATAAGGGTTTTAACAAAGGCGTGTTCCCTTTTTAAGACTCAGATTGTGTAACGTGGAACACAACACCCATGCCGTTATTGTTTATATATATATGCTACTAAAAAAATTACTACGGGGCCCACTATAATGGACGTGTTTTATCCATGTTGTATATCCATTTTGCACCCCATATTAGGGCATGAGCCCATAAATGAGGCAAATTCAAATCTCAAGTAGAGCACATCATTGAAAATAGTAGTGATTGAATGCCTACCCTTAACAAATTCCTATGGCTCACTATAATGTTTATTTTCCATCCAACCAGTTGAAAAGGTCACAAAGACCCAAATGAAGAGAAAATATAAGTATCAACTTGATCCAAAACTTTTGTAGCCACCAAGAAGCTTTTATGTGGAACTACATCACTTTGTCCGCCAATCCTGTCATTTTATCTAGTGGAACCCCGTCACTTTGTCCAGCAATCACATCACATTGTTAAGTGGAACCTTGTCACTTTATCTAGTAATCTGGTCATTTTTTCTAGTGGAACTCTGTCACTTTATCTAGTAACCTTGTCACTGTGGAAATAGAACCAATTCACTTTGTCCGACAATTTATTACTTTATTTAGTGGAACCTCGTCACTTTGTCTGGTAATCTTGTCACTTTTTCTAGTAGAACCCCATCATTTTATCCCACAGCCCTAAGGCTTTGCATAGTTGAACCCCTTGTCACTTTATCTAATAGAATCCCATTACTTTGCCTAGCAACATTTTCACTTTATCTAGTAACCTGTTACTTTTTTTAGTGGAACTTTGTTACTTTTATTGGTAACTCAATCATTTTGTCTTATCGAATCTCATCACTTTGTCTAATAGAACTCCGTTAATTTGTTTAATGGAATGATGTCACTTTGCCCAACAATCTCATACTTTGTCTAATGGAACCCCGTGACTTGTCCGAGAACCCTTTGTGGAATCCCATCATTTTGTCCGACAAACCCATCACTTTACCTAATAGAGCCTTATCAATTTGTTTGGTGAAACTCTATCACTTTATCTAATAGAACCCCATCACTTTAGATAGTGTAACCATGCCACTTTATCCAGCAATTCTATCACTTTATCTAGTAGAATTTGTGACTTTGTTTAGTAGTCTCATCACTATGTCATGTAAAACTGTGTTACTCTATCCCGCAACCCCACCACTTTGTCCTATGGAACCTCATCACTTTTTCCAGCAACCTTGTCACTTTACCTAGTAGAACCCCATCACTTTGTCTAATAGAACCATTTCGCTTTGTCCAGTGCAATCACGTCACTTTATATATCTTCTAATCTTGTTACTTTGTCTAGTGAAATCTCGTCTATTTGTCTAGTATATCCCGTTCCTATTTTCGGTAATCTCATTACTTTATCAATTAAGACCTCATTAATTTGTCTAGTGGAACCACATTGCTTTGTTTGGGAACCACGTCGTTTTTTTTAGTAGAATTCTTTCACTTTGTCCCATAACCCTATCATTTTGTCTAGTAGAACCTCTTCACTTTATCTAGTGAAACTTAGTCACTTTGTTCGGGAACCCCCTCACTTTGTCTAGTAAAGCCCTGCCGCTTTGTCTGAAAACCTTGTTATTTTATCTAGTGAAACTCCGTCACTTTGTCCGATAATTCGGTCACTTTGTCTAGCGGAACCCATCACTTTGTCTGATGGAACCTGTAAGGCCCGTATCCTGATCCGTACTATTCCGTACACTTCCACGATCCTTCCCATCAACTTCTGGCAACCCGCGACCTATAATCGACATTTGCCCATGACCCTAAGTCGTATCCTGTAGATCTGAGTCGGCTCAATCCGAGACTTGTACTCTAGCAACCGCGTCGTCTCCGCGTATTACGCTCCGAGGTGATACTCAGGCCAAAAGATGTGGGCCTGTATTCAGTCGAGGAAAATATAGTGCGTTTACAATCCCAAGAGAATCTCTACAATACGTCACATCAATCAATCAATCAATCAATCACCTCATGTTAAGTACAAGAACAACCCCAAAGTTAACTCTCTCTCTCTCTCTTACACACCCATACATGTCAAGCACACCTATCAACTCACACCCATCACCTCTCTTACAACCACCCCCTCTCTCTCTCTCTTCACATTTTCCAAGCAACCAAAGTGGTGGACGTCCAAGCTCTTCCAAGGAGAGAAAGAGTGTGTTGTGTGGCCCACTTTCCATCCCAAGATCCATCATCCTAACCCTTCACTTCTCATCATCTTCCATCAAAGTGAGACGCAAGGAGCTCGGTGTTCCATCAGACCAAGGAGATCGAACGGTGAGAGTTTCTATAAGCCTAGATTTCATTCTTTTAATGATGGGCTAAGTGACACCTATTGATTGATGGTATGAATCTCACATTAGACCCTAGATGTGACCAATGGCCCACCTTGATTCTCATGATCATTCCATGATGGGGCCATTTTCCATGGACCCTATCATGATGTTTATTTTTCCTTGCATGAATAGAGGTCATCTAGACCTTCCATTTTGGTGGAGAAGGAATCTCCACCGTTGATTTTTGATTTGGTGGGCTCACATGTATTTGGGACCCACTTGATGTATGATTGAATGCAAGAGAGGGCTCATAGTGGCGGAGCCCTCCATCACACGTGTCCCTCTCTCTTTCTTTCTCTTTCTCCCTTTCTCTTTCATTTTTGTTGTGTTTGATGATGTGGTCGTGTGGCCCACCCGGATGGACCCCACCATGAAGCACGTATTTTATCCAAGCCATCTGTAGGTAGGGCCCACCTTATATATGTGTTACCCAAATCGTCCAACGTCCAGGGACACTGGACGTGGCCGTACAGTGAAGCGTGAACTGACGGTGGGGTGTACTGACCACCGGAAACCAAAAATATTAATTTGATTTAAAGCTTTGGGGTAGGCTGCTCATGCAGGCCCAGCCTTGAAGTATGGGTCTAATCCACGTCGTCCATTCCATTCCCTTGCTCATTTTAGATGTTGAGCCGAAATATGAGGCCAATCTGATTTTCTGGAGGGCCATAGCATAGAAAACAATGATTTTTACCGTTAAAATCGACTAGGACTCACTCTGATGTTTCTATATACCAAAACACACCGAATATTGGGCTCATTTGGACTGTCTTGAGCTGTAGAATGTAATGGTTGGGCTGGATTCTCCTGATGTGGGCCCCATGTACGAAAACCACAAAAAACCATATTTTTCAAAAAAAATATAATATAACAAGGCAGTAGGTGCTACCGCTGAGGACATTGCAGCAACGTCCTGCTGCGTTTAACGCTAGAGGCAGGGGGTCCCAGTCGTGGGCCCCACAGTGATGTGTGTCAGGCATCAACACCGTGCATTTGGTGACCCCCCTTCTAGCTGTGGGCCACCCCAAAAATCAGCCGTATGTGGAACTCAGGTGGCGACATCACAGAAACAGTGATGATTGAACGTCTACAATTGAAACCCTGCTTAGGCTATAGAAGTTTTAGACCGTTATGAAATTTGTTTTTCCTCTTTATTCAGGTCATTGTGACCTTATGATTAGGTGAGATGGAAAATAAACATTATGGTGGGCCCCACGTGGGACCCACTTACCATGGAAAGTGGATTGGCTGGCGTACCTCACCAGCAACCATTGTTGCTGCTGCGTTTGACATCAGCAAGGTCCGTGGGACCCTCTTGTTGACATGATGCAACCCAGCACCTAGGAGCCACCATGATGTACGTGCCCCATCCCTACCATCCACGTGGACATGGGCCCATGTAATGTATATCCAAACCGTCTATTTGTGGGCCCCACCACCTCCTTAGTTGTTGTTTGATGCAACAGTTTTGTGGGTTCCACATGAGGTAGGTGTTATACCTACACCGTCCGTTGGTGTTGGACGCACCCGTTATATGATGTATGTGTCTTGTCCACGCATCCACCGTCTGGACGGTGGACCACCTTGATATGTGTATTATTATCCACACCGTCGAGACAGTGTTGGACGATGCTGGACAATTCGGATGGTGATGTGGACTCCATCATTATGTATGTATTTTATGTCCACGTTGTCCATCTGCCAGTCCCACCAATGATGGATGTGATTCATCCACACTGCCGGCCTTGATCGACGGGCCCACCTGCCGTACAATCACAGGACCCACCATGATGTACGTATTTCATCTATGTCGTCCACTTATGCGGCCTACCTTGATGTGTGTATAGCAGCCTTGATGTGTGTATAGCAGGCGTACTATCCATCAGTTGGGGCCCATTTGATATGTACATGGCCCACCTCGATGTGTTGTATTCGAAGCGCCCATCCATCTTACCAGTAAGGCCGTGGGCCCCATTATCTTATGAGATCCACCAAGATATACATGTGTTATACACACACTGTCCATTTATTTTTAGGTCATAGGCCTCATTACCTTGAGAGGCCCACTTGATGTGTATGAGGCCCATTGGTGCGCCCCATTGATGTAGCCCACATATGATGCCCATGGTGACTCATTTACGACCCAATTGATGAGGCCCGTTACGATGGGTTGGATGCCCATGGGACGCGGCCCAATATGATGTATTCAAGGCCCATGAGTGAGGCTCGATATGATGTATTTATGACCCAAGTGCCGAGGCCCAAAGTGATGTGTTTAGGGCCCTTGGGTTGAGGCCCATTGTGATGTATATTAGGCCAGTGTCAGAGGCCCATTACAATGTATATTAGGCCTATTAGCCCAACCCGTATGACGTGGTTCATTGTGATGTATTTTCGGCCCATATGATGAGGCTCAATGTAATGTATGTGTGGCCGTTACGCTGTGTATGAATCCCTTATGTGGGCCACTCCTTGGGAGCAATGTTGGTTAGATGTCCACATGATGGGCGATGATGGTTAAATGTCCACATTGTAACCTTTCCTTAAGCCCATTGTTAGGCCGATTCCGATTGTTGAGGCCAATTCTGATTTAAGGCCGATTCCGATTTGAGACCGATTTCGATTATCGAGGCCGATTCCGATTTGAGTTTGATTCCGATTGTTAAGGCCGATTCCGATTGTCGAGGCCGAATCCGATTGACGAGGCCATTAGCCGAGGCCAATTATCGAGGCCGATTCCGATTGTTGATTCCGATTATCGAGGCTGAGTCCGATTGTTGAGGCCGATTTTGATTCCGATTGTCAATACCGATTCCGATTGTCGAGGCTAATTCCGATTGTCGAGGCCAATTGTTGAGGCTGATTTCAATTTCGTTTGTCAAGGCCGATTGTTGAGGTTGATTCTGATTCTGTTTATCGAGGCCGATTCTGATTGTCAAGGCCGGTTTCGATTGTTGAGGGCGATTGTCGAAACCCATATGATGTATATGCGGCCCGTAGTTGAGACCCATTGTGATGTGTATTCGTCCTGTGTTTGAGGCCCAATGTGATGTATATACGGCCAATGTTTGAGGCCCAATGTGATGTATATGTGGCCCGTATTTGAGGCCCGTTGGGTGTGTATTCAGCCCGTGTTTAAGGCCTAATGTGATGAATATGAGATCTATGTGATGAGTCCTATTGTGATGCATTTGAGGGTCAGGCGATGAAGCCCATTGTAATGTATATTAGGCCCATGTGAGAGGCCCATCATGATGTGTATTAAGCTCTTGAGTAAGGCCCATCATGTTGTTTAGTAGGCTTTTATGTGAGGCCATGGGCCCACTTTATGTTAGGCTCTATGTGGGTCATTCCTTGGGGGCAATGTTGGTTAAATGTCCACATTATCAAGGCCGATTGTTGATACCGGTTATTAATACCGATTATGAGTATGTGACAGCATAACATCATGATACATGCCCATACACATCATCTGCATGTTTGTTATGAGATGTGGTTGACCATTACATATGTCATTGGATAGGTTGTTATGAGACTCCCTGATAGGCGGAGCTTATCTCACATGAGCACACGGTATGTGCATGATTGATGCATGACTGGATTATATAACTCATGCATCTTGTATTGTGTGCTATGACTACTGTACGCCCTAACGATATCAGGGTCATAGCCTCCACAGGCATATCGTGGATGGCAAGATGGGACACCGAAAATGTTTAGTTTTAACATACGGGCGTCATCAATGTCCTTGGCTGAAAATTCCTAAACCTCCGTAGCCAGGAGATGCCTCAACGTCGAGACCGAGTGGATATATGAGCGCATGAAGGTCGTATACTAGTAGGCCGCGTCTCCCACTGTGTTGTGGTCGATTAGGAGGGGTTGTGGCCTTACCCGCCCAAGGGTAGGGGCATAGCTAAGCTGAGTTTGACCAGATCATAAATGGGTCCGCCATCGACGTGCCGGATAGATATTGACTGACTACTGGCCAGGTGAATGGTGAGGACTCTTCTACTTGCATAGTCGCGCGTCAGTGGGTGGTGGTTGCATGTAGAGTATACTAGACCCTGGTGATGGTCCAAGAGATGAACCATACTGATATGTAAACTTATTAAGTAGGAGTTGTGTACTCATTCATTCATTCATTTACTATTCACTCGGGCTAATGGTGCGTAAATATTTGTTTCGTGTACCTTCACAATGGCCAAGATTTCGGTTGGGGCGCGTGACTAACCTGAGATTAGGAGTTTACCACATTGAGTCTGACTATCCAAATTTAGGTATGGGACTGGTTTGGATAAAAGTCATTTGTGGTGGATCCCGTAGCCTGCATTACTACATACTATCATCCCGACATCATACTCCAGTTTGGTCATTTCATTCGCATCGCATATCACATTGCATCCTCAGCACATAGTATTTAGCTTACTATCTCGGCATTACATAGCTAATCTACCTTGCTTTCTCAGTATATGATATTTTTTTAATTATATTTTTGCATCGAATAGCCTGAATAAGGCTGATGGTATCTATGGACTTATCAGTATTTCCGTTTACTCTGATTACTCTAATATTGCTTACTTAGCACTTACCTTGTGTACATACTTTCACCACCCACTAAGCTTTCTATAAGCTTATGTACGATAGATGCGTGCAGGTGGCGTTAGGTTGCAGCAGCATTGAGATTGGAGCATGCAGCAGGCCTCTGGAGCTTTGATTTTGTCATATGTATTTTCCTTTCAGCACTGTATTCAAATGTTTATATTAGTGGATATGTGATGATGACGTTGCTTTTGTGATTTGGGTAAACTTGTGGTTATGCTTATTACGAGTTAAATGTAAGTTGGAAAATCCTCCTTGTAGGATCCCAGGATCGAAATCTGGCATATAGACGCTGGGAACCGAGAATGGGGTACTACGGAGGCTATCGGCACCGGATTCGGCGATCAGAAATTTTGTGTGCCCTGTTTTCAAGTTTGGGGCGTGACAGAAGATGGTATCAAAGCATAACTTGGGAATACCTGAATATAACATCACATAGCTGCTAATAGTTACCCTTTGCTCTATGATTGTTGCGAACCTAGAATGATTAAGTCTCCGAGTTCGAATAACTTAGAGATTTTCTTATATAGCTCCATACTGTTGAAATTATGAGGCTGCATAGTATTTCAGTTTTGATCGTCTCTGATCGAAGGTCTGGAGTTCATTAGGATCACCATAGTGTTGATGATGCATTTGGGAGGGCAAGGTTTAGATTAGAGAGCATTATCTTCATCATTTTACAGATTGATTGAGCCTTGACACATATACTTAATGATGTTTCATCTTCCCTTGTTTGTTCTGTAAATTTTGAGGATGAAATTTTTATTAGGTGGGGAGAGCTGTAAGGCCCGTATCTTGATCTGTACTATTTCGTAGACTTCCATGATCTTTCCCGTCGAATTCCAGCAACCCGCGACCTATATTCGACGTTTGTGCATGACCCTAAGTCATATCCCGTAGATCTGAGTCGGCTCAATCTGAGACTTGTATCCTAGCGACTGCGCCATTACCGCGGTTTCGATGTCGGGTATTACGCACCGAGGCGATAGCCAGGCCAAGAGATGTGGGCATGCGTTTAGTTCGAGTCAAACACCGTGCGTTTGCAATCCTAAGAGAATCTCTACAACATGTCTTATCAATCAATCACCTCATGTCAAGTACGAGAGCAACCCCAAATTCAACGCTCTCTCTCTCTTATACACCCATACATGTCAAGTACACCTATCAACTCACATCCATCACTCATACTCATCACCTCTCTTACAATCACCCTCTCTCTCTCTCTCTCTCTCTCTCTCTCTCTCTCTCTTTCTCTTGACATTTTCTAAGCAACCAAAGTAGTGGACGTCCAAGCTCTTCCAAGGAGAGAAATAGTGTGTTGTGTGGCTCACTTTTCATCCCAGGATCCATCATCCTAGCCCTTCACTTCTCATCATCTTCCATCAAAGTGAGAGGCAAGGAGCTCGGTGTTCCATCGGACCAAGGAGATCAAACGGTGGGTGTTTTTATATGCTTAGATTTCATTCTTTTGATGATGGGCCAAGTGGGGCCTACCGATTAATGGTATGGATCTCACTTTGGACCTTAGATGTGACCGATGGCCTACCTTGATTCTCATGATCATTCCATGATGGGGCCATTCTCCATTAACCTTATCACGATGTTTATTTTTCCTTGCATGAATAGAGGTCATTTAGACCTTCCATTTTGGTGGAGAAGGAATCTCCACCGTTTATTTTTGATTTGGTGGGCTCACATATATTGGAACCCACTTGATGTATGATTGAATGTAAGGGAGGGCTCATAGTGGTGGAGCCCTCCATCACACGTGTCCCTCTCTCTTTCTTTCTCTCTCCCTCTCTCTTTCATTTTTGTTGTGTGTGATGATGTGGTTGTGTGGCCCACCCAGATGGACCCCACCATAAAGCATGTATTTTATCCAAGCCATCTGTAGGTGGGGCCCACCTTATATATGTGTTACCCAAACCGTCCAGCATCCAAGGATGCTGGACGTGGCCGTGCAGTTAAGTGTGAACTGATGGTGTGGTGTACTGACCACCGGAAACTAAAAATATTAATTTGATTCAAAGCTTTGGGGTGGGCTGCTCATGTAGGCGCCACCTTGAAGTATGGGTTTAATCCACGCCATCCATTCCACTCCCCAGCTCATTTTAGACGTTGAGCTAAAATATGAGGTCAATCCAATTTTCTAGAGTGCCATAGCATAGAAAACAGTGATTTTTACAAGTAAAATAGACTAGGACCCACTCTGATGTTTCTATACACTAAAACACATCGAATGTTGGGCTCATTTGGACTGTCTTGAGTCATAGAATGCAATAGTTGAGCTAGATTCTCCTGATGCGGGCCCCATGTACGAAAAACCATAAAAAAAACCATGTTTTTCAAAAAAAAAATATAATATAAGAAGGTAGCAAGCGCTGCCGCTGAGGACGCTGCAGCAACGTCCTGCTACGTTCGACGCTGGAGGCAGGGGGTCCCAGTCGTGGGCCCCACCGTGATGTGTGTTGGGCATCAACATCGTGCATTTGGTGACCCCCCTTCTAGCTGTGGGCCACCCCAAAAATCAGCCGTATGTGGAACTCAGGTGGCCCACGTCACAGAAACTGTGATGATTGAACATCTACCATTGAAACCCTACTTGGGCCATAGAAGTTTTGGACCATTACGAAGTTTGTTTTTCCTCTTTATTCAAGTCATTGTGACCTTATGAACAGGTGAGATGGAAAATAAACGTTATGGTGGGCCCCACGTGGGACCCACTTACCATGGAAAGTGGATTGGTTGGCGTACCTCACCAACAGCCATTGTTGCTGCTACGTTTGACGTCAGCAAGGTCTGTGGACCCTCTTGTTGACATGATGCAGCCCAACACGTGGGAGCCACCATGATGTACGTGCCTCATCCCTGCCATCCACGTGGACATGGGCCCACATAATGTATATCCAAACCGTCTATTTGTGGGCCCCACCACCTACTTAGCTGCTGTTTGATGTAGCAGTTCTGTGGGTTCTACATGAGGTAGGTGTTATACCTACACCGTCCGTTGGTGTTGGACGCACTCGTTATATGATGTATGTGTCTTGTCCACGCGTTCACCATCTGGATGCTGGACCACCTTTATATGTGTATTATTATCCACACTATCCAGACAGTGCTTGACGATGCTGGACAATTCGGACGGTGATGTGGACTCCACCATTATGTATGTATTTTATGTCCATGCCGTCCATCTACCAGTCCCACCATTGATGGATGTGATTCATCCACACCACCGGCCTTGATCAACGGGCCCACCTGTCGTGCAATCACAGGACCCACCATGATGTACGTATTTCATCTATGCCGTCCACTTATGCGGCCTACCTTGATGTGTGTATAGCAGGTGTACTATCCATCAGTTGGGGCCCATTTGATATCTATAGGGCCCACCTTGATGTGTTGTACCTGAATCGCCCATCCATCTTACCAGTAGGGCCATGGGCCCCATTATCTTGTGAGATCCACCAAGATATACATGTGTTATACACACACTGTCTATTTATTGTTGGGCCATAGGCCTCATTACCTTGAGAGGCCCACTTGATGTGTATGAGGCCCATTGGTGCGCCCCATTGATGTGGCCCACTTATTGTATATAAGGCCCACGTATGAGGCCCATAGTGGCGCATTTGAGGCCCGTTGTGATGGGTTGGAGGCCCATGGGACGCGGCCTAATATGATGTATTTAAGGCCCATGAGTGAGGCTCGATGTGATGCATTTATGACCCAAGTGCCAAGGCCCAAAGCGATGTGTTTAGGGCCCTTGGGTTGAGGCCCATTGTGATGTATATTAGGCCCATGTGAGAGGCCCATTGCAATGCATATTAGGCCCATTGGCCTAACCCGTATGACGTGGTTCATTGTGATGTATTCTAGCCCATATGATGTGGCCCAATGTAATGTATGTGTGGCCGTTACATTGTGTATGAATTCCTTATGTGGGCTACTCCTTGGGAGCAATGTTAGTTAAATGTTTACATTGATAGGCAATATGGTTAAATGTCCACATTGTGACCTTTTCTTAGGCCCATTGCTAGGTCGATTCTAATTGTCGAGGCTAATTCTGATTCTCGAGGCCAATTCTGATTGTCGAGGTTGATTTCGATTTGAGGCCGATTTCGATTTGAGTCTGATTCTGATTATCGAGGCCGATTCCGATTTGAGGCTGATTCCAATTTGAGTCCAATTCTGATTACCGAGGTCGATTTCGATTTGAGGCCGATCTAATTTGAGTCTGATTCTGATTGTTGAGGCCGATTCCGATTGTCGAGTCAGATTGTCAAGGTTGAGTCCGATTGACGAGGCCATTAGCCAAGGCCGATTCCATTTGTTGATTCTGATTATCGAGGCCGAGTCCGATTGTTGAGGCCGATTCTGATTCCGATTGTCAATACCGATTCCGATTGTCAAGGCCAATTCCAATTGTCGAGGCCGATTGTTAAGGCTGATTCCAATTCCATTTGTCGAGGTCGATTCCGATTGTCGAGGCCGATTCTGATTGTCAAGGCTAATTGTCGAGGCCGGTTTCGATTGTTGAGGGCGATTGTCCAAACCCATATGATGTATATGCGGCCCATAGTTGAGACCCATTGTAATGTGTATTCGTCCTGTGTTTGAGGCCCAATGTGATGTATATGTGGCCCGTGTTTGAGGCCCAATGTGATGTATATGCGGCCCGTATTTGAGGTCCGTTGGGATGTGTATTCAACCCGTGTTTAAGGCCTAATGTGATGAATATAAGGTCTATGTGATGAGGCCCATTGTGATGCATTTGAGGGTCAGGTGATGAAGCCCATTGTAATGCATATTAGGCCCATGTGAGAGGCCCATCGTGATGTGTATTAAGCTCTTGAGTAAGGCACATGGTGTTGTATATTAGGCCTTTGTGTGAGGTCATGAGCCCAATTTATGTTAGGCTCTATGTAGGCCATTCCTTGGGGGCAATGTTGGTTAAATGTCCACATTATCGAGGCCGATTGTTGATGCCGGTTATTAATACTGATTATGAGTATGTGACAGCATAACATCATGATACATGCCCATACGCATCATCTGCATGTTTGTTATGAGATGTGGTTGACCATTACATATATCATTAGGCAAGTTGTTATGAGACTCCCTGATAGGTAGAGTTTATCTCACATGAGCACACGGTATGCGTAGGATTGATGCATGACTAGATTGTATAACTCATACATCTTGTATTGTGTGTTGTGACTACCGTACGCCCTAGCGACATCAGGGTCATAGCCTCCACAAGCATATCGTGGATGGCAAGATAGGACACTGAAAATGTTTGGTTCTAGCATACGAGCGCTATAGATGTCCCCTGGTGAAAATTCCTAAACCTCTGTAGTCAGGTAACGCCCCAACATCGAGACCGAGTGAATATATAAGCGCATGAGGGCCGTATACCAATAGGCCGCGTCTCTCACTGTGTCGTGGTCAGTTGGGAGGGGGTGTGGCCTTACCCGCTCGAGGGTAGGGGGTATAGCTAAGCTGAGTTTGACCAGCTCGTAAATGGGTCTGCCATCGACGTGCCGGGTAGATATTGGCTGACTACTGGCTAGGCAGATGGTGAGGTTTTTTCCACTTGCATGGTCGCGCGTTAGTGGGCAGCGGTTGCATGTAGAGTATACTATACCCTGGTGATGATCCAAGAGAGGAACCATACTGATATGTGAACTTATTGAGTAGGAGTTGCATACTCATTTATTCATTCATTCACTATCCACTCCGGTTAGTGGTGCGTAACTATTTGTTATGTATACCTTCGTAATGGATATGATTTCGGTTAGGGCGCGTGACTAACCTGAGATAAGGAGTTTACCACATTTAGTCTAATTATCCAAATTTAGGTATGATACTGGTTTGAATAGAAGTCCTTTGTGGGGGATCCCGTAGCCTGCGATACTACATACTATCATCTCGACTTCATACTTCAGTTTGGTCATTTCATTAGCATCACATATTGCATTGCATCCTCAGCACAATATTTGACTTACTATCTCGGCATTACATAACTGATCTACCTTGCTTCCTCAGTATATGATATTGTTTTTATTATATTTTTGCATCGCATAGCCTGGATAAGGCTAATATATTTATGGGCTTATCAGTATTTTCATTTATTCTGATTACTCTGATATTGCTTACTTGACACTTACCTTATGCACACGCTTTCACCACCCACTAAGCTTTCTATAAGCTTATGCACGATAGATATGTGTAGGTGGCGTTAGGTTACAACAGTGTTGAGCTTGGAGCATGCAGCGGACCTCTGGAGCTTTGATTTTGTCATATGTATTTTCCTTTCAGCACTGTATTAAAATATTTATATCAGTGGATATATGATGATGATGTTGCCTTTATGATTTGGGTAAACTTGTGGTTATGCTTATTACGAGTTAAATGTACGTTGGAAAATCCTCCTTGTAGGATCCCAGGATCGGAATCTGACGTATGGACGCTGGGAAGCAAGAGTGGGGTACTATGGAGGCTGTCGGCACCGGATTTGGCAATCGAAAATTTTGTCAACCCGGTTTTCGAGTTTGGGGCGTGACAAAACCTCTTTAACTATATATAGAGTTAAGATTTTTTTTTTTTGGTATGGGACATTGCTCTTGAATTTGAGAAGGCCCACCATGATCTTTTTGTAAGATCCACCATGACCATTTGTTATTAAGTCCCATATTGGACCTAGAGATAAAAAAATAAAAATCAGATTGACTCATTATTCTGGTGGGCCACACTAACAGAAACAGAGGAGAGATTCCTACCCTTAATTTTAAAATGGTCTACCATGACACTTATATGAAATCCACTTCAACCACTGGATTGCATAAAACAAATTTAGGCATGTGCCCTAAGAATTGTAACTATACTTGAATCATTTGGGGCACACTAATGGAAATAGTTTGACAAGGCTTGTTCACTATTTCCATGTCAACCTGAATTGTTGATGAAACCGATTTTTAGTCCCATGGCCTAACATGGGTTGACACACCTAGCCATTGGGGTTATTTTACATAAATACCACAGTGGGCCCACTTGAGCAGCCAACCATTTTCTCTTATAGGTGGCTATGAGGGATGGGACTCAAATTGCCTAGGGTAGCATGCACACCAACCATCAACGGTTGTGTGCTATTAGAAAATCTCTCTACAAAAGTTTTGGACCTTATCACGAGCTTGGATGGAAAATAAATATTATAGTGGGCCTAGGAAGTTTCTGATGGTGGGCTTTCAATCACCTATTTTGCCATGCTCCACTAAAGATTTGGATCTTTCTCATTTTTGGGCTCATGCCCTAATATGACTTTAAAAATGGATGGACAACATGGACAAGACACATCAATCATTGTGGGGCCTATGGAGATTGTTTAGTAGCACAAAGTAGCTGCTTGCTACGCTATGTAATCTAGTCTTGAAAAAGGAAAAGGGCTTTGTTGGGACCCCAAACCCCAGGATGTGAGTGGACGTATCCATGGAGCCCACTTTGATGTATGCATTGTATATCTATGCTGTCTATTTATCTCTCCAGCTCAGTTTAAAGAATAGGAAATGATGGGATGTGATGAAGTCGATCACGCCTTCCTCAGGGGATATCAACTCCGAATCCATGAAGCTTTCTGAACTCCTCACATAGCTTCCTCATCAACAACAGGTTGGACGGCAAATAAACATCACGGGGAACAAT